>JAZKJV010008872.1:0-532500 GCA_037367405.1 Ottelia alismoides
TGCTTTAGGGGTCTTTGTTTCGCACGAAACTTGAAATACATGATATAGAGATATAGTGATGAATTTTCATGGATTTGTTTTCCAAAAAATAAAAAAAGGGAAAAATAGGACGGGGGGAGTCAAGTTAGCTTCCCAAGGGGTAGCATCATTTTTCCATGTATATAGGGTAAATTGGGGATGCCCAAGCTCCCTCCCCTCGTCCTTTTTTCCCTTTTTTTAAATGAATTTTTTGAAATTCACCACTATATGATATATCATGTCATTCAAATTTCGTACGAAATAGAGACTCTTACGACCTCTATCTAAATCATCATTATTTTACAATCGTAGAAATTGTAGAAATCGACCCCGTCTGGATGAAGACCATAGGAGTCTCTATTTGGCATGAAACTTGATTGATATAATGATGAAAATCTACGGAGGCATTTAAAAAAATAAAAAATATAAAAAATATGAAAAATGGGACGTGGGAGCCAAGTTAACTCCCATAAGGGGGCAACCTCATTTTACCCATATATATGTATGTATGTATATGTGTGTGTATATGTACATATGTATATGTCTCTCTCTCTCTCTCTCTATATATATATATATGAGATTTATTTCCAATAAGGTGCACCTTTCCAGGATGCACGGAACACCACGCCGATTTATTTATTTTTCTTTTTATTTTTTAGTTTCTTACTCCATAAATTTAATAATAAATTTTAATATAATATGAATATCAACAAATATTTACGAAACTTTTTCTTTATTGGACAAAAAATGTTAGTTACAACATGGATGCTATATTTTACAAAAATATGATAATCATTATTTTACAATTTATAGTTTATATTTTACAAACTTTTTGAACAATTTACAAATTTAATAGTGGATTTTTAAATTTTAGAAAATGTACATCTTATTGGAAGGGTCATATATATATATATGAAAGGGAAACTACTCTATTGACATTTTTCACCTTTTTTATTTTTTTTAAAATATCATAGTGTATTTTCATTACTATATCCGTCTAATATGTCATTCCTTCTGATCAAAAATCTAAACTCATAAGCACTCCATCTAGAATAGGTCGATTACAACAATTTTAAGATCATTAACTTTACCTATTCTGGATGGAGGGAGTAGGAGTCTCTGTTTGTGATGAAATTGGACTGACGTATTAGATGGAAATAGTGATGAAAATACATGGTGGTATTTTCCTAAAAAATAAAAAAATGACGAAAAATATCCATTGATTTGATTAGGTTAGCTACTCCATGGAGTAGCTTCCCTTTCCTTATATATATATATATATATATATTTATGATTTCCTTAAAATCAGACTTGGTCCTTCCTGAGTTCAAGAAGGTCAATCCCTATTTTTAGAAAACATGATGACTTTAGTACAATAGGTATACAGATAGCATCACAATGTGCAGTTTTAATGTTTGTATTATAATATGCAATTTTGTATGTGATTCTGTATTTATAATGTGCAGTTATAATAGAATCTGTATGCGCATTCTTCCAAAGTGCTCGTGTTTTCTACAAAAATATGGTGGCCTTCCTAAAGTCAAGAAGGATGCATCCTATTGGAAGGCATCCCAATATATATATATATATATATATATATAGGGAAAAGGGATGCTGCTCCTGGTAGTGCAGCCTATTGGCTGCACCTGGGTCCCTTACCGTCCAATTGATCCTGATATCGACGGTGATGATTTACCACTGTGCAATCCCTCTCTCACACCTCTTCTCCCCCGCTTCACCTCCCAAATCACAAGTAGCACCCCCCCTGAGCTTTTCACTCCCATGCTTGACCTGCTGGCGTGGAGAAGACCATGGGCCTTCCTCAGTAGGTTCCTGCTCCCTCCCGCTCGTCCCAATGCTCCCCCCCGTACGATGCCTCCCATCTCCCTTCGCTATCCGTTGACGTGATCATGTCCTCATCGCGGCATGTGGCCTAGTCGTCCAGTCCCTCACGGTCTGCCACCCATGCACGACTGTCCTCTCATCGTCATACAAGCCCTAGTCGCTCCGTCCCTTGCACTCCCTTATGCACACTCGATCGTTCTCTTGTTGGAAGCCCTAGTCTCTCAGTCCCTCATTCTCTACGTCCCCTATTCCATCTCCTTTTACGCTGCAGCAACTCAACATTCGTCACAATGTTCGATTTCTCCCAAGAAGTGATTTGCGGGGGGAGATGCAAAACATTTAGATCTGAATCTGCTTAATTTAGTATATTGATTTAGAGCAAATGTTGCCTACCGAATAACTAATGTTGTGTTGCATATTTGGAATTCGGTAGATCCTAAATGTGTACCTTAAACATTTTCTTCTCTATATAAAGATGTAAATTGTTGTGTGAGGGAAGAGGAATTAGTAATATTGGACGTATATGGTGTTTGTGCATATTGATCTTTCTTTACTTCCTTTTAATGTAAGATTTCATTGTATTACATGTGTATTATACACACAACACAGAATGTACATCTATTTGAATAATGAAATGATAAAAGTTCCTTCGAGAATAAAATGTGGATGAACCGAACCATCGGTCTTACATTGCTTAACTTTCAAAACCACCTCATAAGAAATTTAACTTCCATCTTACTCACGAGTCAAAAGGCTTTGGTTGCTCACAACAACAATCCCTCTAAAATAATCTAGAAATGTCATAAAGTATAGATGTAAGAATAAATCTAATCCGTGATGTTCGAATTACTTCAGTCAATATGTTGGACAATATAGACGATACTTTTATAAGAAAATGTCAAAGCCTTTCATTGTGGGGGTTTGTGGATTTGCATTACGTTGTCTTTTTTGTTGTTGTTGAACAATGAAGAAATCGATTTTTTTGGCTTAAGTTAAATAGTGAGGGCATTATTAAGAACATCATTAACTTTTTTTCAGTAATGTTGTTCATGTTGGATAGTATCGTTAACTTTTGTTTAGTATTGTTGTTCCTATTGGATAGTATCGATTTATGTTGCTTTTGTTCGTCTATTGGATAGACGAAGTTTATAGGACATGGATAGTGAATTAATTTATTTCTACTGAATAATGAAGATAACATGTATATTTGTTAGACGTTACTTCATTTGAATAGTTAACTAATTTGCTTTTGTTGACAATGAGAACAATTATGAGGTTTGTGTTAAATGACATCCAACCTACTGCAGTTGCGGAAAAACCAGAACAAGGTAGAAAGAGGTGTTTTAATAAAGAGATTTGTGATCTTCTTGCTACCTTAACAGATATATGAACCACAAATAATCTCATTCCTCAAGAAGTGTAACCCCATTTCCTTTTTTAAAACACTCAATTTCTCCATCTTACCGACTATTACCATAAAAAACTAAGCATCTTGTTAATCTCTACAACCACCACCAAAACCACTATCACAACATTGCACCAACAATCAGTCCAATGAAGATTTGGTGTCAGAAGGTCAAGTGCCTTTAGTCCAGCTTTATTCACATAGGCATCAAACATCAAGAGACCATTTTCACGATTCATTATCACACACTCATAAACACAATTTTTCCCGCTATTTTTTTCCATTCAATATTTCCAAAAAATACACCCAAAATAATACTAAGAAATAAAAATATGTTCCCCCCACAATGTACAAACCATTACATCAAAATTACAACACAAATCACTCTTTCATACTCAATTCAAGCATACTCATCTAATTAGATCTCCACCTTCTGCCATTCTCAAAACCATTCTTGTATTCGTTAAATGCCACCTTGACAGATTTTAGAGCTGAAAACTATTCCTTAATTCCATGCAGGAGCAAAAACTACAAAAAATATCATACATCAATAATCCAAAATCAACGTATTAGAAAAAAAACTTCATAATAGAAGATCAGAAAATGCAAAAACCAAATGAATAGCCACTCACATCAAAGGAGGCGATAAAAAGGTATTACAATCTTTATTATGGGCATACTTCTTAAAAAGGAAGATACTTGTGTAGTTGAAAACGACCTTCAAACCCTTGTATTAGGGCTAAAAAATCTTTAAAAAACAAAAGCTTGATAATGATTGTAGATTTTTAAGATTTTTTGCTTGCAACAGATAGTGTGGATGATCAAAGGGCTAAAAAATGGTAAACAACATCATCACAGTCGTGATCAAAGGAGGACAAGGTCGCACTCGATCAATAGACTGAAAGGGACCGAGCGAATAGGGCTCGCATAGAAGCGTTGGGAAGGTTAGATGCATCGTATTGTGGGCATGGTCGCGTAGGTCGACAGCGGAGGGAGATGGGAGGCACCGTGTGGGGGAGGGATTTTGGAGAAATGAGAGGGAGCAAGAATTTGTGGAGGAAGATCCTGGGCCTCCTCAACGCTGGTAGGTCGAGCATCAGAGGAGGAGAGGGCGGCTATGGAGAGTTGGAGGGGGGGGGCGGATGGTGGGGGAGAGGCAAGGGCTATGCGGGATTTGGGAGGTGAAGCGAGGGAGAATAGGCATGTGCAGGGCGTGTGAGAGGGATTGTGCAGTGGTACATCGTCCCTGTCGATCTCAGGATCAATTAGACGGTACGGGACTCGGGTGCTGCCAATTGGCTACACTACCGGGTGCAGCATCTCTTTTCCAATATATATATATATATATATATATATATATATTATATGGGGAAAATGTGGCCGCCCCCTAGGGGGAACTAACTTAGATCCCCCATCCCATTTTCCCCCCTTTTTTTATTTTTTTTCAAAAAATGCTTTTGTAGATTTTAATAAATATATCCATGTATTATGTCATTCAAATCTCGTGAGAAACCGAGACTCATATGGCCTCCATACAAGTTCGATTTCAACTATTCTACGATCGTTAAAAATGACTGTCTAGATGAAGGCCGTAGGAGTCTTTGTTTCACATGAAACTTGAATGACATAATATAGGGATACAATGATGAATTTCCATGGAAGCATGTTTCAAAAAACAAAAAAATTGGAAAAATGGGGCAGGGGCAGCCCCATTTAGCCCTATATATAGGGAAAATGGAGTATGCTTTCTGGGATCATGTAACTTACATATTCCCACCCTTTTTCCCCGTAAATTTTTTTATATTTCTGACAAGAAACCTAGTGGCATTTTGATCAGAATATGTCAACATGGTGTCATTCAAAATTCAACTTAATTCAAGACTATATCCCCTCCATTAAGACTGTCCAATTTTAACGGTCTCAGAATTCCTGAAATTGACCCCCTTTAGTCAGAAGTGTTAGGAACATATGTTTTATATGAAAATTGAAACACTTATTCCACTTATTATTTCGAGTAAATCCCACCCAGATTTCATTTCAAAAAAAATAAAAAAATTGTTGAAAGAAAGGTGGGATCATACTCTTATATACTCTACGGTGCAGACTCATTTAACCCACACGTATATGTATGTATGTGTGTATTATGTATGTATGTATGTGTATGTATATATATAGATAAAATGGGGATGCCCCTTGGGGAAGAACTAACTTGGCTCCCCTGCCCCATTTTTATCATTTTTTATATTTTTTAAAAATAAAATTGTGAAATCTGATCACTATATCAATATATTAAGTCTTTCAAGTTTCGTGCTAAACAGAGACTCCAACGGCCTCCATCCAGATAGTCATTTTTTCAACGGTCGCAAAATTGTTGAAATTGACCCCGCCTAGATGGAACCCATAGGAGTTTATGTTTCTCACGAAACTTGAATAACATAATATAGAGATATAGTAAAGAAAATTCACAGAAGCAATTTTTTAAAAAAGTAAAAAAAATAGAAAAAAAATGTAGGGGGAGCCGTAGCTCCCCCAAGGGCAGCCCCATTGTACCCTATATATAGGATAAATTGGTAATGCCTCCAAGGGGAGCTAACTTTGCTCCCCTGCCACATTTTTCCTATTTTTTATTTTTTTGAAAAAAAAATATGTGAAAAATCATCACTATACCCCTATATTATATCATTCAAGTTTCGTGCAAAACAAATACTCCCACAACCGTCATCTAGATAGTCATTTTTTAATGGTTGTGAAATTATTGAAATCGACCTTGTCTGAATGAAGGTTGTAGGCGTTTCTGTTTCGTATGAAATATGATGGACATAATATAGGGATATAATAATGAAAATCCATGGATTTATTTTTCAAAAAATACAAAAATAGAGAGAATGGGGCAGGGAGAGCCAAGTTAGATCCCCCAGGGGGCAGTTGATGATGATAATTTGAAGGGGTTGCCTAATGTCCGGTCTCGGAGTCCATGCGATGTCCGACGCACGTCGGATCCAGTAATCGTTGTATCAGCACCTCTCTCGGCTCTCGGTACCTGAATCAATCACTCGAATCAATCAACAATATATACACAATAATAATTAAGAAATACAAATGAGTGAGATAAAATTTAGTATAACCTATAGAAATGTGTATAGTAGACAAGTAGTAGGGGTCGGACCAAAGAAAGCACACGAGTTAAAGTAATGATGAGTAGACTACTTAGAGGGTTTTTCGGTTTTATATGTATTTATATTTTTTGTTTTTATTTCTATAAAATTTTAATTATAATTTTAGAAATAAAATATATACTAATATATAGAACAAATAAACTATATAACATGAAATGAAAAAGAGATATTTTAGATTTTTAAAATATAACAAATAAACTTAAAATTACAGAAATAAAATGTTTTGGGTTTTTATAAATTTTTCTCCGTTTTTGCTATTTTTAGTTATATTTGAGAATTTTTGGATTTTAAGATAAGGATATTTACAAAACACACAAAATTTAAAATTCAGGAACATGAAATGGGCTTAATAAATATTTATCAAATTAGATAGAGCCAAAATCAAATTTTCTAGATACTAGATAAAACAAAGAAAATTTAGAAATTCAAAACAAATTTTTTGTTTTTCTTGTGATTTTATAGAAATTTTATAAGGTTTTCTATGTTATGTATTTTTTATGATTTTTCTTAATATTTCACAAAAATATTTGATCAAAGAATGAAATATATCAAAATAAACATGCGTGAATTGATGAATCTCCATTTCATCACCTTTATTTTTTTCAATTTGGCCGTAAATTTATTGCTAAATGCATGTATATATCATTAATTTATCAAAATAAACACTTTGTAGTTTGATCAAAATAGTGCATAAAATATTGTATATTTAGTATTTAATTCCAAAATCAAAGAATAAACCATAGGTGTTGATTGACCCTAAACCCCAAGACCCAATCGTCATGATGACTTGGCCGATATGGAATAAAGTAGGGGGAGATATGATAGAGAAATTGTACAGAAAATACATAGAAAACCACACAGAAAACCCTAATTAAATGATCAAAATATTGCTTTTTGGGATCTATTTTTTTTAATTACTTTTACACCTCAAAAAATACAAAGAAAATACAAAATTAATTTCAATTAAAATAAATAATACAAGGATAAATATATAACTATACATATATAATATAAAGTAACATAATTATAAATACAACTAAAAAATAAACAAAAAATTAAAAATAAAATATGTTTGTATTTTACATATTTTTCAACTATTTTTGTGTTTTTTAGATAATTTTGCTGATTTTTTACATATAATTTTAAATTCAATATCCCAAAATTGGGAATAAATAAAGAAGCTGAATTATTTGAGATTTAAACATATCAAAAGCCTCAAAATTTCCCAAACTTAATTTAATGTATATAATAATATAAAGAAAATTTAGAAACAAAAATAAATATTTTTGGGATTTTTTATGATTTTCCCTATTTTTTACAGGATTTTAGAGCTTTTTAATTTTTTTTTATTTTTAGGAATTTTTCATCCGGAGTTGAAACATACTTAAATAAATAAAAAAAATTCTAATTTTTTCAAAAAGGTTTTTTATTTTTTGGTAATTTTTAATTCAAATAGGTATAAAAAGCATGCTTTTTTTATTTTTAGTAATTAGGAAAAATGCCTAAAATGCAAAAGTAAGAATATGACATGAATGTGTATGCCAGCAAGCACTTAACCATAGTTTTTCATAATTTTTGTAGAACGTATGGTATATTTAATAAATGAAATACAAGCACTAAAATACATGTACTAGAAAGGTATAATGGTAATTAAAATTAAAGGCAGGGTCTTCTGTGTAATTTACCCAAAATATTACAACTAAACTTTAAACTTTGAATACTAAAATGAAATACAAAGACTTGTAGGGGCCTAAATAAACAATCACGACCTCACGATCGAACGTGAGGTGACGTGGCAATAAAAAGTAAATAACAGAAATGGTAGGGGTTCTAATGCAAATTTTACATAAAATTTAAGCTAATTAAAATACTTATAGGACTAAAAACAAAAAAACAAAAATGTGGTCTAGATTTGCAAACTACCCCTCTATGGTGCGATTGGATGGTTCTAATCATCTGACCTACCACGCGTCGCGCCCACAATGTACGATACTACATCGCAACTAACGCATAGGATTAGATCCAAGGAGTAGATCCAAGGAGTAGATCCAACGGTCATGCTCCACAAAATCCGACGATTGTTATGAACACTGGGACTGGGCCTCAATCGGATGGCTCTGGATATTATGGACGAACTGGGAAGTACTCTTCTTAGGGGCTGTTGAGCCACATTTTTCTAAGGACAGAAAATTAATTATTGATGAAAATAAAAGTTGTGTCGCTGCTTTTGTCCCCAAAACCTGTGTCAACAAAAGATTATTTATATTTTTAATTTTGCTACTTATTAACCTGTATAGCAGACAGGGTCGAACTCAGGGAGGCTACAATTCCCGATGTTATTCAATTAATCAAAAACTAATTAAAAGAAAACATGAATCTCAAAGGACAACTATCCTTGGTTTTTTTGTGATTTTTTTGAGTCTTTTTTATTTCTTTTATTTTTTTATTTCTATTTTTTTTGTATTTTCTGATTTTCAAATTTTTAGTGATTTTGATTTTGCAATATTTTTATTTTAAAAAATAGTAAGAAGCAATATAAACAAGATCAAGAATATGCTCACCAACTATTTTTGTAATTTTAAATTAGGTAAAAAAATGCTCAGAAAAATCAAAGAAAATATTTTTGGGTTATAAAAGTTTTGAAATGTTTTTGAGAATTTTTGTAGATTTTTCGGATATTTTTGTATTTTTCTAAAAATCAAATAGTGAGAAAACAAGAAAATGTGCACAGCCTGAAGTAATTTGCAATTTAAAAATCTTTTAAATGCCCAAAACTCATGACAATTATTTTTAAGACAAACTAGAAACAATTATCTACAAACATGAACTGAAATCAAAATTTTTGGATTTTTGTACAATTTTTTATGATTTTTAGAAGATTTTAGATGTTTTTTTCATTTTTTGGGTTGTATAAATAATTTAAGCATGAAAATTGGTCAGAAATTAAAAGACAATGAAATACAACTACTTAATTTTTTGGAATTTTTTGAGATATTGTCGAATTTTCATGAATTTTTAAATTTCAGGAAGATAAAATAACATTATTTTTGATTTTTTAATAATAATAAATGAGGGCAAAATGGAATGATAAATTTATGCTAAGAAGATAGTCAAATCAAGAGCACGGCATGATTTTCTCAGAATTTTTGGACTAATTAAAACATTTATTTCAATAGAAGAGAGCACACAAATTATTGTTCTGCAGTTCAGGGACTAAAATGTAAATATGCAAAAGTTTTGGACTGAAATATAATGAAAATAAATTTCAGAGTGAATCTCACAAATTACCCATAATCGTGTGATCTGATTTGAAGGAGGGGGTGTCTCTGTAATATTTGAAACTATCAAGTGCTGAAGATGCAAATTTCCCACATATCATGTGCAAGTCATATGCTTCAGGATCTTGCAAGGGCTTATTCGTAATTTTCAGAAGCTTTGGGGCCGCACGGGTCGGCGGTGGAGGAGCGGTTGAGTGGTCTCGTGCAGCAGCGTCACACAAGCGCTAGTGATGGCGGGTCACTGCGGCGGCGGGGGCATACGCATGGGTCGGCGGTAGACGGAGGTGGTCGCGACGAGCGGAGCTGGCGTTTACGGTGGTGCAAGGGGCTGGTTCTGGAAGCACGGCCGGTGGGTTGCGGGGAACGCCTGGGCGGCGGCGGTTGGTGGAGTTCGACACCGCCTCGTGGCGCTGGAAGTGGAGAGGCGCGGGCGGAGGAGGAGCGGCCCAGCGGCGGTGGCAAGGGCTTGATACGACGGAGAGCGGTTGGGGTTCTGGCGATGTCGCCCCGCTGTCTTATTTTTTTATTTTTTTTTGTTTTCTTATGTAAACAGTGAATAAATAAAAGAAGGAAAAACTTTTTTTATTTTTGTAAATCTGAAAAAAAACAGTATATAAAAAGGATGAAGAAAATTTATTTTTATATTTTTATATTTTTTATTTTTTTAGTCTTTTTAATGTTTCCCTGCAAAACAAATGTTAGAGAAGAAAAACTAATGTTTTTTTTAATTTTTGTATTATTATTATTATTTAATTACAAATCGGAAAATGAATGAGGATCCGACGAAAGTGAAGGATTGGATCCGACTCTCCGACCACCGTGCGTAGTCGGAGTTGATAGATTTTGTGATTTAGAAATTGAACGCGTAGAGATCGAGAAAGTGAGATGAAAAATCGAGTCGGTGCCAGATCAAATTGAGATGGATTTTTTTAAGATATAAAAAATGACGATGGAAAAGAAATACGACAAAATAAAAAAAATTAAACTAATTTTAAATGCGAAGAAAAATTTGGATCTCACCTTAGGAGTGGAAAATGGACCGTGATCGCCTCGACAAGGCCGACTCGCTGTCACCGGACGGCTTGGAGGCTAGGGACTTCCTCGACGAAATTTCTCTCGGAGATCGGGCTCCTCTCTCTAAAGATTGATCAAGTTGAAATGAGGGAGAAGGAACCATATAAATAGAGAAGATAGAGATGAATTTTAAATTTTTGAATTTTTGATTTTTTGGTGGAAGAGATAAGAGATGAAATTTGAAATAAATTTTTTTCAATTTTTTTGGTGGAAGAGATAAAAGATGAAAAGAAACAAAATAAAGGAAATAAAGTATGTACAAAATTATCTATTTTTTTTGAATTTTTATCACTTAATTAATTTGAATTAAAAAAAGTTATTTTTTTATGAAAGTTTATTAAAAATAACAACTATATACATATACTATATACATATATGGCACTATATACAAGGGTAAATGACGAAATGAGCCTTTTTTAAAGAATTTTAATTTTTTTTATTTTTTTAAAGAATTAGAGAGAATAACTTACAAATATATACAAATACAATATGCACAAAAAACATGGGAAAATTGCATAAAACACCCTAGAAAACCGACTTTTTAACCATATATTCTAAAAATTATGAAAATATAGCCATTTTAAAGATAATTTAATTTCGAGTCCAATGGAAGTGAGATTGATTCAATTTGAGCTCATATGGAGCCGGAATTGGTCTTTCAATTAGTGCTAAGTGGCTTTTTCCAAGTGTGGCTACTTTTATTTTGTACAAGATTTAATTGTGCAATCAATTTTAGTAGTTAGAACACATTTTTATTTACAACTTTGATTTTGAATGTTATTTGGTTTGAGGTCAATTAAGGTACAAATAAATTAGTGTCTGTTTTATACAGATATATACAAAATAAGTGAGAACACATTTTTTTGGATTTTCTGGTTAAGGACCCTATCTCCCCCTACTTTATTCCTGGTCGATCAGGTCAAGTCTTGACCTTCTCTCGGGGTTCGGGTCAGTCTGTATATAGTCTACATTTTTTATTTTCTTTTCTTTATTTTCTTTATTTATTTATTTTAAGTTAAAATTAGTCAGAAATGTACAATATTTACACATATGCAAGTTAGTAAGAATATGAAGTTAGCATTATATGCATGTGTTTTATAAGGGATTTTAAGCTAACATAAATGAATAAAGATGACAAATCGCAGATTCGTTATCCCCCTGTGCTTTACCTTTGCTAGTCCCTTATCAAACACTTATTTGAAAGAATAAGTGAAAAGAAAAAGAAAAAGAAAAAGAAAAAGAAAGGGAAAATAGAGAAAGTAGGACAATATTGAGAATTAAACTTATCTTCATAAAATTGTAGTTTGGAGCTCTATCGGACCTTTGGATTATTAGTGTGTCAGAACTTCTGTGAGACTTAGAATTTTAAAAACGACAGCCTTCAAGTTCTACACATCCTTGTCACAGTTTCAGCTCAGAAGTCATCTTAGATCAATCCCCTTCCCAAAGCACACCCTATGAACACTGAACAATCGACTCATGTGTGTGAAAGGTTTTAGCTCTTCCCATCCAGAATGCCGGACTACCATGCAAATCTCCTCTCCAATAACTCGTCCTCGGGGAGTCAGGTATTTCCTTCTAAGGTCTGTCGTACTGTGTTCACAATCGAATTGGGGGAGAAGATAGAAGAAGGAGAAAAGAACTGGAGGGTGGCCAGTGTAGTCACCTCTCCTTGTGAAGCTGGCCAGTGTAGCCGAGTCTCCACCAAGATATGCAGGTTTCTTGAAGCTTGGACCTTTTTGGTCAGATATTTATTTGGTAGTGGCTTCTTTGTATTTGTATTATTGATGGTACTGCTTGGATCTTGTTTGCCCCTACGGATATAGAACCTTTTATTTCCGTACATTTTTTTGGGGTCTTAGAAAAAATTGTGCCCAGTCGTCCATCCCTTTTCCGAAGTTTTATTTCAAACTGTACTCTGTCTTTAGATTTCCACGCTACCAGAAAAGAAACTCACACAGTCTTCCAACATCTCGTCTGAGTTGAGCTAAGTGCATAGTGCGAGAGTGCAAATTGATTCCCTATTCCAGAGTTATACCCAGAATGAAGAGACCAGGTTAGACACTAAAAGTCAAACGCTGCACATTGTCATGTGGAACTCAAAGAATTAAGTCAAAGACCTGAAGCTTCTAAAATCCTATTTCTCGGTGAAGTTCCTCTGAGAATTAGGTGGATTAAGGTCCAACTAAGTTCCATTCTTCAATTTTATTCCAGACATAGTTTAAATGTCAATACTTTCCTGAAAAATGCACATGCAAATGCAAAATATGAACAATGCAGAGAGGGTTTTTTTTGGAAAATGAATGATGCATATGTGAGAAAAAAAATTTCATCAATTTTCTAATTTTGAACTTTTTATGGATTTTTTTATGGAAAAAATGCATATGTGAAAGAAAAGTTTTTTTTTTGAATTTTGCAAATTTTTATAGCTTTTTGGTTTTGTAAATTTTTTTAGGAAAACGGGTTAGTAAACTATATACAAGATATATACAAGATTCTTTTTGTTTTTGTTTTGTTTTTCTTTTTTTTGTTTTTTTCTTCTTTTGTTTTTTATTTTTGTTTTTTTTGTTTTACGCATGTGGATTTTATAAACTATACACATAACCCCCCAAATAAACGTGTTTAAAAGTACGAGTTATGTCTAAAGTGTATATACAATAAATACGACACCCCCCTATACTTAGCTCGAACTATGTCCTCATAGTGATCAGAGAGCGAAAAAGGAAGACATAACTCGTGCTAAGTATAGAAAAGTGAAAAGAAAAGACAAAAAGTAGAGAAGATGTGATCCCCCCTATACTTAGGATCAAGTAATCATAAGTATAGTAGAGTGTATAAAAGGGGAAAATCAATGACGAGAATGTACATACTCAAAAATAAAAAGACACGATATGAACAACATCACCCGCCAATACTTAGGGTAGAGTATCCCTATGTATAGGCATCAACAAGAGTGATGAACAGGACGAAAATGAACAACACAAATCATTCACCCCCCTATACTTAGGATAAAGCACATCCTAAGTATAGCATATATACACACACGGAAAAGGGGTGAATAATAAAACGGGAGAAGAAAGAGAAAAACGAAAGGATATACAAGAGGAGTGGATGTACAAAGGTCAAGAAGGTCGAAAGCGAACCATCTTGCGAGACCGATGAGGTATAGATTTGAAAAGGTGTAGGTCGATATTGGGATCATCATTAGATATAAACTGAGTAGAATCGACCAAGAATGTATCCTCAGCGGTTTCAGATTGTGCAAGCCTAAACCGATTATTGGAAGTAGTATGGTCATGTCTGGCTTGAGAAGTCTCGCAAACATCAAAGTAAAATAGCTCGAAATCATTATCAGAAAAAGTAGGATCAATTTCAGCCTGGCGAGCCTCTATCGAATCATCATCTTTATCAAAAGGACCAAATTCTTTTATAAAAGCAATCAAATCAAATTTGGCCTTCTCGGTCTCATCTGAATCAGGGTGAATAGGAACGGACTCATCAGTGGAAGTAGTCAAATCATGTCCGTCCTGTCTAGTATCAGATTCTGCCTTCCGCTCTAAGGTGTCTATCGTATAAATTCCGCGGATGTCATAAATGCATCTCCATGTTCCAGAAGGGGGAACTCCAAGGTGTATGCTTTCCGAGTCTTCCTCCTTCAAGAGGAATTCTTCGGTTTCATTATCATCCAACATATAACAAGAATCTCTGATAATATCATCAAGGTCAAATTCCTTGGGGTTGGCTAACATGGGTGGGCTCTCATGGGATGTGGGTCTCTAGTCGGTAGTTAGTGTAGTTATCAACACATCGCTCCCTACATCAGAACGGAAGCGAATCTCTCCTGAACCATAATCAATAACGGCTCCCGCAGATGCGAGGAAAGGCCGTCCCACGATGATTGGAGGGTGCTCCACAGGGGAGGAGGTCTCCATGGGCATTACAATAACATCCGAATTGAAATTCTTGCCCTGTATAGGAATGACAATATTTTATAGAATACCCTTCAGCCTCTTTATAGATCCATCAGCAAATTGAACTATCATCCTGGTTTTCTTGAGAGGCCCAAGATAAAGAGACTATACCATAGAGAAGGGTATTACATTGATTGACGAGCCACAGTCAAGGAAAGTGTTATCACAAGAATAGTCAGATATGGAGCAACTGACAAGAGGTGTGGCAGTGTTCCCTTTCTTAAAATATAGACGGTGAGAGATGGCGTAGGCAGTGGCCATGGTCAAGATGTGACGCTCAGATCTTCTCCTTCGCTTTCTCTTCTTGTGTTGAGGAGTAGATAAATCTGTCATGGCCTGTTGAAGTGGAGCTTTAATGATCTCATGAAGGGTGGCTACCACTTCAGGTTTAGTCAACATTTTTTTGAATTTTTGGACCTCATCCATACAAAGGAAGAGGTCGGAATCAGCATTTACACGAGGATTGCCAAGAGCAGTCTGTATAATGGAATCCTCGCGGTCAAGATTGGGACATGATGTGAATAGATGTGTGGGTAATTGGTTGGGCATTTGCGTCCTCTCCTCACAAAATGAATCAATAATGTGTCTCCGAGAATCTTTTTGGATTTTTAACTTTTTCTCATTTTTTGTATTTTGGGCGATTGGAAGCTCTCATGATTATCCTCAAGTGAACCCATATCCTCAAACAGTAGAGCAGCATTTTGGCTCGTATTGATGTTAAATAGATTACTAATCCTCGAACTCATATGCTCCACCATCTGGTTCAGTGTTTCAAGTATGGAAATCATGAAAGGTCACTCCAAAATCCCAGGATCGGGTGGGTTGAATGAGGGTGGGTGAAAATCGAAGCCCTCCAATAACTGAAATAATGTGTTAGACGGACATGCACAAAAATCATGAGGAAAGTCCTCCTGGAAAAAGGAAGGTGGATCGTCTGGAGAGTACGAAGTATCCTCGAATATTGGATATCGTCCATGCACAAAATAACTCCAGTTGGCCATCTCCGAAGCAAAAGATAGGGATCAGAAGAGCACGAGGGTCAAGTCAAAAGATATGGAGAAAAAGGCGCAAATGCAAAGAAGGATCGAGCAAGCACACAAGCAATCAAACACAATACAAACCCCCAATTCACCAACTTACTCAATGTAAAGACTGTGAAGATTCGGTCTCTTAATCTTGTTTGTTTTAGAGTTAGGTGATAATCACAAAAGATGTACAAACACTTAGGCTGAATTATGGGATTTGGGCACTAACCTTAGTGTGTACGCGAGCAAGTTAAAACGAAGACAATGAGGGGGTGACTCTCCCCAAAACAATGATTTTTCCTTGTATTTATTTTAAGGTCGAGTTTTCTTTAGCAGTCCCGGTTTTAGCAGTTATCACTTGGTTAAAAATATTTTCAAATAATCGCCCATCGAGTGTCCAATTTCCTTTTTAAATTATGTGAGTGAAAACAAGGAAGGAGAACGGAAATGCCAATGCACGATTAAAAACAATGATGCATGTAGGGGTTAGAGATGCGTACCTTGTCGCAAGCACTCTACATGCAAGTGATCCACGCAGAATTTAAATAAACTATCCTATATGCAATGCAAGTGAACCGTCCTAGATGATAGCTTATATTAACGGGAAAGAACAGGTTAATTTGATTAAGTCCAAATTACGCTCTACTCTATAGGCATAGAAATATCTTGTTTATGGTGTTTGGACCTAATTAATTACCTGGCTCAAGCAAATTAATTAAAGCAATCATGAGGTAGCTCACAAAATCCATGGGAAGCAAAGAAAAATAAAGGCAATGAACACAAAACCGGTGAGGTCCCCCAAGTGCACCGGCACTTGGCGAAACAGACCCCGCAACAAATGAATGTCCTTTTACAAAGTTCAAATGGAAAAGAAACTTTCTCTCTCTCTCTTTAATTTTTTTTCGACTCCTCCACTTCTTCTTCTCCTCTTCTCACGCTATCATGTGGCTTGGTGAAGAATCAAGCCGCCTCCATGTCGTTTGGGTGCTTTGGCTCTCCTAGGATCGCCTCTGTCGCTCCGCGGGCCCTAGTATGGAGCATCCCTTGCACGTGCTTTTCTGGAGGCGAAACTATTTTGCAAATCTGAAATGTTTTGGGGCTTCAACGTAATTTTCACAAATAAAAAATTGTTTTATTCCCACAAGCCCCCTTAGGGTTTCTTCTTCTTCAATCTTTTCAAAAGGGGTGGAGGAGTGGCCGCCACCGCCCCTTCTCTTCTTCTTCGATGGGCAGTGCGGCGACGGTGGAGGGATGTGCGTACGGTCGACGCTGCTCGTGGCTGAGGCTGGAGGGCGTCGGTTCGACGACGGGTGGCTGGCGCTTGCGGGTGAACGGCGTGGAGGACGCGCAGGTGGGTGCGACGCGTTGGAGGAGGGCGTGGCGTCGCGGTGGAGGAGATGGCTCAACGACGCGGACGATGGGAGGGCGGCGTGGCATGCGTAGGCGACGCCGGTGTTGGAGGAGGGACGTGGGCGGCCGCTGCCGCCTGGACGGAGGGTTGCCCGCGCACAAGCGGTCGAAAGGGGGCCCGGTCGGCAGAGAGGGCCGCGGCACCGGGGTCGACGCGACAGGCTCTCGGGCTGGAGGCGGCCGAGGGAGAACGAGGGCTGGGCCGCTCGATGGTCCCAGCGAGGGGGCGGAGGCTTCGGCAGTCTGCGTAGATGGCGGTTGCGGTCTGGAAGGGCGCTGGGCGTACGGTGGAGGTGACGGAGCAAGTGCAGGCGGCCCCGCTGGAGGTGGGGCAGCGGGAGCCGCCTGGTGGAGGTTTTTTTGTTTGTTTTTTTTTTGTTTTTTTGTTTTTTTATTCTGTATAAACAGTAGGAAAAAAATAGTTATTTTTTATTTTTTTATTTTTTGTAAATTTTATTTTGTTGTGTAAACAGAACACAAAAATGAATAAATTTTTTTTTTATTTTTTTGTAAATCCGAAAATAAGAAAAGAAAGGATAAACATTTTTTTATTTTTTTATTTTTATTTTGTAATGTTTCCCTGCAAAACAAACGTTAGATAGAGTAGAGAAATTTTTTTTATTTTTTTATTAATGGTCTTGCAAAATCAATGTTAGAGATAAAAAATGATTTTTTTATCTACAAATCAGGAAAGTGGACGAGGATTCAACGAAAGTGGAAGGATCGAATCCGATTCTCCGACTACCTTGCGTGGTCAGAGTTGATAGATCGTGGGAGATAGAAATCGAAGGCGGAGAGATCGAGAAGATGAGATGGAAACTAGGAATCGGAGATGGATAAACTCGAGATGGAATTTTTAATGATCTAGAAAAACAAAATGACGATGAAAGAAAAAAAATGTGATGAACTAAAAATACGATTAAACTAAGATAAAATGCGAAGAAAATGACTACAGATCTCACCTTAGGAGCGGAAAATGGACCGTGATCGCCTCAATAAGGCCGACTCGCTGTCACCGGACGGCTCGGAGACGGCACAATTCTCGACGAAATTTCTCTCGAAGATCGGGCTCCTATCTCTAAAGATTGATCAAGATGAAATGAGGGAGAAGTAGCCATATAAATAGAGAAGATAGAGATGAATTTTAAATTTTTGAATTTTTGATTTTTTGGTGGAAGAGATAAGAGATGAAATTTGAAATGATTTTTTTTTTCAATTTTTTTGGTTGAATAGATAAGAGATGAAAAGAAACAAAATAAAGGACATAAAAGTATTTACAAAATTATCTATTTTTTTTGAATTTTCGTCACTTAATTAATTTGAATTAAAAAAAGTTATTTTTTTATTTTTTTATGAAAGTTAATTAAAAATAGCAACTATATACATATACTATATACATACATGGCACTTAATACATGGGTAAATGACGAAATGAGCCTTTTTTTAAAGAATTTTAAACTTTTTTTTATTTTTGTTTTAAAGAATTAGTGAGAATAATTTACAAATATATACAAATACAATATGCACAAAATACATGGGAAAATTGCACAAACCACCCAAAAAAACCGACTTTTCAACCATAACTCAAAAAATAATAAAAAACAATCATTTTAAAGATAATTTAATTTCGAGTCCAATGGAAGTGAGATTGATTCAATTTGAGCTCATATGGTGCCGGAATTGGTCTTTCAATTAGTGCTAAGTGGCTTTTTCCAAGCGTGGCTACTTTTATTCTGTACAAGATTTAATTGTGCAATCAATTTAAGTAGCTAGAACACATTTTTATTTACAACTTTGATTTTGAATGTTATTTGGTTTGAGGTCAATTAAGTACAAATAAATTAGTGTCAGTTTTATACAGATAAATACAAAATAAGTGTGACCACATTTTTTTGGATTTTCTGATTAAGGACCCTATCTCCCCCTACATTATTCCTGGTCGATCAGGTCAAGTCTTGACCTTCTCTCGGGGTTCGAGTCAGCCTGTATATAGTCTTCCTTTTTTTATTTTCTTTTCTTTATTTTTCCTTTCTTTCTTTCTTTATTTATTTTAGGTTAAAATTAGTCAAAAATGTACAATATTTACACAGATGCAAGTTAGTAAGAATATGAAGTTAGCATTATATGCAGGTGTTTTATAAGGGATTTTAAGTTAAAATAAATGAATAAAGATGACGAATCGTAGATTCATCAGGGGCTTGCTCGATCGATCCTATCTCCTCGCTCCAATGCTCCTTGAGGCTGCTAGGATGTTAAAAAGGTTGCTGACATCGATCCACAGGGGCGTGGAGCATCGAAGTACCTGGAACATCAGTTAAACCTCGAAACCTCTCAGGTGGGGTTCCTCCAAACTTGCAAACGGTTGGAAAAGTTCGCAATACATAGGGGAGTTAGTCTGGGCCTTTATTGGTGGTTGTCGAAGATGAAATGATGAAGGGCAATAAATTCCAACGAGTGTGGTGGAAGTGGATTTCGATTCACAGATTTGGTTTGGATATGGTTGGCACGTATTGGGGAAAAGATGGAGAAGCGACAGGGAAGTGAAATTTGCAGTTCAGGCGAGTAGGAAACTGAGTGGGTCAAGGTGAAAGGTTTGTCGAAGCATAAATGAGATCAATTAAATGCTAAACTTAATGCATGAAATGAAAAATAGAACTAAAACTATCTAAAAAGAAAAGAAAGATGACCTCGAGCGACGTTGGCCGCGAGTTGGGAACCTCACGGTGAAGTGCCCCCGGAGATGGTGGAATTAACCTTATGCCATACCTTTCTTTCTGTAATCAACTGGAGAGAGTTCCTATCACGAGCCTCAATCTGGAGCATGAGAGGAGTCAAAATGGGGGCAAAAAGTCAAAAAATGCAAGAAGGTGAGGCGGAGGTTTTCGTACAGGTGGTGAACATGGGTAAAAGATCGAGGCACTCAACTCGGTACATCAATGCAATCCTCGAGGATTTGATCTGGCGTGATAGAGCAATGATCGAGGAGAAAAAGTGGAGAAGGAATCTCTCCAAAAGAAGAAGGGTCAAACGTGAGGTCTGATAGACCTATGACCTCGTTCAGAGAGTTGTCCCAGGTCAACGTGGGATGTGACTTGATTGGTCCATGGAACCTGTAAAAAGATAAAAATCGAAATTAAAATTGAAAATAATTCTAAATAAAATACAAAATGATTTCTTTAATTTTGAGTAAATCATTAAAAATGTTTTTTATACAGTATTTTATTATGATTTTTATTTATTTTTATGACTTAATTTTTTACAAGTTATTTTTTAAGGGTTCATTTATAGGTATATTTACTTATGTTTGACATATTTTATTTTTATTGTATATTTATTATTTTATTTTCTTAATTTATATATTTACAACTTATTTTTTACATAAATAAATATATTTTTGTTGTATTTTTCTGATATAATATGTATACTTAAATAAATAAAGGTTTTATATATATTAGTATAAGTATTATATATTCATCTATGTACTTTTATCTATTTTTTTATTTTTATGTTTTCTTTAGAGTTTTATTCTATTCTAAATGTGTACATATATTATAAATAATGTTAAAAAAATATAAAAATTTAAAATTATAAAAATTTAAAATTATAAAAATTTAAAATTATAAAAATTTATAAAGAATAAATAAAATGAATATGTTATTAAGGTATGTTATACAATAGGGGTCCAAAACTTATTTTTTGTATCTTAACTCCAAATGAAATGAAACCACTTCATTAAATAGCTTATTAAAAGTTATATGCAATTAAGGTGATTTTGATACATTTTGAGTTCATATGGAGAAAAGATGGGTCTGGGAAGTTTGGGTTTTGGCTTTTTATTCAGAGTATAAAAGTACACTATATATTATTTTTGTGTGAAATAAATTTTGTATTTTTCTATGTATTTTTATCTAAATTTTCATGTGTAAAAAGATTCTTTATTTGAGTTATAGATAATAAAGAATATAATAGGTTCTAAAAATGCAATATTGGAGAATAAAACTTGGGTTTTATTGTTGTTTTTGACCCTTATCTTTCCTACTTATTTCTTGTCGATCCGTTCATCATGATGCCTAAGTCTCAGGGGTTTAAGGTCATAAAATACCATTGGCATTTAATTTCTTTATTTCTTTACTTTATTCTTTTATTTTGGCTTTAAAGAATGTATTTTATACAATAATTATATCCTAAATAATGAATGTTAATTTTTACAAAATAATGCTATTTACATGCATTTTATTAGGGTTTAAAGGCCAAAATGAAAGAATAAGGGCGATGAACTAGAGATTCATCATTTCTCCATGCCGAACCAAAATTGACCTAAATCACCTTTAATTGTATATAACTTTTAATAAACTATTTAATAAAGGTGGTTTCATCTAATTTGGAGCTAAGATGCAAAAGTTGGGTTTTGGGCCCTCATTATGTAATATACATGTATATTATAATCAATATATTTATTCTTTTTAAAATTTCTTCTTTTTTATAAAAGTATAAATATTATTTAAAAAGCATTTCCATAATTAAAATAAATTAAAATCATTAAAATAAAATTAAAATAAACCAATTAATTTAATATATAGATGAAGTATACCTATAAAGAATATATACATAATTAAATAAGTGTACAAATAATCTCATAAAAATATAACAAAAATACCTAAATATATAAATAAATAAATTTAAAAAATATAAAAAATATATATAAAATAATAAAATGCACACAAATAAAATAAAAAAATCCCAAATATATGTCTTTATACCTATATTTTAATTATAAATATAAAATTATAATATATTATCATGAAAAAAAATATGTGCAAGAAATACTACATAAAATTAGAAACATTAATTATTTTATAACATAAAATTAACTAATTCATTTAATATTTATTTTTGAAAATTAATTAAATCATTTAATATTTATTTTTGAATTTCTCAACATTTTGACTTCGGAAGTTTTTGGTTGGTCCACGTAGATTAACCAGAAGTTCTCAATCGTTGACCTTGAGTCAACTATACTGACCTCAAAGGTCATCCTGTCAAAACTCACACTCATCCATACTCCATACATACTCCCTTCCACCTTGAGCCATCCACCACTCTGATCTCTAAACCACCACATCCTCGCTGACCATACTCTTCCCACCAACCCTCGCTCCACCATACCATCACACCTCGAAGTCCTCCCTGCCACCACTTCTGTAAAACCTCTTCCACCTTCTTCATTTTAATTTGATCCATATATGGTGTTTCATAGCCCCTAAGAACATTAGCATCATGCTCCTCTTGGTGGCATGAAGTGGAGGCGAGGTCTTGCAGCAAGGATGAGGCACATAAAGGTGGCCGGGCCATCGCCGAAGCAAGCTCCACTTTGATTCAGCCTCTTGGGTTTCTAGTCTAGTCGAGACTCTTTTCCTTTGCATTCTAGGTAAATCTCGTACCTTTTTCCGTTTTGTGCCTTTACTTTCATAGTTAGTTACGTCAATTAGCCATAATCACGAAGCCCTAATCGGCCTATAGCTTGCGCTCCAAACTAACTTGAAGTGTTCTCGAGTATGCCTCCACTACTTGATCAACCCATCGTGTTCCTAAGCGCATTATTTACTCATCTAGTGATTTTTCGAACCTAGATCCATCATGGATATGGGATTCAAGCTCCTTACATCGTCCCCTCACCAGAGCTGCACCACCATTCCACCTCGCTTGCATTCCAGCATCACAGAGCTGGATTCAGCTCATGGGAGACATTCAAAGCGTGCAATAGAACCTACAAGTGCTCCATGTCACCTCGAACTGAAGGAGCCCATAGATCGCCATCCAAGCCCCCATGACTTCATCAGAATCCACCTATACACGTGAAAGTGGAACAAGAGTCTATAGCCACCATTGGATCTCAAGAACACTGCCGGACGATGGAGATATTGGAGGACGAAGCTTATCGAAGGTCATGTTCATCCGTGTTCTTTAATGTCTCTCCCCCACTATCGGATGAAAATCTGTGCTTCCCATTAAAATCAAAGCGGTATGAGACCAATATCGTCAATTCTACCACATGTAATGCGAAGGACGGTTGGATCCAATGGATTTTAGTGGGTAATTTGCAGTAACCCTCCACACTTTTTGTATTTATAAAATAATTCTGTAAATATTTTATTAAAAATTTTCTGTGAAGTTTGCAACAAAGCCTCTATATGTATATTTAATTGGTAGGCAGGCCATTGCGAGCTCAGCTCACATGGCCCCCCACACGAGTTGGGTAAATTACCTATAACACCATATGGCTTTGTTTATTTCGTTTTAATATATATAAAAATCAAGTTTAACTTGAAAATTTCTAGGTAATTTGCATGTATCCCCATTCATTATATTTTATTTGCAAATAGACACCTGCCTGCTTAATTAATTTTTGTGTTTGTTTTCTATTTTTCATAAATATCATCTTTGCTCCAAAAATAAAAAAAAATTAGGATGATGTGCTTGATTAAATGTTCTCTCTATATATTTATTTTGCATTATTCATGCATTTCTAGTTTATTCAAATTCAAAAAGAGCATGTTCAGTCCCTGTTTACTTTATAAATTACAAATAAATCATAAAACCATAACTAAAAATCTAAAAATTTTACCTAGTATTTATTATAATATTTTATTACTATAGACCAAAAATCACAAATAAAAAAAATAAACTCTAAAAATTAGCAAACCTTCGCTAACCCTAAAAAAATTGCAAAATATTTTTTAAAAATCCAAAAAATTAACTTCTATTATATATTTTTATATACATAATTCTCTACATGTTAAAACTAGATTTGAAAATATTTGACTCTATTTAATATTTTAAAATCTCAAAACAATTTTGCCTATTTAAAAAGTCCCTGATTTTGTATATTTTGGACTTAAAATACCTAAAAATAAGTAAATATTTTACCAACAAAATAAAAAAAACCATTAAAAAGATATAAAAAAACATAAAAGTATTTTATTTTTTAAATTTTGATTTTATATACCTATATATAATTATAACACCTTATATTATATTATATACCTATATATAGCTATATATAAATAATACTATTATATATTATTATAAATACCTTAATAAGTCTGGTGACTCTTGCTCCACTCCTGGCTCCTCTGCCATTGGTTCCTCAACTATGGGGACCCCCCTACTTCACTCCCACCTTCTTCACTAGTAATCTCCACAACCTCCGGTCCAAGCTCATCTGTTTCGGTCCATAAGAAGAATCAGACAGGGCCACGAACCGAATTTGCCTTTGCAATTTTTCTACATCGACAACTCAATTAACTGCGGGTCAGATTTGTGTTTATTAATTATACCTATGTATAATGCACTATAATGTACATACTGTATATATGATGTCATAAAAATATTAAAATTCACAGAAAAATAGTTTATAAAATAATAAACATTTTTTATTTTGTTCACTTTTTATTTTAAAATCGTTTACTATTTTATATTTATCATTCTTTTATTTTGTAAATCCTGATTTTTGATTGGTCGACGGTGGATTGTTGACCTCGGCCAACTACACCTTCCAGCTGACCCGATCCGCTCTACCTTCGTCGGACCCGTTTTGTTCCCTTTTCCCCGATCAGGTCAGGCATCCATTCTCATTAATTCTTGCGCCTGATTATGCTCCTATGATCCATGATCCCTGTGGATCCCTAGGCACAGCCAGATCATCCTAGGGTTTCAAATTCTCCTTGAATATTCTACACCATGGGGCACTCGTATAAATGATCTATTCCGCCTCCCGAGCTCCGCAACTCATTCCTCACTACCTTCTTGCCCCCAAGCTACCTCCAACGGAGCAACATGAGCTTGGAGTGTCCTTTGGGACCTTATTCGGTGGTCCATTGAGCGAAGCTCATCCCGTGGCTGGAGCGCTACCGCGAGAAGCCTCCTTCGCCACCCGCAGCCTAGTTGAGGCCACAACCTCGTCGTCCGCTTTACCTGAAGTCCCTAAGCATGTTAGCGACTGCAGGTACCCTTTTCCTCGTTTCTAAGTCCCATTCCCTTTCGATTCAGTCCTTCTACTCCGCCACCGTTCACCAGCTTCGACCCTCTAGTCAGACACCCCTTCGCTCACATTCCACCACACAGATCGATCCTCTGACTCATTCCCCATCTCCCTACGGAACATAACCCCCTTAGACTCTCTCATTGGTGTGAGATTAAGTTTAGACCTCCTCCCTCTACTTCCATCAGAGGTCGAACTCCATTCCCCACTTGTTTCTCTCTATTTTCTAAGCAATAACTGGACCAGAGCATCATCATTTGACGTGGATCAGACATGCACACTCATCTACGATCAGATCCTCAGATCCACGTTCTAACAGTTCATCACAGACATACGTCAGCATTTGTACCAACACCGTCAGATCTTTTCGCAGAAGCGTATCAAAGCCGTCAGTCTCCTCGCGTGCTAGTCGCGTGCACTCTGGCTCTATTTACTTTTTACCATTGCATGTCTTTTATTTCACTTTAGTCCGATAAATAAAAATGTATAGTTAAGAATATTTGCAGTCGGACCCTTTAGTTCCTTTATTTGCACTTAAGTCAAATCAAGTTTGAGTCACGCGCATCCCCATGTGATTATTTGGGTTATTTGCATTATCTGCCTTGAACTTCTCTACTGTTATGAAATGAATGCTATGTTTTGATATTTGCATTTATACCCCTGACTACCTAGATCACGTGTTGCACATGCCCTTTCTAGATTAATTGTATAATTAGCCCAAGGAGTTTTCTTATATATTATGATTAGGCCCTTAGAATTTAATTTCTTTGCGAAATGGTCCCTATGAACTATTTTTGACTATTTGTCTTTTATTTGATGCAATAAATATTGAATCAACTCTAAACATTATCTAAAAACTATCTATAGCTCAAGCTAGAATGTATTCTTGGTTATAATATTTTAGGTGTTACTTTGTGTGCATTTTATATTTTATAAAATTCAAAAACCTCTAAAAAGTTTCATGTTTGTCTTAGAAAAATTATAAAAATTCGAAAAATCACATAAAATTCCACAAAGATATGTAGTTGTCTTTTAGTGTCATTTACCTCTAGTATAAATTTTACTTGAAATACCTTATAAAAAACATAAAAATTGTAAAACACTTGAAAACTCATAAAATTTCTATAAAATTATAAAAAATCCAAAATAGTGTTTCAATCTTTGTTTGTAGATAATTAACTCTAGTTTTGCGTAAAAAACTCAATGAGGAGTTTTGGTCATTAAGCTATTTTGAAGTTGCAAATTACTCCAGTCTGTACATTGTTTTAATTTTTTCATTGTTAAAATTTCTAGAAAATTATAAAAACATTTAAAATTGCCTAAAATTTCAAAAAAAAATATAAAACATACAAAAACTAAAAATATTTTTGTTTCAATTTTCTAAGTATTTTTAATCTATTAGAAAAATACAAAAAGAGTGTGTGTGGGTCCTTTTATTTTTAGTGTTTATTGTCTTTATTTTCAAAATTAAAAATTTGAAAAATCGAAAACCACTAAATTTATTTTGTTCACAAAATCTCACTACTTAGCTTATAATTGTGCTCCTTGTATTCGATCCTTGTCTCTATACCAGGTAATTAAAAGTACTAAACCGCCTACAGTTGATTGTTTCATCTCTTAGTGGTTTGATTTTGTTGTTGATCGGTTTGATTGATTGAGGACAATGACAATTGATTTATTGATTCGACCTTAGTCAATCATGAAACCGTGACATCAGGGGGATGGTCAACTTCTCATTCTTTCGTTCCTTATTCTTTAGTTGTTGTAGTATTGGCTCTTTAATACTTAGTATGAGTTATGTCTTTTCTTCTCTGTTCTATATATGAGGACATAACTCAAGATAAGTATAGGGGGTGTATATACATTGTATATACTTTAGCCATAACATGTATTTTCACATTTTCAAAATAAATTTGGCTAAAATACTATATAAAAAGATGTATATTATTCCTTAAATTCTTTTTGTATATACTGAGTAATAAATCATGTAAAAATATTTTGCAAAATGTTTAAAAAATAGTTTAAAAATTTATTTGAAAAAGCTTCTGAAAGCTATTTTGAAAAATATTTTCAAACTTTAGAAAAATGTTTGGTTTGTAAAAATTTCTTTTCTTTATGTGAAATAAAATGTTTTGAAAATCTATTTGCAAATGTTTGGAAAATGGTTGCAAAAATATATTCAAATATATATATATATATACTATTAGAAAAATATTTGCAAAATGGTTTTCAAATTTTTGTAAATGTTTGTGAAAACTATTTGAAAAAATTATTTTGGACTATAGTTTTTAAAAATGTTTGAATATTTATTTTTAAATAACTTTGAGGAATATATACATGACACGAAAATTCTTTATTAATTGTATAAGTAGATGATTGTTTATAAAAACAACTAAAATATCTCTTGTAAATTCCTGAAATCGTAACTCTTGTAAATATAAGAAGCACTCCCGTGTAAATATCTGTACCTACTTCTTTTTCCAAAATCTTTTGCTATGAAAAATCCCTAAAAATTCGCAAAACCCAATATCCTAAAAACATTTGCAAAATCTTTATCAAAAATTGCATAAAAATTTGCAAATCTTTTTCAAAAATCGAGAAAAATTTGAAACTAGGAAACTGCATCATAAAAATATTTTTCTTGCATTGTACAAAGCATTCACATTTTTCAGAAGGATTTAGACAATTGAACAGGTCCAAATATAGAACAAAGATTAGAGCTTGGAATATACCTTAATACACTTAATTTCATAGAAACCCATTGATGACTAGAAATGGAGATGTTTCAGGTCACCTTGACTTAATTCTTTAGGTTCAATAAGACTATGTTCATGAGTCAATTCAGTATACCTAACTAGGACCCTTCATATCATCTGTAAGACTCTTGAGATAGTGACTTGACTGGAAACCTCACTCCTAGCACTTGGCTCAACTCTGATGGAATGTTGAAAAATCGTGGAGTCTAAGTCGGGATGATGCAAGGCCTCTTCGTCAAGGATGGCTCAGGAGCCATTCTTGGGGATTGCTGGCACCGATATTCTAACCCACTTCTTTCGGTAACAATATTATCTAAAGACTGGAGATGTATTGAGACAATGGTTCGGATGAGGAATGGTCTACCGATGCAACTTTTTCCAAGACCCCAAAATATTTAGGTGGAACAAAAGATGTTATATACACCAGGGCACAAGCAAGAATGCAGAAGATGTACAAAGTCAAAGAAAATATCCAAGAAGCATATACCAAAAATTCCAAAAAAAATGAGCTTAAGAATAAGCCTACTTCTTGGTCAATAACCGATTACACTGTCCGACTTCACGAGGGAATGAAGACTACACTCGTCAATTCCCACTTCTTTTCCCATTCTTCTAACTTATCCCCATTCAGTTGTAAATACTGGGAGCACCTGACCTTAGAAGGGAATATCTATCTCCACGAGGATGAGTTACCAGAAGAGTAAACACCTTGATGGTTCAACAGTTTTGTCAAGGAAGAGATGAACAAATTTAGACACATGTTTCTATCATTTCAAGGTAGCAAGAGTATGCCACTGAGAGGATGGTTCTGACCTAGATGTGAATTGGACAAATCCGAGATGTCACACTTCACGACTTCAATGTGGTTCCGAACACACCATTAATCCAAAGGCCTTCTCTAAGCTCCAAACTTTGACTTTATTACTGACTAGTTGAAAGTCAAAAACTATTCCAAGTTATTTCTTTTTCTATTCTTTATTTTTATTTTCTGCACTCATTACATAAGTGTTTGCTAGGGACTAGCCAAGGCTATAGTATATGGGGTGATGAATCTACATTTCATCACCTTTATTCTATCATTTTAGCCTTGAAAATCCTAGCTAATGCATGTAAATATCATGATTTTGTACAAATTAAAATTCATTACCTATTTCATTTATTGTGTATAAAATATTATTTTTAATGCCAAAATTAAAGAATAAAGAAAGGAAAGAAAAGGAAATAAAATTCTAAAGGTATTTTATGGCCCTAAACCTTGAGACCAAGTAAATAATTGATTTGGTTGACAAGGAATAAAGTATGGGGAGATAAGGTCCAAAAATCCAAGAAAAACCCTATTCATTCATTCATCAAGAAATCATTTTGGGACCCATTTTATTCTTTATTATTTATACATCAAATCAATAAACTTTTTATATGAACGTTGTAGATAAACGTGTTTAGAAAAATACAAAATTGAGTTTACACAGAAATAATATACATGATACCTTTTGATACTCAGAATAAAAAGTCAAAACCCAAACTTTCCAAACCCATATCTCCTAAATGAAAACTCAAAATGCATAAAAATCACCTTTAATTGTATATAACTTTTAATAAGCTATTTAATGAAGATGGGTTTCACGTAATTTGGAGTTAAGGTGTGGGAGTTAGGTTTTGGACCCTTATTGTATTATATACCTGAATAAAATATTCATTTTATTTACTCTTTAATATTTTTACAATTTTATAATTTATAACTTTGTCAATAATATTTATAATATATATATATACATATTTAGAATAGGATAAAACCTAAAGAAAACACTAAAATAAAATAACCTCTAGAAATACATAGATAAAACAGACATACTTATACCTGCATAATACATACCCCTATTTATTTAAGTGTATATAATGCATCAGAAAAATACGCTAAAAATAAATTTATGTACCTAAAAATAGGTTGTAAACATATAAATTATGAAATAAAATAAAAAAAATCAAAAACACAAAATAAAAATAAAATGAGCAAAATAAAAAAATATATTAAAATCATAAAAAAATATATATTAAAATAATAAATTATATTAAATATACTTTGTAATCAAAAATAAAAAATCATAAAAATATATAAAAATTATTTTAAAATACTATGTAAAATAATAAATATTTTTTATTTTATACCTAAAAAATAATAAAAGCATTTATTATTTTTAATTAATTATTTTCTAATAAACACAGTTCTTTTATCATGTAGTGTCTGAGGTGGACTAATGAGGAGGCAAGGATAGTTGACCCTGTTGACCTCAGTCAATTGTTCTTCCCTGCCTCTAACTCCAGGTAGAGCCTCGAGCACCTCCACTTCCTTGAATTATCTAGACCACCCACCTCTTCATTAGATCTCATCGATCTTCCTTGAGCCTCTTAATAATCCAGCTCGAAGCTCGCCAAAAACTTGTCTATAAATAATACCGAAGTTTCATCCTTTTTCCATTTTTGATCCCTTTTCAAACCCTTAATCCACCTTCTATTAGTGTATCCGTGCTTCTGGTGACAACAGGACCATCCCCGTGGTTCCAAGCGATGAAATGATTAGAGGAGAAGGACCAAGTAGAGCACCAACACTGTCTTGCTCCCTGTCGTCTCTGGCAGGTTAGAGTTGCGCTTATACCTTCATTATATATATTTAGTTATCACTTTCATTCCACGTTTTATTTGGAGTTTAGATCAGCAGAATAGCTTAACACCCTGTTCGCCAGAGAGGGCTCCATCCATTTCACAGTTACTAAGTCCAGTTCCGACCACGTTGTCCACCCCACTTACCCCTTCATTTCTCCATCAAATCATCCCATCTTCCCAACCCGATCATTCCCAGATTAGCGAATCTATGCACCTTCTCTACCTCTCATCGAAGCATGACCATTCGACTACATTCCGCCTCGAATCCCACCAATAAAAGCCCAGATATATTTGCCCTTATGTCGCAAAGCGTTTTAGCCACCTTATAGTTCAGGAGGACCCCATCTGAGGGGTCTTCGATGCCAAAGACACAGCTCCTAGTGCATGGCGCTCCAGGCCCCCTCCGACGGGGTTAGGAGCATTTTGGATCACCCCCAGCTACAGAAGGCTGGGACAGGAACAAAGAGAATCCCAATAGCTCGAGAGGAGCTCAGAGTAAGGAGCGGGAGAGAATCGATGCTCCCCACATCGGAATTCTTATTTTGTTCTTCCAGAGCACCCCCAAACAATTGGATCAAGAACCCCCCGCCAGATGCAACAGCATGCGTTGGATCGCATCCCCCTCCACCGTTCGATACGAGGTCGGGTTTAATCCTTGGTGCCGATCAGCGAAGCGGTAATGGTTCATCTAGACCGTTCGCCGCTTAAGTGGCCTGCATCCCCCGTTCGTCAGCGTGCACATAAAGGGGTAAATTACTAAGATCCCCTCCCACCTTTCCTTATTTCATTTTAGCACATAAACTTTCATTTGGAATGTAAATATTTGTGTGAAATTTTCAATAAGGGCCTTAAGAGTTCATGTGAATTGTGTTTATATCCGTGCTAGCTCAGCTCACGTGGTCCCCCACGTGAGTTTGAACATTTTCAGACAGGTCCCTCTAAGTACAAAAATTTGTATATTCATGCTTATAATTTGTTGGAAATTTGTAATGAGAACCAGGAACTTTGGTGTAATTGTAGAAAGGCCCTTCAAGGGCATTTTTAATTTATTTATGTTGTGAATTTCTTTTTTATTTTTTCACTAGTAGGATTCGAACCCTGGTCCTTTAAAGTGGGAGCCACTGCTTCTACCACCAGACCATTAGAGGGGTTCGTTATGAAAATTTGCATGTATGTCTTTGGGTTTGTTAAACCATTCAAAAATGAATGAAATATTTCTTTTAATTGCAAATAGGTCCCTACCCAAATGTTAATTGTTATTTCTTGATTATTTTTGCTAAAAATAGCTACTAATTGTATTTAATTTTGCGAAAATGCATGGAAACACCTGGGGTGACATATTTCTATGTTGTAATTTTTATTTTGCATTTCTTGGCTTTTTGTGTAATTATTAAAATTGAAGTAGTAGGTATTGTGTCCTTGGTTAGCTTACAAAATGCCAAAAAATATTAACATGTCTGTGTTTAACCGGAAAATCAATATATCATGTTAATTCACAAGGCGAATCAATAGCCGTTGAGTTGACCTCGCACGAAATCCGGATTAAAACAACAATTAACCCATAACAAGTAAATCAAGCAATGAAAGTAAGTGTGCGGAGTTAAAATTTATTATAACTCTACAAAAGATGTGAATAGTGCAAGTAGTGTAGAGTGTCGAACACAGGAAGCAAGCAGGTAGATCGGGGCAATAAGGCACAAAAGCGAATGTGATCAATTTGTCTATATGTGCTATATATTTTTTGTGGTTTTTTAATTTTATTTTTTAATTTTATTTTTATATTTTTAAATTTTTAAATTTTTATATTTTGATTTTTAATTTTCTGATTTGTATTTTCTTTTTATATTTTATATTTTTCTTTTGAATTATAAAATAAGATATATATACAATGAAGGGAAGAGAGGGATAATATATATATATATAGGTAAAAATTAGAAAAATACAGGAAATAAAATATTTTTTGTGCTTTTTATGTTTTTTTAATGTTTTTGTTATTTGTTTATATTTTTTCTAACTTGTTTTGGTATTTTTGATGTCATAAATACTCAAAACAGGTAATAAAATAAAAACCTGAAATTAAAATGGAGATGAAAAATAGTAAACAGTGACAAAAATTCTCCAAATTAATTTCAAAATAAAGATAATAAAATAGAGAAAATTTAGAGATAGAAAATAGATTTTTAGGATTTTTATAGATTTTATAAATTTTTATAAAGGTTTTAGGGGTTTTGTCATTTTTATGAGTTTTCTTTTGTATTTTTTAGTGATTTTTGGTCTAAAGGTTAAACACATAGAAATATATTTTTTGGGAATTTTTCAAAGAGTTTTTATAATTTTTATATATTTTCTAATGCAAATGGGTAGGGTGGAGCATTGGGCTCGACCCTGCCCAATCGGGGAAAGCCCAACCCGAGCCCATCAATTTTCTGTAGGCCTTGGGCCGGGTTGAGGCCTGTTTTTTGCAGCAAACTGAGGACTCAGGCCCGGCCCAAGGCCCACAGGATTGGGCTCGGGTTCGGGTCAAGCTCGGGCTCGGGTCGGGCTCAACCCGCACTTATTTTGATTCCATGAAGTTGCACTTTGATTCCAATTTATTGTTATGGATATAATTCATCCATAACACATGAATATTGGATTTATTATTATGATATAATATTACTATTGATGGATGAAGGAAATATTGGATGTAGTGTGATTATAAATTTGTGTCCCCTAATTTAGTTCTAATATGATATTTTGAAATATGAGGGCATGTGCCCGACCCATTTGTTCATCAGGTTCATGTCGGGCCCAGGCTTTTGCGAGCCGGGTCAAGGTCAGGATCGGGTCGGCCCAGCCAAATGCTCAACCCTACAAACATGGATGAAAATGCATGTTTATTATTTTTTATAAATAATAAAATGATACATAAATGCAAAATAAAAATATGGCATTGATGTTCAATGAAACAAGAAGATAAATTTATTTTTGAGGATTTTTTTGGAATTTTATAGATACATGAAATAAATAGAGAAAACAAGGAGAAAATGAAACCCTAGCAGGGGTATTCATGTAATTCTGTAAAAGTCTGAGGGCCCACATGTAAATTTCCAGAAAATATCGAACTAATTAAAGAAGTTCTCGGGCCAAAAAGAAATAACCAAAGCACCAAGAGTGGCCCTACAAAATTGCCAAGTTCACGTGTACATGCACGTGCGCCAGGCGAGGACCTAATCGTAATTATCAAAAACCTAGGGGCCTGATTGTAATATTATCAAAAAAATATATAACTGCCTAAAATAGTTTCTGGACTTAATAGTAATACAAAGATGACTAGGGGCCCCGATGCAAAATGTCACCCCTCACGTGCACCGATCATGTGAGGTGACCGGGGGCTAAGTAATTATCCAAAGTTGAGGATGCGATTTTTAAATTTACCAAAATAATTACACGACCGATGAAAGTTTATATACTGATTATTAAATACAGAAAATAGAGGGGGCTAAAGCACAAAATACCCGCACCCTACAGATCCGACGGCTGAAGGATTTCACTTGGACACGTGTCGAGCCGCTGTTGCGCGATGACGCTTCGCGGGCAACGGCTGCAATTAAATATCGGTTGAAGATCGAACGGTGCTGCGCAGCTAATGAATCTCGTATTCATCACTATAAATCTCATTTATTAAGCTCAGATCCCTCAAAATCAACAGCATTTCTGCATCTATTCTGCATAATTAGCATTCATGCATGTTTTCATAGGAATTGTATTTTAGCACTAATTTCTGCACAAAATAAGAAGCCAAAAATCTCAGCCAAAATTGACCTGTAAATAGCCTAACTTCCCGGATTTTTAACTAATTCATGCTAATTACGAATGATCCAAAACCAACCTCCACTGTGTACATATCACTCACAGGAATAAATAAAAAATACAAAAAAATAAATAACCCAAATAAGTGGACCAAAAACCCAAACCCTAGTTTTTGGATTTTCGGACTAAAAACTCCATATCTTCCCCATGCAGTGTCCATTTTGATCCTACTCACTTTTGAACTAATGTACATTTAGTTACCTTCAAAACAAGAGCAAGTTCAAGTGAATCGGAGTTCATATATGAAAGTTGGGTTTTGGGACTCTTTTGTACATTGTGTATTTTAGCGATTTTTGACATGATATTTTATGTACATATTTTCTTAATTAATAAAAATCCAAAAAATTAGATTAAGGTGTCTTTATTTATCTCTATTTTTTCCATATTTTTTCCGGATTTTATATCTGGTTTAAAAATGACGAAAAAATACAAAACCCATAAATCAAGGTATTCTATGTACATGGGATACCCCAAATAAAACATTTTGTGCATTTGATTGATTTTGTTTTTGATGTCTTCATGAAAGTTGTAGATCTTATCGAGACGAGCTTTTTTTGTGCAGGAACTTTTGCGATCCGAGGTCATTTGCTATTTATTTGGCATTTTACAAAATCTTTCTTTTTCGATTTTTCTGGTGCTGACACGTGGCAGCCTCTGGGGATGCTACGTGTCAGTCATTTTTGGCTTTTTATAATTCTCTTTTATAAAAAAAATAATAAAAACTAAATCCACCGCACGTGCGTCGCACATTCCTGCCAGGCACGTACTCCGCACGTGCCCCGCGCCCTGTCTCCTGCGGCCACGTGGCGCCGCAGGAACCGTCCGATTGCGCTCGATCGGACGGCGCCTGTGCGTCGTCTTCCCCTCTCATTTCGGAACCGCCGCACCCACCCCTCCCGTGTTCTCCTCCAACGACCAACCTCATCCGCTTATCTCGCGCGGCCAACCTCCTCCGCTCATCTCGTGCCGCCAACCATCTCCGGCCTACCCCTCACAACCCTATTTAAAGGGCATCGCTGCATCCTGACTCCCCCATCCGCCGATAACTTCAATTGCTACAGGTGACGGTGGTGACAACACCGCTCTTCTATCCTCTTCGGCGAGATTTGAGGGCACCCCCCGACCCTCATTGCAGAAACACCTTCTAGAGGCCTTGCCTTGCTCCGACCAGCCGTCGAGCCAAAGACAACGTCCTACGACACCTCCATCAACGCCACTACAACCGCCTACATCCGCAACTCCATCTCCGACAAGCTCTACCGCCTTCTCCGCAAACTCCATATCCTTCGTCGTTCTTCTCCGACCTTCGCCTCCGCCTTGGCCGTGCATCTTCATCTAATGACGACGACCATCGACCACCAGCAATGCCTCGATTTCTACGTCCGCAAGCTTCACCGACAACACCCCTTTGCCGGTCAACGCTCCACCGCCTAGAAACCGCCTGGAGCTTCAACTCCATCGCAAGCGTCGGTGCGCTAGCTCTTTCTTCGACAACTCAGCCCACCGCTGCAACCACGTTGGCCCCTCCACCTTGGTCGCAGCTCTTTTTAAAGTTATTGTAAAATATTTTGTAAAATATTTTTTAAAATTGGTCGTAAATATTTTTGTAAAATGCTTTGTAAACTATTTGTAAAATATTTTGTAAAAACCATTGTAAAAATATTTTTATACAAATTGTTGTAAAATTTTAGTAAAATTGTTTATTTGTAAAACTTTTGTAAATTATTTTGTGTCAATATTATTTATATTGTAAAAATATTTGAAAAAATGTTTGCAAAAACTTTTTTGTAAAAATGTCTGTAAAAGGTTTATAAAATTATTTTTGACAATCTTTTGTAAATTTTTTTGTAAAATAGTTTGTAAAAAGGTTTTCTAAATTGTTTGTAAAATATGTTGAAAATGTTTTGTAAGCTTCTATAAAATGGTGTGTAAAATTTTTGTAAAATATTTTGTCATGTGGGATATAAATTAGGGTATAACAATTATTTATAAACTTGTAAAATTCATGTGTGTATAAAAACCTAACTATTTTTAATTTATGTGTTATTCTGTTGTAAATAAAATCTTTATATAAAAGTTGTAATTAAAATTTTTATATAAAATTCTTTAATAAAATCCTGTTGCAAAACTTGTACATAAAACTTGTAAATATTCTCTTTGTAAAATCTTGTATAAAATGTGTAGTTTCTTGTATATAGTTTGTATAAAATTCTTTGTAAAATGTATATAAAATCCTTGTAAATTCTTGTAAAAATATATAATTATCTTTTAAAAATACCATAGAAATTAAAAAAATAATAAAATGTATAAAAATTTGCAAAAGATTTCTAAAGATATATAAAAATTAAAAAAATATGTGCTTTTATATATTTTCTTGCATGTGCATTTGTATTTTTCAGAATGGTACTGATGCTTAAACTAATCTGGAATAAAATCGAAGAATGGAGCTTGGTTAAGACCTTAATCCACTTAATTTTAGAGGAACCTTATAGGAACTGGAGTTGAGACTTTTCCGGTCATAATGACTTCTTTCATTTCACAAGACTATGTTCACATGTCATCTTCATTGGTCTAAGCAGAATATTTCACAACACACGCATGACCCTTTTAGATAGTGTCTTAACATGGACACACACTCTACACATAGCTCTTCATGGATGAGGTGGTGGGGAGGTAGAATCCTTTATCTTGGGGAAATGCGCGAGTGGAAACATTCGTAGTCATAATAAGTGGCCATTTTGTCCCAACCTAGTCTTAGTGGTGCTGACGTCTAACGACGGGATGTTGTGAGTTGCAATAATGCTTCAAAAGAGGGATAGTCTACTGGCTCAAAAAGAAAAACCCCTTATGTACATGCTGCACATTTGTATATATGTTTGAAAAAAAGTAGAAAATCTCCAAAATAAAGTTAGATGGGTACAAATAAATAAATAAAAACTCATGTCGGTGAAAAATATCATAAGCAAGGCATATATTTCAAAGTCTCATACCGAGGAAGCCTACAGTTGGAGACTTGGCTACATTAGTCAAGCTCCAAGGATATGTGACTACACTGGTCACAGTCCAATCTCTTCTCGACACCCTCTTCTTGAGATGGTTGCACTTGAACTTAGAAGGGAATACATCGCTCCTCAAGGAAAGAGTAGCGAGCCCGGAGAATTTTGGTTACCTTGTTAGAGGATGTTGTTTCTTTGCCATTTCTAAGGTGGGGAGCTACATTTCACTTACACCGTACAAGTAAAGTTAGTCATAAGATTTAGCATATGTAGACTTGTTCTGACCTGACTGTTAAGGATACCTAAACGTAGATTTGCCTTTAAGGTTTTTAGGTCTTAAATCCATTTCCGAATAAGGTTTTGCCAAACAAATAATCCAAAGTTGTAACTGAGCTCCATACTTTGATTTTATGAAGATAAGTTTAAAAATCAAAATTGTTCTAGGTTCTTTCTTTTTCTTTTCTTAATTTCCTTTTTCACTTGTTCATTGAGTAAGTGTTTGATAATGGATTAGCAAAGGTTAACTATAGGGGAATGATAAATCCATGATTCAACATCTTTATTCTTTTATTCTAGCTTAAAATCCTTGGAAAAATACTTATAAAATTTAATAATAATTATTTATCATTATTCATTGATTTGTTAATATTGTATGTTTAACACTTATTTCTACTAAAATAAAAGAATAAAGAAGAAAAGAAAAAGAAAAGAAAGAGAAGGTTGTATGTATGAAATAAATACAGACGGATCCGAACCCCAAGACTAGGCCAAACATTGGAATGGTCGATAAGGAATAAAGTATGGGGAGATATGGTCCATAACTTATAAAATAAAGAAAACCAATTCTCACTTGTACATATACGTCATTTTTTTACCTTGTACATATTTTCTCCAATTTTATTCATCAACAAAACAACCTCAAATAAAAATATTTCCTTCTTGAAGGTTGTTCATAATAATATATATTAATTTAGAAAAATATCATAAAAAATATTTAATCTAATAAATAAATAACTACATTGAACCTAAAAAGCTAAAAAGTCCACCTTTACATGTTCACATCTATTTATAGAAAACTCTAAATTGACTAAACTCGCTTTTAAACTCCATTTTGTAACTTATACTATGTATTAAAAATACCAAAAAAATGTGGAATAAATTGTTTGAGTTTTGACATTTGGACCCCTTTGTATATATGTAGTAATATGTATATAATACTTCATTCTTTTCTATTTAACGAATCAAATTAACTTAATTCTTTTTCTTAATTGTTTATAAAAATCAGTAGAAAAATACAAATATAATTTAAAAACAATTGTGAATAAATACCAATAAATCTCATACCTAAAAGCTGTAAAGCCTAACTTCTGAACATCATAACTCGACCATATGACCTTTGAATTGGGTGTTCTCACTTTTAAAGTTCATGTTGTAAAATTTCCTATCAAATAAAATTGAAATCAGAGTTCATATCAAAAAGTATGTTTTGGGACCTTATTGTTATGCATGTATAGATGTATATATTGTATATATTTTTTTATTTATTTTCTTGTATATTTATGCACATATTGTATTTTTAAATGTTTTGTATATATTTATTTTTATAATATATATATAATACAACAAAAAATAATCAAAAATAAAATAATGTATTTATTATATAGCTATAATATCCATATATTTTCCATACTCTTACTAATTTGTACCATTGAATTAACTTTTAATAATAAAAGAAAATTATATTTAAAATCCTTAATTTATTACGTAAATAAATAAATTACTATTATATATAATTATTTCAAAAAATAATTTATTAAAAAATGGATTTTTGTATATGTAGGTATTTCATACATATTAAAAAAAGGTTTTTATTTATTTTACCTTATTTATTAATTTATTTAATTTATTAAAAATCACCCAAAAATTAATTATTACATTGTTAGCATTGTTTATTTTAAAAATTTAAATTAAAAATCGATTTCGGTTTTATTTTCATTTATTTAATATTTAATATTTTATTTTGTCATTTAGCTTATTTCTGTTGACAATTGGTGAACTGGCCTCTTCCTCTTCTGATCATATAAAACTGCTCAACTACTCAACTTCATGGTTTTTTCCGATCTGCTACTACTACAGTTTAACCTGAATTTTTTGCCTGAGTATAGTCCTAAAACCCAAGATCCACGCCCATGTGTTTTTTGTCATATCTCGCCTGTTTTGTGTGCCCAAATTTAATTTGAAATTCATGTTTTCCTCATTGCATAAATAGAACCTGGAGCTTCCCATTTCCGATCTTTGGCCAATTTCATTTTTCGCATGTGGGCTCCGAGTGCCCACGAGAGTGACAGCTATGTGTGGCATCGTTGTAGTGAGGTTTTGTGGGGGATTCGGTCTTTGATCCGGCATTCCTCAATCATGCTCTACCTCCAGCAAGCCCAGCCTCCAGCCAAGCCGATCTATCGAGGCAATGACCCGAGGATCGTAGATCCTCATCCCAGGCAACTCATCCACTTCATCCATGTAACTCTAGATCAGTATTTTGTTTTGAATTTCTTTTCCGATTTGAACATTTGTAGCAGCAACCTCCGACAATCAGATTATAGTTCTCTCACTTCCTTCATATGTGTTCCATGTTCCTTGTTCATCCAATTCCAATACCCAAATCCATCTCCCCTTCGATTTCCCCTCTTGGTTCTTCTATATCACATACCTAAACACCTGCAGCCACGCACCCGGGAAGAACGAGGCCCTGATATATAATTCGAATTGCTTTTCGTTTTTGGCGGTGATCGAAAATTTTGAGCTCATTCCCTTACCCACCTGACTCCATCCATTCACCATTGTTTTGCATAACATTTGTTCGAGGAATCGCCCCTCAATCCTAGTTTGATCTTGTAGGTCACTCACATTTGAACTTTCATCACCTCGAGTTGTGTGCTTTATCGCACGAGACCGGATCAAGCATACACAGAGAAGTCTCGCACGAACTAGATCGGGCATTCCAATCGGAGACATGATCGAGAATATGAAGATTAAGCATATGTTGTCATTGCATTATTGAACGAAGCCAACACCGTTGCAGCATGAGCAGATCTGGAAGAAGTGAATCCCAACTAATGCACAACCACCACATCTGACTGGAAACTTGATCCATTGTTGCACCCCTGAAGAAAGTCACTGCCAGGAGCCTCAGTTGAGGCTCTCGAGAGCTCCACCGCAAATCAAAACTTCCATCGCAGCACCAATGAAAAGGTCATCTTCGTCTCGAAGATCACCGCCTGGAGCAGGACCCTGCAAATGAAGAAACACCACCACCTGCGGACTTAGAAAGAGGGAAGAACACACGAGCGGGCCCATATGATAGAGGCACCCTTGGATCAGATCTGATTCAAGAGTCGTATTTTAGCCACGCATCATCTTATACATCGCCCATCTAGAATCATCAAGAGCTGCACGATTAGATCTGATCGAATGACGCTAATCAAGCCACTCGTCAGTGCGACAACGCTCGTTGCCCAACCGCTTAAGGATCTCATGTGTGCCTCACACACATGTGAGATATTTTAGGTAATCTGCTTTTCATTCCCCGGACATTGTTATATTTGAAAAAAGATCCCATGTTAGGTACACACGTGATCTGCACTTGCCAATCATGTAAAAATTGCATATTTTGTCTTGCATTTTATTCTTGATATATTTTGCTCTGAAACTTTGAAATAATTTCAAATAGGTCATTGGAATTCAACATTTGATTTTCTTGTCTTCTATTGCTTGTTTTAAATAGTTTTAGTTCTCTAAAAAATTCACAAGAATTACCTGAATCTCCATCAAAGTTACTTTATCTTCCATAAATTTGGTTTACAAAAATAATTTTTTTCTATTTATAATAATTCAAAAATATTCAAAATATTCCATGGGTACTTTATAAAAATCATAACAACTTGAAAAAAGGTTTAAAAATTTCAAAAAAAAATAGGTGTATTTTGATTTGTTTTTATTTTTATGAAAGTTCTATTTGAAAAACTTCTATAAAAACCAAACAAATTGCATAATACAAAAAAATTAAAAAATTGTATAAAATTGGGAAAAAATTAGGAAATGCATTTTTGGTACTATTTGAAAGATAAACAAAAACTATGTTGCTAAAATCAGTTTTTAGTATTTTTATTTTTATTCTAAAATTCACAAATCCAAAATTGTACCACGGTTTTATGTCTGATTTATTTCCAATTTTAATTGATTTGAAAATCTTTAAAAAGTCTAAAAATCTCTTAAAGATTACAAACATAGTAAAACATTATCAAAAGAACAACAATATTTTTATTTGATTTTTCCGCATATTTCCCACATTCGATAAATACAAAAAGTGTTTTATATCTTTGTTTCATTTCTTTTATTTTGTTTTCTTTTTAGACTAAAAACATTGAAAATTTACAAATAAAAACCACTGAAAATTGAGAATCGGACAATATTAAAAAATATATAAAATTAAAAAATTCTATAAAAAAATAAAAAGCTAAAAAGTCCATAAAACTGAGGTAGTTTGCTTAAAGTTTCCTTTTTTATTTCATTACTTACATTTAATAATAATAACCCCCGCTTAATAATTGTTACCTCTTTGTGTTTGACTGTGAGAGATATACCAAGTTAATAAAAAGCAAATCCACTTTTGTTTCTTTTAACTAGATTAAAATAAAAATTGTTTGATTAAATTGGTTTTTCTTTGGTTACAACGAAACTTGTGATTTAATAATTAAAACATTGAGAAACTGGTTTTATCAAAACTCTAAGTTAATCAGCTTTAGTCATTAGAGTTTAAGATTTAATAATCCACAGTTCCTTTGTTTGAAAGATAGGAGAGCTATATTGTACTATTGATCTTTACCTTCTGAGAATATGATTAGCATATCACTTTCACAACTACATGAATGATAAGATTAGTTAAGCACTTGAGGAATTGGAATTAAAGATGTAATTCTAGACATGATTTAATGATGCTTGAAGATGGGATAAAGTCAATGAAAGCTTCATGAAACCTGAGTATTAGCAAACCCTAGCCAGTATGTGAACAAGTTCTCATGCTATATTTTGATATTGACCTATGTGCCAAGGTGTGATAAAACTAACTAATTGTTGATCAGTGTGCGCCAACTTGGTAAAAGCAGTGAAGCAAGCCTACCAAAAGAAAAGAATTGAAATGTGAATGAAATGAGTTCTCAAATACAAATTCAAATTCATAGAGATTCAATCAAAGACGAGTGCTCCCAACCATTTCAAAGTGTCCACTTCTACCAAAGATACTAGAACCACGGAATCGGGCTAGTGGCGTGTCTCTAAATACGATATATAATTTGTGGTCGTTGTAATACGTGTACTTAGCGATTCGGTCAGAACCGAGAGAAGATCTCCGTGAAGAGTGTCTCGGCTTAATTTATAGCCCCGGCAAGTCCGTGGTCGAACACATGGAGGCAAAGGAACAACTTGGGTTTAATTCGAAAATAAAGATTTTAGATTTCCAAGTGGTATCTTTTTAGAATTTTTTAATGCAAGAACAAATGCAAATGCACATGCGGGTGAATTATGACACTTAGAAAACACAAACAAGGCCAAAATAATTTTTATTGTCAAAATAGTCCAACTTAGCCAAATTATATTTTTCCTAGAGTCCTAATCCAGAGATGAATGCAAGGTACTTTTTTGGAATTTTATGGGTTAAAATGCAATAAATAAAAAATGTACACTTTTTATGGGTTTTTTCGCAATTTCTCACACAAACAGTAAGCAAAAATTATGAAAAAATTACTGAAATGAAAATATCATGCAAGGAAGTTATAGTAATATTTTTTGATTTTTTTGACAATATATGAACTTTTTATGGATTTTTTAATGAAAACAAAGTGATAATGAGTAATTAATTTCTAATAAATCCACAATATCAAATTAATCAGAATGCGAATTATCCTAAAAGTTATTTCTATATAGAATCTAGGAGACTTAAAATTTCGTAAAAAAAATGTACGTCAATTTATTTAAAAATCAAATATGAATTCCACTCTATGATTTATTTCAGGCACAAGATAACTCCATTTTGGTTGAAATTTGGATAGTAAATTAAACACTCTTCAAGGCATCACATATAATTTTTGTGGAATTTTTAGAGCAACCATGTGTGAGATATAATTTTAGGAGTCTAGATTGGGTAAAATATGCAGAAGTTCAGTTGCACAATTTTAATTAATTCACAATATCTCACAAAAATAAAATTAAATATTCAGATGACAGATAATAAGTTGCCCAACACAATGCTATTTTTCTTTAAATAAATGGACGCCAAAACAAGGTCCAAATTAATAGTCAAACTCAGGGTTGTCTTTGCAACATCAGAAAACAATATTTACAATAAAAACATATACAAGGACTATTTTGCAATTATATAAACATAAAAAGACACACTTGCAATATTTACAATAAAAAAAGATAAAGAAAAGAACCTTCTTCTTCCTGGGAGGTCACGAAAGAGGAACCCAACGAATGGGGGGCGGTTGCGACGGCTCGGCCGCGCGCGGCCGCGAGGAAGGCGCCGAGCCATGCACAGGAGGGTGAGGCAGACGGCGGTGTTGGCTGAGAGGCACGGGGACGGGCGATGGGGGCTTTTGTGGCAAACACGGGTGGCGACTGGAGGACTGGTGGCGTGCGTGTGACGCCGCGGCGGAGGGATGCGCGGCGGAGGTCTGAGCTGGGGGCAGCGCGCCGCTGGATGCTGCGGAGAAGGTCGGTGCGGATGGCGAGGACGGACCCGCAGACAGCGATGGTCGGCGTGATAATGGAGAAGGGGCGGCGGCGGTGTGGGGCCGCTGGCGCGGGTGGGCGACCTGGAATGCGGGTGGCCACGGTCGGCAGCACACGAGCCTTGGACGCGCGGCCGCGCGGTGGAGAAGACGGTGGAGGCCGCGGCGGCGTGGCCGCTCGCCGGTGGAGTGGCGTGGAGGGGAGGGGCGGCGGGCGGCACAACGCCTGCAGCTCCTTCCGTTTTTTTTTGTTTTTTCTGATGTAATAATAATAAAAAGGATTTTTTTTGTTTTAATTTTTTTATTTTTTTAAATTTTTTTAAACAGGAAATATGATTAAAAAAATATAAGATGGGTTGGTGGTGGTGATGATGATAAACTAAACAAATGTGGGAAAAATGGTGTGATGGAGGTGGTGGAAATAATGATATAATGGTGATGACATGTAAAAGATAAAAAAATGTGGTGAATTTGATGTGATATAAAAAATGCAAAAAACAACAACGATGATAAAATGAAGGGAAATTTTACCTAAGATGAATGCGATCGCCTATGGAGTGCTCACGAGAGCACGGTCTTTGCTCGAATCGTCGGCGAGTGATGAGCTCGAGCAGCGTGCGGTTGCGGCTGCGATGTTGGCCAAAAAACCAACGGATCTCACCGGAGAGAGGGCCGTCGTCGCTCGACCGCGGTTGCGTCGCTGTCACCGATTCAACTCCAGGAACTAGGCTCTCCTCACATAAAGATGGATCAAAGGAAAAAATTAGGAGAATGACATGTATATAAATAAGAAAAAAATGGAAGTTAGAATTAAGATGGAGTGGGATGGAGGTTAATAAAATGGTGGAGTTGAATTAGAAGTTAGAAAATATGGTGGAGTAATGGAGTTGAATTGGTGGTTATTGTAGAGAATGTAAAGTTAAATAAATAAATGAAAAAGAGTTGACTACTTTAATTACAATAGAATAAAAAAAAGAATAAAATAGATAGTGTAGAATTTATAAGGGAAGACAAACAACATGTACACATTTTTTACTTTTCTAATATGTAATTTTTTTGTCTTTTTAATAAGAGATATTTACAATGAAAAAAATACAATAAAATAGTATAATTAAAATACAATACAAGTATGATTTTTTTTATTTTTAGTAATTAAGAAAGATAAAATAAAAAATGAAGAAATAATGAATATATACATAATGTACAATGTACATCTAGTTCCCAAAACCCAACTTTTGCAAATGAGCTCCGATTTTAATGAAACCACTTCCTTGGATAGATAATTTTCTAACTTGAACTTTAAAAGTGAGTTTGGTGAATTTGGAGTTCATATGGAGCGGGAGTTTAGCTTGGAAGTTGGACTTTACGGCTTTTTCTCTTTGGGATCTAGGAGCATTTATTTGAGGTACACATTGTTTTGTATTTTTGTATTTTTATATACATTTTTATAAACAAGTTAGAGAAAGAATTAGGCAAAAAGGAGTTGAAATGAAATTATTAAAAATACATGAAGTTTTAGGCTATTTACAGGTGAAAAACTCCTTTAATTTTGCGGCTTTTTATGGGTAATTTATTTTGTACAATCTAATATACAATAATTAATGTATTTTATTTACAAGAGTTATTTTATTAGTTTATTGGTTTATGGACTTTTAGTTGAGATTTTACTCAGGGATTTTGCTAAGATCAAGATATTAAGATGGTGAATCGTGGATTCATCAGCTAGCACCGAAAAAGGGATTTGAATCATATAGTGATACAAGTCTGGGTGTTGAAGATATCTTAGATACTCGAAAGAGACATACCCTGGTGTACTCCTAGGAAAACAAGTGTAGACGACTCTGAGCTCTCTTGACGAACACATTGATCAACAAACAAAAAAATATATGTGTTGAGTAGTAAGGCACTCGAGAGAACCCTTGTTCCAATGAGAGGGAGAGAAGAAAATACACAATCCTAGACCCTCCATCATTTGGCCTTCAATCTACATTTTTCATGTCTAACAAAAATGAGATGGTGGATTGAATGCAAGAACAGACTTCTTCCCTAGTGTTGAAGATTAGGCCTAGAGGAGAGTCACCTAGATTGAGATCTTGGGTGACATCCTGACTCCACTTTTTACGATTGTAGTACACTAATTGGCGTATCCTTATATTATATATTCAAACAGAGAGGCTATTAATTAGAGAAGTTGGATTTCTTTTGATTGGAGCTTAGTTGAACCTAGAATTTTAGGATCACACATGTCATGGGTCCTTGATGAATTAAGACTTGAAAAATTCAAATGCACTTTCAAGGATTAATTTGACTACTTCATTCCTTAAATACTCGAGGACGAGCATAGTTTAGGTATAGGGGATGATGAATCTCACATTTATCATTACTATATCTCCTTATTATCCTATGAGCATGAATAAACCAATAAAAATCATCAGTAATTCATCTTAATTAACAATTGACCCTCTTTTTGTAAATAACCCTAACTATTGTATCAAATCAAGCTCCTATTTTCTTCTCATAAAAAATTCCAAAACAAAATAGGCTAATTATTGTATATATTTATTTTGGTTTAAAAAATAAAAAGATAAAAAGATCACAAAATAATTAAAATGGTGTTTTTATGTATTAAAATAATTGCCAATTTTTTTGCTATGTTTATTTAATCTCTTTTGACTTTTTGTTCAACATGAAAGTTGTAGATCTCCTCAAGATCTACAACTTTCATGTTTTGACTTTTCCAAGTTCATCTTCCTTCTATTTCTTTTTGAATTTATCATTATTTTTTCTGAATAATACATTAGTCCGTGTGGCGCTCTCTTGAGTCGTCATGCTGCCTCCTTCCCTTTATGCCACCCCTGGCCTACTCCTGGACCATTCATCTCCCTTTGTCTGCCTCCATCTTGTTCGTCCCTTTACGCAACATCTACCACCATTGGATCACCTCGCCAGATGCAATCCTCACAGCCCCTCCCTGCCTTCACCACAACCATTGGATGGCGTCGCATCCTATGACTATGATGCCCCCACATCTCCATCTCTTTTACCACTGAAGGATAAGGCCCCAACTCTCATCCTAACCATCCCCTCGTGCCATGTTCCCCATCGCAGGATCGGATCCCCTGATTTGATCCCATCCATCACCTTTCACCCCTCTTATGGGTCGTTGGATCGCAAGATCCAATGTCTCCTACTCCTTCTCCCACCTTTGGTCGCCCCTCTCTTTCCCAAGTTCCCTTGTGCCCTCTGCTCTCCACCCATTTTCCCCAGTCGTTATGCCCACCCTCTCCACAACCTAACCTATCCCTCGCGTAGCCCTCATTCCCCTCTGAAACGCCCGGCCTTAAAGGCCCACTAACCACACCTTCATCCCTCCAAGTGGTCGTTACAAGTCTCCCCTCCACCAGTATAATGGTTGGACCTTCTCCTATAAAATCTCCTGCTCCGTCTCCATTCCAGGTCGTCCACAACTACACGGGACCCCCTTAGGTCTCTCCTCCACCGTGTGATAGGGGAGGAATGATCGAGCTCCGATGATATGCCGCAACCTCCAGGTGACGACCCTTGGCTGCCCGGCCAAGTCATGGCTACTCTGCCCGTCGTTGAGCTCCATGCCACAATCGTGAATGTTGAGCGATGACGAGATCTCCGCAGGAGATTAGCATATGCCTCCCCTATTTTGTAAATTATTCTCTGATCAAGGTAAGTCCTCCATATTATTTTTCTTTTATTTTCTCCTAATTTCCTAGTTGCACACACTTCGATCCACCGTTGACTCGACACACCATGACCTTCGCCTGACCACGAACATCGACACCCACTGTCTAGATCGCATATTCTTTTCCTCCGCAAACCTCTCCATCCCATGCCATCTCCTCCACCCAAGGCAAAGGAGATCTCACTCTGAGGTCCACTGTCTCCACCCAATAACCCGCCATTCAATCCCCCATGCTTCAATTATTCTCCATCTAACCACATTGCAGGTCAAGTATTAATTGATCGAAGATTCATCCTTTTCTCCATTGTAGATCCTCCACGCCAGCGAGGGATTATCGCCTCGTTTCTTTAAGCCACTACGCAGTTCGCTTCTCTGTCCAACATCTCTGTTAGCCTTCCCACGAGCTTTCTTGACGATCTATGCATGAGTTTTATGGCGGAGGAGCTCAAGGAGGCTCATTGGAGCCCTACCAAACTTGAGGAAGATGGGGTGGATCCATATGCTATAGTTTGCATCAAATCATCCTGATTGGACGGCCCTCGTCACACGCCAGCATTGGTCCCACTTCAGGAGGTTTAGTGGAACAGAAACAAGTACAAAGCATAGAGGACATGGCACATAGCCTCCAAACTAGCAACTGATCCTCCCCTACCATCCGAACCTAACTCCATGCATACCATATGTGTGCAGCTAGGTAATTTGCATCCAAGACAACCTAGTTTTCAATAATTTTATTTTGGTCCTCCCAATGCTTGTGCCCCGCGTGCCATGATTGCGAAATTTGCAATGGGGACTCACCAGCAATCCAAAATTATAGTTATGCCCCTAATAAGGACCTTTATGCACATTTTATCTTTTTAATTCCATTACTACAATTATGCTGATGTATTCTTTTATCAATATATTGAGCATATGAACTCCAAATCAAGTAATTTCAATTTCATTGTACTGATAATTTGATCATCTTTATGATGGAATTATTATTTAATTGATTTGAAACATTATTAATATGCTAAATTGTAGGTATTTCACGTGTTATCTACCATTCGTTTAAATGCCATTAGTTGTTCTTATGCCTCAATTGATAATGAAATTGGATATCTTTTGATTGCTCAATGATTCTTATAATTTTAGGGCATATTTTTCTTTAATCATCTTATTGCATATCACATCATCTTGCATCACTTTAATTTGCTAAAAACCAAAATAAAAATCGCATGTTGATCATGCATTCCATGCATTGCATTTCATTGCATATTGTACCTCATTTACTTTGCTTAAAATTAAATAAAAAAGAAATGCATATTGTTTCATTTTCATTCTATATCATGCATTATATGATTATTGCATAATTCTTGCTCACATTATTTATGCATCATTTTATGAATAGCGTGCATTTGTTTGTCTTGTGCATTCTATGTTGCATATTGCATCATGTTTTTCATTAGCTTTATTTTTGTGATGCATATATCATTCTGTCAATCATTTGGAGACCTAGGTCAATGAATTTAATCTCACAAACTTAATCATCAATTTCTGATTAATCGATGATGAGACTCGTGTCCCAATGTTCAACCTTAGTATGCTTGCCAAGTAAAAATTCATTAACGCATAGTCACACTTGTGGTTGATTCTGGTTAGATCCAAAACCGCCTCCTGTGCTATAATAATGTGACCTTGTTTAACAGGTGATTTTGTTGTTTATCACTCACCACTCCTAAGGTGGTGTTGACCTATTGTTAATTTAATCAACCGTCAATCGGAATAGTACTTGCTACGCGCAATCCAACACTACCGCAATTATATGAGGATCAATATTGGGGCCCCTACGCATACGGCATTACTCTTTCGAGAAGAAAAGAGCCTGATCCATGTGTTCTTGTATGTAGGAGTTGTCACTTTGGACATGCATCTCCAATATACAATCTACGGCAACAGAACCCTTTGCCTTGATAGGAGCCCATAGATTTCATTTATATAATCCTTCATATACCATCCAAATTTTAATTAATTATTATGAATCATATACAAATAATTAATTCTTACAAGGGAAATAGATCTCAATTCATAATAGAGTGTTTATTTTAATTGGATCTTATTAGTTTAATCATATTAAATCAATTATCAATCCAATCAATCAACCAACAAACAAGCAGCGCTTGCTTGATATTACCAAATAGTATTAGCTCTCACAAGTACGCATTATTCTTGAGTTTTAGTAATTAGAGTACAATTTGATTTACTCATATTACCCTATCATCGAGATGGATCAAGCCAGGACGGACAAACAATGCTAACAGGCATCACTTCCCATCCAAAAGCTATAGAGGGTGCTAAATAGATAACCCGTTAGCATGTTTGCAGCCTAGACACTGTCACCTAAATGACTCAAGAACAATAATCATAAGATCAATGTATGTGTGGTTTTATCGATCATTCCATTGATGACTAGCATTATACTATACAATAGCCTCTCAGAAATCTTAGGCATTGAAAACCGAGAAGACCAACTAGCGTTAACTATAGAATAAACTGTCGTTGTGACACTAACAATCAATGCAATTAACAAGAAAATTATTCAAACCACTAAGGAATCAATCAGAGAAAATGAATGGTTTTTATACTTTTATTAACATGGTATAGGAACCAAGGTCGACCTGAAAGAGCACAACTAAACATTAAGTAATCGATTCGAAAATCAAAGGATTTTTATTTAACTTTTTGGTGGTTTTTATTTTTTTTCAAATTTTTAATTTTTCAAAAAAGTCAAGTAAGACACAATAGCACAAATCTTGTTTTTTTTTTCATAAAAATAATAGTGGCCAGAAAAATAAAATACAAATATTTTTGGGTTTTATATATAGTGTAGTGGTTTGGGAATTTTTAAGGAATTTTTAGATGTTTTTGTGATTTTCTAAAAATTAAAACAGTGACAAAATAAACAAAAGGTGCACAGTCAGGGGGTATTTTTCACATTAAAAATAGATAAAATGCTTAAAACACCTGGGAGTGATTTTTATGAAAAATTATAAAGAAATATCTACAAACAGAAACTTGAAATGCATTTTTTGGATATTTTTGTTGATTTTATATGATTTTTATTAGTTTTCAAGTATTTTAAAATTTTTAGGTTTTTATAAGGTACTTTTCAACAAAATTATACATAAGCTAAATGGTGATAGAAGATAGCTACATATATTTTTCTGGAATTTTAAAAGATTTTTTGAATTTTTAAGAATTTACTATGACAAACAGTGCTTTTTCTAAGGTTTTTGGTTTTTTAATAATACTAAAACTAATCAATTTGCAACAAAAAAATAAGTGCAAGAAAGCACAATAAAGTAGGAAGCTACTATGATTTAATGGAATTTTTTTGCAACAAATTCATATTTATTGCGAATTAAAAAGAAAAGCACTTAAAAACAGTGTGATAAGGACCATTCTGCAAATATTTTGAGTTTACGGCTAGGAGAATAACAACTACTTAAAGTGCAAGGGCCACTGTGCAATTTTTCCAGAAGAAGCAGGCATGCAACACATGATTCACATCCACATGTGTATAAATGAAATTTTTAAAACATTAATTTCATTCCTTAACATATAAGAAGTTTAGGACAGATACTACAAATACACCAAAAAGCACATGAAGCTACATGTGACGACCGCTCAGTTGGAATGCAAATATTAAAACTACATGGTCCTTTCTATAAATGTTTTTAACTACATATTACATTTATTGGATGAACATGAAATAAAACAAAATGTAGGGGAAAAAGGAAATATACCCAATCAGGCATGTGGCGGGCACATGAGGCTCAGACGAGCCAGGTGCTTCTCTCCAAAGAGGTCTGACGGCCAGAGAATGTCAGGGACGTGTTGTATGGATCAGGTGTGCTATTCGGATCTGATAGCCTAAAAGGGCTAGTGCTGACGTCTGGCTCAGATGTATAGAGGATATGATCGGACTGTTATGAGCTGGGCATGGAAGAATGACCCAGATCAGATCTGGTAGAAGAGGGCCCTTTACTACGGACATGGAGGGGTCTGGAAGAACATAGAATTGAGTGAGTGTCGATTGGAAGGATCAAGCACTCCTCGATTCCGATCAACTCACTAAAGATCTTAGCACCTTCGTGGGGGTGCTCTACATCTACTGAGGTTCTCCGATGGATCAAGGAATGGGTGGATGACGATCTGGAGCTCGAGTTCGTGGAGCAACTCCGCCTATACTATCAAGGCTTGATTCGAACCTCCTGAGCTCTCTTGGACCTGCAAGAGATAACGTAGCTTGAATACAATGCCTCGGGCAGTGGTTATTGCAGCCAAAAACAAAAGAAGCAAAGGGAGATGTAAAGTTGATCTCCGGCAAACGTGGGGGTAGGATATCGATCCTAACCTTACTTCATTGAGCGAGAAGTAGGGAGGACATGTTGCGGAGGAAAATGGATGGTGTTATGATGGGTCGATATAAGCGGTAAGATGAATGAGATGGGTCTCCCACTCGATGGTTGGAGCAGTGAAGTTGGTCGACGGTGACTGTGAAGGAATCGAAGATGAACGGCAAAATGTGAAGGGATGAAGTTACCTGACTGAGATGAAGTGGTCAACGAAGAATGGTGGAGGTGAGGGTGGGGTTGTGGCCTCGACTCTGGTGCATAAGGTAGAGGAGGATGCACGCGGCAGAGCTGCTCCGACCACGTATGAGTTGCGACCAAACGACCACCAAATCCAATTACATAGATGTCCTCCAAAAGATTGTCACACTTTTGGAGATTGCTAAGGGGTAGGGTGGCGGGAGGGACTAGCTAGTGAGAAAGGAAGGCAAAGGAGAGGATTCACAGGTCATTCCAGGGTTCCAGAAAGATTGAAGTGAAACACAAAACCCTAAAATAATTCGGACCAACTTAGGGATCTGTGTGAATTACGGATCTTTGAGGAATATCTGAGGTCTGAATTTTAAGGAAATCGATGGTCAGAGTTGAACGGAGAAATAGGAAGAAGTGGCTCTAACCAGCCAAATCGGTTGAGGACCCGACTTGTAGGGGAGGTTGACCCGGGTTTGTTGACCTAGGATGAACAGTCAAAATTTGAGGATTTAAAAATTCAATAAAAAATAGCAAATGGTCCAAAATAAAAAATGAATACAATAAGAAATGTTTGTTATTTTTCAAACTAATTTTCTATGATTTTTAATTATTTTTTGAAATCATATATACCATATACACAATATAGGGTTTTATACAAAGGTATTGTATACCAATATATATTTTATTCTTTTATTCTTTTATTTTATTAATTTTACAGAAAAATTCTTTATTTTATATTTTATTTATTTACAAAATAATTTAAGCATCATGAAATGATTTTTACTTGATTTTTTTCAAATTGAATAAAAGTATTAAATAAATAGGTATTGCATTCGATATACACAAGTGTGGCTTTTGTACAATGAATTTTTTTATTTTTTTCGTTCTGTGTTTTCTAATTTTTATTTTATTCTTATTTTAGGGATTTTTAATTGTATAACCTATAATATTTGTCAATTACCTCCATGACCTTTGAAACAACTAATTCCCCCCTCAACCCCATAAACTTGCTCCATATTACCCCACAGACCCTACTGTCAATTTGACACATCTAAGGTTAACTTGCTTGGGTTAAAATAAGTTAATCAAACAAAACGAAATCCAACGGTTGGATTTCTTCTTCTCCCTCATTCCTTCTTCTCCCCCTTCCTCCTCTTGCATTCCTAGACTGACGCACACTGCACACCGGGAGGGGGCAAAGCTGTGAGCGGAGGATGTCGTAGTCTATGGATATGTCCCCATGGAGGCACGGTCTGACGAGGTCGGAGATGGGGGAGTTAGGGCAGAACTTTGGCTTGAGCGTGCAGAAAGTACAGAGGGAGGAGGTGTTTCTGCGTAGAGAGGTGGGTTTGGGGCAACTAAAGCTGGGGTTGTTGAGAGAGATGGAGGAGGGGCTGGGCGAAGGTCGGTGGGAGGAGGCCTGGGCAGAGGTTGGTGGGTGGAGGCCTGGGCGAGAGGCGGAGGGGGTGAGGGGTGGTCTGGGTGGAGGTCGATGGGAGGGGAGGTCAGTGGTAGGGGGATGGGGGTCAGGGAGGAGGCATGTGCGGGAAGCGGAGGGGGTGATGGTTGGTTTGGGTGGATGTTGATGGGAGGGAGGCCGGGCGGAGGGGAGGTCGGGCGGAGGAATGGTCAAAGGAGGGGAGGTCGGAAGGAGGCAAGGTCGGCCAGAGGGGAGGAGGGGAGGTTGGGAGGAGGGGAGGTCAGGGGATGGGAGGTCAGAAGGAGGGGAGGAGGGAAGGTTGGGCGGAGGGGTGGTCGAGTGGAGGGGAGGTCAGCGGAGGGAAGGTCGGGCAAAGGGTAGGGGTGAGGGGGAACTCGTGGAGGAGGCCTGGAGGCATGAGGGAGAATGAATGGCATTTTTGTAATTTTGAGAAACAACTGGGTCATGTGGAAAAGAAATTCATGGAATCCGGTCAGTTTTAACAGCCAAATGGATGGGGGTTAACCACATAGTCTGTAGGGTAAGGGTTAGCATGTTTACAGGGTCGAGGGGGATTTAGGTTGTTTCAAAGGTCGTGGAGGTAATTGGCAAAGATTATAGGGTATGCCTGGTAAAAATCCTTTTATTTTATTGTTATGAGTATGCACAAGTATTTAAAATACAATAGGCACGAAGTATGAATTAAAATACGTAAATACAGATATTTACAAGTATAGGTACTCTATGATTATACAATGCACCCAAAAAGCCAATTTTCACTTCACAACTCCAAATTTTACGGAACCACCCTTATTTGAAATATAATTCAATTTATAGTTCAATAAAGGTGATTTTGGAAGAATTTGAGTTCATATGGAGCCGTAATTGATCTATTAAGTTCTTATTTTGTGGCTTTTCATGAGTGGTATTATTTGTATTATGTGCATCAAATTATTTTTCAATCGTTTTTGTTATTTAGAAAACATTTTTATTTACAAGTTCTATTAAGACAATAATTTATCTTGAAGTCATTTTATTGATGAATAAAATATGAGAAGTGATATGTACATAGGATGCATAGTGATGAATATACAAGGACCCTATCTTCCCATGCTTTATCCATTGTCGATCAGGTCAATAATTGTCCTTCTCTTGAGGTTTGGGTCAGTTTGTACTTATTACGTAATTACATCCTTCTTTCCTTTTTCTTTTCCTCTTTATTCTTTTATTTTTGAAAAAGGTGTTAATTATTCATTACTAACAATAATATGTACAATGGTAATTTATTGGATTTACATATATTCATGGGTGTTTTTGTTAAAAGATAAGGCTAAAATAAAAGAATAAAGAATGAGAATCAGTGATTCATCCATCATCCCCCTATACTTTACCTTTTCTAGCCCCTTAGTAAATACTTATTTGAAAAAGAAGTGAAACAAAAAAGAAAAGAAAAGAAAAGGGAAGAATCAAAGTTGATTATTAAACTTATCTTCATAAAATTGGAATATGGATCTTGGTTAGACTTTTGGATTATTAATTTGGTGGAACCTTATTGGGAAACTGGTTTAAAACTCAACAACCTTCAAGTTCCACAATTCAATCGTAAGTTCTCCTTAACAACCAGGTTAAAACAAGTCTACATACACAAACTCTAATGACTATGAATCTTTCCTCGTACTGTGTAAGTAATATACAACTCCCCACCTCAAAAATGGCAAAGAAACAACCTCCCTCAACAAGGTAACTCTATCCCCCAATCTAGCAACTCCTTCCTCGAGGAGAGGGGTATTCCCTTTTAAGTTCAAGTACATCCAGCTCAAGAAGAGGGGAAAAGGAGAGAATGGGTCGTGTCCAGTGTATCCCCCATATCCCTTGGATCTTAACCAGTGTAGCTAAGTCTCCAGCTGCAAGCTTCCTTGAGTTGAGACAATGGAATACATAAGCTTTTCTTATTCACTATATACACTCCATCATGCATTTTATTTTCAATCATGCATGTCCTCTTTTTGGAGTTTTTTGTATTTTTGCACATTTTATTATTATTATTATTATTATTATTTTATGATATATATACAACATATGTACAAGGTGCATCATGTACATAAGGGGTCTTTCTTCTTAAGCCAGTAGACTATCCCTCTTTTGAAGATTTGTTGCAACCCACAGCATCCTGTCATTAGACCTCAATGCTACTAGACCAGGTTGAGATACACATCCCTCCCTAGAGGAGGACGGGAGGTTCCTGCTAGCTGTACTGCCGTCGTATGCTACTCCAAGCCAAAGGATTCTACCTCCTCACCACCTCATTGTTGTTCAGCTACATGTATGGTGTCAAGACCCCAATTATGGGTCGTCGGATCCACCCATATCCGGATCTAGTTACTCAGCAATAATTTATTCAACAATCACAACTAACATTCAGAAACAGACTGAAATTAAAAATACTCAGAAGGAAGTATTTCAACACTTTTCCATTCACAATACAAAGTGTACATGATACTTTGTCCCGCTACAACCATTTACATGTTCATCAGCTGGAAGGAAACACACAAAAAGATTACTAACCACCTTACAGGATAAAGATACTGTGGCTAGCTGGATGACTATGTTAGTTGGCTGGATTATTAAAGTCTTTGGGATGGCTCACGGACACCTGTTGGGTTTCCACAAATAATAGGATAACAATTAGCGAATGCTAAGTATCAAAGAAGAGAAAAGCAAACAAATTGTGTAATTTTTTCAAAACTTGTTATCACAAAAAGTTTCATTCCTTCTCACTAATTTAAGTCCTATTCCTTTCTATTCCACGTTAGGGATTAGTCCAGGGAATTAACTCACCACTATATGGACTCCGAAGTTGTGGACACTTCGGGATTGGAGATTGCGTTGATCTGGTAAGCTTATGTCGTTGTACGTCGCCTCAACCAATCCTCCAATATTACCCTGACAATTTTCATTTCTTTTATTAATCAGGATCTCAAATCCTTAGCCTGGCAAATAAAGGAGCACACCATCTTCGAGGATTCGGTTGCTTAAAACCTCGAGCTAACCCGTAATCACAAAACCTAGTGGCTTTAAATACATGTTACCGTGACCCAGCCGCTATTGAACCACCCGTGCCTCCACATGGCACGACCACATCTTTCGTCGTTCAACCCGAATATATTGAATCATGGTACCACGCATTGCAAATCATTCATTTCGTGCGCACTTATCATAAAAGTGCAACCGTGTACCACCTTGGTAGGGAAACGCCAATACGGTTTCCTTCCGTCAAACCTACAGGTTGCATGCCTGATCTATAGTTCTACTACCGGTCATTTCTTAACGTGAGACACAATCTTTTTACGGATCCAACTCCAAAACACATCAATTCCCATGATGTAATTCCTCTGTTATGCCTTAGATTAGCACAACGATAAATACTGAGTATAGATTTACTGAGTATAGATTTACACATATATTAATTCATATATTTATATACTCATATTTATGCTCATTTTAACTTCCATACCCTAACTATCCAAGCCACTGCATCCATTCGATGCTTAGACATTATTTTAATTGAAACCACAAAGCAACTTTTTATATTTTCTCAAAATTAGCCAAATTAGGGTTCTTCGTTGCAAGAAGCATAAATACAGAAATTTCAACGATCTCATATGAAAACCCAACAGCAAAAAGAAGGATTTCATTACCTAATCGAGCTCTCTCTTGTATGCAGTTCTTTATCAGGATTCTTTTTCAAAAGGATGATTTATAGCTCCTGAAATAATCGAATTTCATTTTCATATCAAAAATACTAAGCACTTGCCAAGAATGCGAAGAACGAACGAAGAACACGAAAAACACAAAGAACACATGAAGAACACGAAGAACATACGAAGAATACAAAGAACATACGAAGAACACGAAAAACGAGAAGAACATATTTTCTCTTGAAATTTCAGCAGAGCTTCCCCTTATACGGGGATATATTTTTAGCAAAATTTTGGCAGAGTTTTCCCTTATATTGGGACATATTTATATAAAACGTTTGGCAGAGTTTCCCCTTATATCGGGATATATTTTTAAAAAATATTCGGTAGAGTTTTCCCTTATATCGGGACATATTTTAAAAGAAAAATAGAAAGAGCTTCCTCTATAAAATCGGAAGGAAAACAACAAGGAAACTAAACATGAATAAAAAACCTAGCCCACGAAGCAAACTAAGTGAGGATCGTACCTTCCACCTCCTCATTCTCCCGGTAGCGCTTCGCTAGCGCTCCTTCCTCGCCTCCCACTCCTCCTCCCGATCTCTCGACCCTAGCCCATGGGGTGGTTGTGGTAGTAGTAATCGTAGAGAATGAATGGATAGGGGGGGCTATTTATAAGATCTAAAAAACCGCTAACCATGGTTAGTAAACCTTAGTTTAGCGCTTAACCACGGTTAGCGGCCCATGGTTTTGGCCCATGGTTTTCGCCAAAGCTTATCCGAAACTTAGGGCTTAAGTTAGAACTTTCCAGAATATTATGGATTCGCTAATGATGCTTAACTAGTGCTAATCATGATTAATTTTTGCTAATCATGATTTAACTCCCGCTAATCGTAATTTAACTTTTGTGACTTACGCTTAACTTCTGTTAATATATGATTAGTATTTGCTAATGTTGATTTGTAGTCCTTGATCCATCATTAATTTCCTTAATCATGATTAATAAGTCTTAATGACTGTCATTAAGATTTAATGACATCTTAAGCCTCCTTCTCTTTCTTCTGAAAATCATAACAATTCGAAACAAAGTCCGATTTACACGAAATAAATTTCGTTGGTTTCCTTTTGATAAACCGGATCTTATGATATAGGATCTGAGAGATGCTAAGTTCAAGGCATTACAATTATAACAACCTTAAAGGAAGTCTCGTCCTCAAGACTTATAATGATTGCATAACAACCATAAAGAGGATTGAAACCATAACAACCTTAAATAAAATGAACGTCATTCCATTTACAAAAAAGATATATAACACATAGTGTTATTACTCAAACAAATAGGGGTATTTCTCTCTCATTTCCACCACAGGTTCCCATGTTGCTTCTTCAAACTCTTGGTTTCGCCACCATATTTTAATTAGAGGCACCTCTTTATTCCTCAACTTCTTAATATCTCTTTCTAGTATTTCCACAGGTAATTCTTGGTATGTCAACTCTGGCTCAACTTGCAGATAATCATAGTTTATCTTATACTCAGGATCCTTAATATACTTTCTTAGATTTGATTCATGAAAAACATCATGTATTGCCAAAAGATGTGGAGGAAGCGTAAGTCTATATGCAACTTTTCCACTCCGCTGAATGATTTCAACGGGACCCACGAACCTGGGTGCCAACTTTTCATGCAAGCCAAACCTCTGAACTCCCTTCATAGGTGATACTTTGATGAATACAAAGTCGCTTCCTTCAAACTCAAGATCTTTTTTCCTGGCATCACTATACCCTTTCTGGTAACTCTGAGCAGTCAATTGTCTTTTTCGAGCAAGCTCTACAACTTACTGTGTCTCTTGGAGTCTATATTAATCATAAATGTTCTTTATCCCGACCTCTTTACAACATGGAGTAGTAGTACACCTACATCCATAAAGTGCTTCAAATGGTGCCATGCCAACACTTGCATGGTAACTGTTGTTGTAGGTGAATTCTGCAAGAGGCAAATGTTTAATCCATGATCCCTTCCATTCTAAGGCACATACTCGTAGAATATCCTCTAGTGTCTGAATCATACGTTCTGGCTGACCGTCTGTTTGTGTGTGATATGTTGTGCTCAAGCATAGTTGTGTACCAAAGGCTTTCATGAAGTTCTCCCAGTAATGTGAGGTGAATCGTGAATCTCGATCGGAAACTACTTCCTTTGGAATGCCATGGAGACAGATCACATGTGTAATCTATAACTAAGCAAGCTGGTTTGGAGTGAAAGATAAGCTTCTTGGAATGAAGTGTGCTACCTTGGTCAGACAATTTATTATAACCCATATACTATATTTCCCACCAGTCGTTTGAGGTAAGCTAGTAACGAAGTCCATGGAAATGCTTTCTAATTTCATTATGGTATAGGGAGGGGTTGCAAAATCCTTGTAGCTTTTGGTGTGAAGCCTTTACCTTCTAGCGGGTAAAACATGAATTCATGGACTCAGCAACATCCTTTGGTTAGCAATGTGTGCCCGAGGCGAACCATTCCTGCAATAAATGTTATTGTAATAAATGATTTATCAATAAAAGTGATTGATTATGTTTCACTCCCTTTCTGAGATTGAATGAGTGAATGCACTATAAGGTCCCTCTGTACAATAAGGGATATGTACCATGGCCAAATTGATAATCACACAGCTGTCGATTCTTTGATTGAATCATAGAGGCTGATGCTTGGATCAATATCTAAGGAGTTAGATAGAGGACTCATCAAGCATCACCAATGATTGTCAAGTGATGATCCCAAGCCTGAGTAGAAGATGACAATCCTTTCTCATTCAGCTGATATCTGATCGAGCTCTTGATGAAAGTCCTCTGCAAGGGAATAGTGATTCGGAGGTATAAGATTAGTTGAGTCAATGGGTTGACTTAACGAGATCGAGATAACCAAAGACCTATGATGAATATTGTCAAGTAATAGGTGAACATCCTCTGACCAGAGACAAATGTATTGCTATATGTCTGAGTGTGTACATTTGGTAGACCAATAGGTTGATGACATAACTAAGGTCTATACACCGGCAAGCTGGTGTGCATGTAAGGGCATATGAGTAATACGATCTCTCAAAGGGATCATATAGGTTCACTTGTGAACCGGGAGACATGAGCTCACTCATGAGGTATTGGGATAGATCAAATTCCATGCATGGTCGTCATTCTTTGGAAGCATGACATGAATTTGACGGTAAGATATATGCTTTGTGAAAGCATATGATCTATACCAAATCCCATGGACCAAGATTGAGAAACTTAGTGATCAAACCATGAAGATGACAGTGTAAAAGTGATTTATATCTTCAAGATGATCATAAGTCTTCCAGTATGCAGGATGTACAATGATTGGGAATACATGAGGGTGATTTGATCATAAACGATTGTATAACCATGACTCTTCCATTCCGAGGGAGTGATGAGACAGGTCTGTATTTTAGTGACTCATCCCAGTAGAGAAGTGACATAATCTTGGTCCATGTACTGGACATTGATTTGAATGAGATTCAGATGCAATGAGAAGATTAGGTTTACAGCCTTGATTTAATCAAGCATCTATGAGAGGTCCATGGGATCGGGATTTGAGATGTGATCTCAATATCTAAGTTACTATACGTGGAACAATACAATCGCCCTGTCCTTATCTCCAAGTATCTGAGGTGAAATAGCATTATTCTTGAAGGATTCAAGATTAATTCTATAAGATCTAAGCATTAAGAAATTGATTGTTAAATGTGATTTAATTATCTTGATGTGTGTGGAAATTATCCAATATAATTAAATGTGATTTAATTATTATGGATAAGAATAATGTGGATAGTAATATCCAATTATTCATAATATATTATAAATGTGATTTATAATGTATTAGAGAGAGATAATTATAATTTATATTTGTTGATTAGTTATTAATGTGTATTGGATACACATTGTCTAATTAATTGAAAATATAAATTATATTTTGTTTTGGGTTGTGAATGTGATTCACAATTTTCCAATGGCAAGATTGCAATATTCTCAAAATTAATTATGAAGTATTTTTGGAGAATAAATCACAACAAAAGTTGTTGGATTAAATAATGGAGAATTTCATGGATACATGAAATTCTCATGATATTTCATGTGATTGCCCCACTTGGTAAAAAAAAAGTGGACGGCTACCAAGTCCTATATGGAATTGGTGTCCGTCCACTCTATTACATGAGGAGTGGAGATTTCCATGGTAGTTATCTCCTTATTTGATTTATTTAATTGTAGGATTGATGTATATTTGATTTATCAAATATATTTGATCTAAATTAAATCATAAGTTGTTGGTTTTTCCAACAACAATCTTGACCATTAGATTGACATAAATCAATCTCATCCATTGATTTTATATGTCCCATGGATTGAGATCCATGGATCCTAAAATCCTATAAATAGAGAGGCATACCATGCTCTCTTATACATGCTTTTGGAATCACATCTCTCTCTCTCCTTCTCCTCACACGCCAACCCTCTCTCCCTCTCCTTGGTGGTCATCCACCAAACCCTAAGGGAGATAGCCGTCGTCGCCTACGCCACCACGCCGTCGCTTCGACGTTCTTCGGTTCTCCATCTTCTTGGAGTGCTACACTCACTAAGGAGACGTTCGATCTCGTATGACGAGATCAGGAGTTCACCGTGCTTGGATCAACTCGTTGGATTGCGAGGACAACGCGACTCATCCCTGCGCTCGCAAGCTTCTTCTCCGACGATCGGACTTGAGACAGGAGGTCTCTTTTCATAGAGACTCTATCAAGCACACTTCAAGAGGTATTCCTTTATACTTGTTGTGGTTATATATGAAACGATCCGAGAATCGTTCTTGGATCATGTGGTTTCATCGCCTGAATCCGCTGCACCGAACAACTAGTACGACTAGTCGTTCTTCATCGTATTCGATACGACGATCACGCTTCCATGATGCGCTTGAGGATTATTCTATCTCCTTCAAGTGGTATCAGATCCTTTGGTCGAAGGCTTTGGATACGATCCGCAAACCTAGGACGACTTGGGTTCGTAGAGGTCGCGAAACTTTTTGTCGCATTTGATTTTCGCACTTCTATTTAGTGAATAAATACGGCCCTATTTAAATTGTTTAAACACAAATTAATCACTTGGATTGTGTTCCCCATTAAATAAGGAAACCATAGGATCTGAGTTTGCATAATTTGGATTCCTTTGCTCGAGATATGGTTGTTTTAATGAACATGTATGCACTGTTGCAGGAACTGCAAATCTTAACATGATTAATGAGTTAATTACTGTTTAGATCTGCCTCGAAATGCGTGAAATATCACTTAGGTTCTGTCCTAAATCAAATTAGCAATCTTTGAAAATTGATTTTGTCTAATTTGGATTTAAATTTATTGAGATATGTTAATTTTAGTAAGTAGGGGTCACTGCTGAAATTACAGTCTTAATCAAGAACCATGTGATTGTCAATTAATGTAATTAATTGTTAATTTCAAGAAATATTTATGGAAAATATTTGAGAAATATTGGAAGATGATTATTTCTTTAATTTACTTGGTCTAAACCAATAATTGATTAGATTTGATCTAGATCATAATTGGAAACACAATCATCAAACTCCTTGCTTGAATAGGATTGGGAATTTGTCTAGCAAATTTCCTTATAATCAAAAATGTTTGGATTACTATATGGTATAATTTTGGTTGAAGAACCGATGATCATCTCAAGTACAAATTGATCTATTTGGCATTATCCTTTCCCGAGGCGGGTATGGTGTCTAGTCGGAGATCGCTGGGGTAGCAAGTTGCAACGTATGTGGTCCATCCCACTCTCGCCGGTACTGGCCATGACAGCAGGTAGGGACTTGATAATGCCGAAGAAATCGAGATGTATTTTCTAATTATTAAAATTCGATTTAATACGTACTCTGAGAATAATACCATATATATATATTCAAGTAAAACAATCAAATTTGATTGATTGAATTGGATTGATAATTAATTTAATATGTTTGAATTATTTATGTCCAATTTAAACACTCTATTATGAATAAAGTTGTTAATTCCCTTGGAAGATTTAATTACATGAATATGATTCATAATAATTAATTAAATTTGAATATGAGATGGAGGATCACACAAGTGACATCCATGGTCTCCCATCAAGGCGAAGGGTTTCGTCGCCAGATATTATATGTAGGAGACACCTATCCGAAGCGACAACTCCTGCATATGATCCATTTGGATCGGGCTCGTCGCTTCTCGAAAGAGTAAGGATGTATGCGTAGTGACCCCAATATCGGGTCCTCATATTATTGGGGCGATATTGGATTGTGCATAGCGAGTTGTATTCCTGTTGACGGTTGGTTCAATTAATGACGGGTCAACATCACCTTAGTGGTGGTGGGCCCGGGTATTAAAGACTGAATTGGGAAATGCAAGTTGGACTTGCAAGGCGGAATGTGTTCCCATTTCTCTTTATTGGAGTCATAGGTTCTCATATTATTGGGATATGACAAAGATAAAGAGGAGATCCCAGTTCTTGCTAGAGATATAGAGGTAAGTATATCTCTTACTTTGAAAGTGATTAAGGGAATAAAATTTCATAGTTGATATAGCAAGACTAATTTGATTTAAAATGCCTTGATCAAATAAAAATAAATTGAATATATGATTATATGTTCTAATATAGTGCATTCTTAATTTCAGAAAATGAAGTCCATGAACCCACTAATCAGGCTTCTGGAGGTCAACCAGTTGACCGGACCGAATTACTAGGATTGGATCCGTAATTTGGAGCTTGTACTCTCGGCTGAGCGCATAAGTTATGTGCTCTCAGAAGACAAGCATGAAAACCCTAAATCAAAGGAAGAGAAAGCATACAATGACAAGTATGATGAAGATCATGTCTTGGCTTGATGCTACATCTTGGATTCTCTCTTCAATGTTCTTCAGAAACAACATGTGGGGATGAGTACTTGCCAGGAGAGAAGGAAGAATCTGAAAGATATGTTTGGTGACATAAACCGCACCCTGCGGTACAACGTTATGAAAGAACTCGTTCGTTGCAAGATGCAGGAAGGTACTTCGATCCGTGAACATGTACTCAAAATGTTTGGGTACTTGTAAGAGCTGGAGACTCTTGGGGCAACCATGGATGCAGACATGCAATCTGATTTCATTCTGCTATCATTGCCCAAGTCTTTCAGTAACTTTGTGGTTTCATTCCACATGAACAAGCTGGAATTGACAAACGCTGGGCTTCTTGCTACATTAAAGTCTGCAGAAGACGTAATGAAGAAAGATGGTCCCGTTGGCAGTGCAATGGTTGCATAGGTTAGAGGGAAGCGCGGTCGGAAGCAAGGTTCTCGGAAGGGCCCGACCCAGAAGAGAAAGAAGAAGGGACAAGGTGTTGCCTCATCTTCCAATGCATCCACTTTAATGGCATCGAAGAAAACCGACGTCTGTCACCACTGCAAGAAGCCAGGGCACTGGAGACGTAATTGCCCGGATTACCTGAAGTCGGTCGACAAAGGTAAAGCCCCAACAGGTATGAAATCTACTTTTATCATTGAAACCAGTTTTCTCATTTGACGAGAAGGAAGTTGGGTTATTGATTCTGGTTCTTCTGTTCATGTATGCAATTTGTTGAATTTGCTTCAGGAAACTAGAAAACTTGAAGAAGGGGAGATAGTCATCCAGATGGGATCTGATGCAGGTGTTGAAGCAGTCGTCGTAGGGACTTGTCGGCTATCATTATCTACTCGTAGAGTCCTAGTACTTAAAGAGTGTCTTTATGTACCTGAAGTCGGGAGGAATTTGATATCTATATCTAAGCTAGTTAGAAGTAGATATTCATTCCTTTTCTGTAATAAATTAGTCATAAATCATTATGATAAATATATTGCAGATGGTATTTTGACTTCTGATGGACTCTATGAATTATGCATTAATGAGCATGTCATGAATGTTACAAGCACTAATAAAAACCCTAAAAGATCCAGGGATAATAAAAATCATTCAAATATGATTTGGCATCAAAGGCTTGGTCATTTATCTGTTGATAGGATCCATAGATTGATAAAGGATGGACCTTTGGATTTCCTACAGGTTCAGTCTTTACCTACATGTGAACATTGTATTCGAGGTAAAATGACCAGGATGCCTTTCCATAACAAGGTTACAAGATGCGGAGGTATTATTGACCTAATACATACCGATGCATGTGGTCCCTTCAGTACCACGACTCGAAATGGATATCGATATTATTTGACGTTTATTGATGACCATTCGCGATACGGGTTTGTCTTCCTATTATGTCATAAATTTGAAACCTTTGAAAAGTTCAAAGAATTCAAGGCTTTGGTTGATAACCAAATCGAAAGGAAGATTAAATGAATTCGATCTGATTGAGGTGGCGAGTACCTCTCAGATGAATTCAAGGAATACCTTAAAGAGAATGGAATTGTCTCCAATCTCACTACCCCTGGAACTCCCCAACTTAATGGTGTTGTTGAAAGACGCAACAGGACCATCATGGATATGGTTCGTTCAATGATGAGTAAAGCACATTTACCACTTAGTTTCTGGGGATATGCAGTAGAGACTGCAATATATATCCTGAATAAGATTCCAAGCAAATCTGTACCTAAGACTCCTCATGAGCTCTGGTATGGAACCAAACTTAGTGTTAATAACTTGAGGGTTTGGGGTTGCTTCGTTCATGCGAAGAACGTGGATGCAAGTAAGCTGGAATCTCATACTCGTGAGTATTACTTCATTGGGTATGTTAGATATGGTATTGGATACCAACTCTATGACCCTGAGACCCAAAAGGTTTTTTGTCTCTAGAGATGTGAAATTTCTGGAGGATGATTTCCTTAAAGGGCAAGACAAAAATGAAGTAGAGGAACTCATAGAATCCCCTGAGGATTCTGAGCTTCCTAAACCAGAAACTAAAGAAGTAAATAAAGATAAAACACCCATACCTCTTCGAAGGAGTTCGAGGGTAATTGCACCACTTGAAAGGTATGGATTCCATATGTCAAGTGAAACTGACAATGATCCTACTTCATTTGATGAAGCACTCGCGGATCATGACTTGGATAGATGGATGCTAGCAATGAAGTCAGAAATTGACTCCATGCATAAGAATGGTGTATGGACCCTAGAGGATACACCTAAAGGGGTAAAACCCATTGGGTGTAAATGGATCTTCAAGAGAAAAAGGGGACCTGATGGGAAAGTAGGGACTTTCAAGGCACGGCTCGCAGCCAAGGGCTATACACAGAGAGAAGGCATCGTCTACGATGAGGCATTCTCTCCTGTGGTTATGCTTAAATCCATCAGGGCACTACTAGCTATAGCTGCATATCTTGACTACGACATCTGGCAGATGGATGTCAAGACGGCTATCCTCAATGGATACCTCAAGGAGGATATATATATGGAGCAGCCCCAAGGCTTCATAACTGAGGATGGCAAGGTATGCAAGCAGAAGAAATCCATCTATGGGCTCAAGCAAGATTCTCATAGCTGGAACATCATATTTGACGAAACCACAAAGTGTTATGATTTTGTGTAGAATCCTGATAAACCTTGTGTATACAAGAAGCTTAGTGGGAGCGCCATTGTGTTCATCGTGCTTTATGTAGATGACATCCTTATCATTGGGAATGATACAGAGATGATGACCAGTGTGAAGATTTGGCTATCCCATACCTTTGAGATGAAAGATCTTGGAGAAGCCTCTTACATCTTGGTTTGAAGTTGTTCAGAAACTGAGAGAAGAGGATATTGGGATTGTCACAACATGGATACATTAAGAAGATTCTTGAACAATTCTGCATGGATAGTTCCAAGAAAGGATTCCTACCCTTAAGACATGGTATCCACCTGTCTAAAGGAATGGCTCCTCAAACTGTTGAGGAAAAGAAAGCCATGGCTGGATGCCCTTATGCATCAGATGTAGGAAGCTTAATGTATGCCATGATGTGTACTAGGCTAGATATCTGCCTTGCAGTGGGAGTGGTATGTCGTTACCAATCCTGCTATGGACAACAACACTGGAATACAGTAAAGAGCATATTCAAATATCTGAGATGAACGTAAGATTACATCTTGGTCTATGGAGATGGTGATCTCCAAGTCTTGGGATATACAGATTCTGACTTCCAATCGGATATTGATGATCGAAAGTCGACATCAGGGTTTGTATTCCTATTGAATGGTGGTGTTGTGAGCTGGAGAAGCAAGAAGCAAGACTCTACAGCAGATTCAACAACAGAAGCCAAGTACATTGCTGCATCGGATGCTGCAAAGGAGGTGGTGTGGTTGCGCAGGTTCGTCCTGGAGCTTGGCGTAGTTTCCTCTGATACTCCCATCCCTCTACTCTATGATAACACAGGAGCCATTTCCCAGGTGAAGGAACCCATATGGCATCAGAAGAGCAAGCACATGGAAAGGAAATACCACATCATTCGAGAGATTCAAAAGCGTTGTCACATCATCATCACCAAGGTGGCCTCTGCCGACAACGTTGCTGATCCTCTTACCAAACCTCTGACACAGAAGGTTTTTGACCAGCATGTAATGCGTATGGGTTTAAGGATTGTTCCTGAGTGGCTCTAAGGGCTAGTGGGAGATTGTTAGTAATGTGAGCCCGAGGTGAACCATTCCTGCAATAAATGTTATTGTAATAAATGATTTATCAATAAAAGTTATTGATTATGTTTCACTTCCTTTCTGAGATTGAATGAATGAATGCACTATAAGGTCCCTCTATACAATAAGGGTTATGTACCAATGCCAACTTGATAATCATACAGTTGTTGATTCTTTGATCGAATCATAGAGGCTGATGCTTGGATGAATATCTAAGGAGTTAGATAGAGGACTCATCAAGCATCATCAAATGATTGTCAAGTGATGATCTCCAGCCTGAGTAGGAGATGGCAATCATTTCTCATTAGGCTGATATCTGATCGACTCTTGATGAAGGTCCTCTACATGGGAATAGTGATTCGGAGGTATCAGATTCCTATGATGAATACTGTCACTAAATAGGCAAACATCCTCTGACCAGAGAGAGATGTATTGCTATATGTATGAGTGTGTACATTTTGTAGACAAATAGATTGATGACCTAACCAAGGTCTATACACCGGCAAGATGGTGTGCATGTAAGGGTATATGAGTAATATGATCTCACAAAGGGATCATACATGTTTACTTGTGAACCGGGAGACATGAGCTCTCTCATGAGGTATTGGGACTGAACAAATTCCATGCATGGTCGTTATTCTTTGGTAACATGACATGAATTTGAAGGTAAGATATATGCTTTGTGAAAGCACATGATCTGTACCAAATCCCAAGGACCAAGATTGAGAAACTTAATGATCAAACCATGAAGATGATAGTGTAAAAGTGATCTATATCTTCAGGATGATCATAAGTCTTCCAATATGCAGGATGTACATGTATTGGGAATACCTGAGGGTGATTTGATCATAAACGATTGTATAACCATGGCGCTTCCATTCCGAGGGAGTGATGAAACAGGTCTGGATTTTAGTGACTCCTCTCGGTAGAGAAGTGACCTAATCTTGGTCCATGTACTGGACATTGATCTGAATGAGATTCAAATGCAATGAGAAGATTTGATTTACAGCCTTGATTTAATCAAGCATCTAAGAGAGATCCATGGGATCTGAATTTGAGATGTGATCTCAATATCCAAGTCACTATACGTGGAACAATACAATCGCCGTGTCCTTATCTCAAGTATCTGAGGATAAATAGCATTATTCTGGAACGGTTCAAGAATAATTCCATAAGATCTAAGCATTAAGAAATTGATAGTTAAATGTGATTTAATTATCTTGATGTGTGTGGAAATTATCCAATATAATTAAATGTGATTTAATTATTATGGATAAGAATAATGTGGATAGTAATATCCAATTATTCATAATATATTATAAATATGATTTATAATGTATTAAAGAGAGCTAATTATAATTTATATTTGTTGATTAATTATTAATGTGTATTGGATACACACTGTCTAATTAATTGAAAATGTAAATTATATTTTGTTTTGGGTTGTGAATGTGATTCACAATTTTCCAACGGCAAGATTGCAATATTCTCAAAATTACTTACGAATTATTTTTGGAGAATAAATCACAACAAAAGTTTTTGGATTAAATAATGGAGAATTTCATGGATACATGCAATCTCATGAGATTTCATGAGATTGCCCCACTTGGTAAAAAAAGTGGATGGCTACCAAGTCCAAATGGAATTGGTGGACGTCCACTCTATTACATGAGGAATGGAGATTTCCATGGTAATTATCTCCTTATTTGATTGGTTTAATTTTAGCATATGATCTGTACCAAATCCCAAGGACCAAGATTGAGAAACTTAGTGATCAAACCATGAAGATGATAGTGTAAAAGTGATCTATATCTTCAGGATGATCATAAGTCTTCCAATATGCAGGTTGTACAGGTATTGGGAATACCTGAGGGTGATTTGATCATAAACGATTGTATAACCATGGCGCTTCCATTCCGAAGGAGTGATGAAACAGGTCTGGATTTTAGTGACTCCTCTCGGTAGAGAAGTGACCTAATCTTGGTCCATGTACTGGACATTGATCTGAATGAGATTCAAATGCAATGAGAAGATTAGATTTACAGCCTTGATTTAATCAAGCATCTATGAGAGATCCATGGGATCTAAATTTGAGATGTGATCTCAATATCCAAGTCATTATACGTGGAACAATACAATCACCATGTCCTTATCTCAAGTATCTGAGGATAAATAGCATTATTCTTGCAGGGTTCAAGAATAATTCCATAAGATCTAAGCATTAAGAAATTGATAGTTAAATGTGATTTAATTATTTTGATGTGTGTGGAAATTATCCAATATAATTAAATGTGATATAATTATTATGGATAAGAATAATGTGGATAGTAATATCCAATTATTCATAATATATTATAAATGTGATTTATAATTTATTAGAGAGAGCTAATTATAATTTATATTTGTTGATTAATTATTAATGTGTATTTGATACACATTGTCTAATTAATTGAAAATGTAAATTATATTTTGTTTTGGGTTGTGAATGTGATTCACAATTTTCCAATGGCAAGATTGCAATATTTTCAAAATTAATTATGAATTATTTTTGGAGAATAAATCACAACAAAAGTTGTTGGATTAAATAATGGAGAATTTCATGGATACAAGCAATCTCATGAGATTTCATGAGATTGCCCCACTTGGTAAAAAAAGTGGATGGCTACCAAGTCCTAATGGAATTGGTGGTCGTCCACTCTATTACATGAGGAATGGAGATTTCCATTGTAATTATCTCTTTATTTGATTGGTTTAATTTTAGGATTGATGTATATTTTATTTATCAAATATATTTGATCTAAATTAAGTCATAAGTTGTTGGTTTTTCCAACAACAATCTTGACCATTGGATTGACATAAATCAATCTCATCCATTGATTTTATATGTCCCATGGATTGAGATCTATGGATCCTAAAACCCTATAAATAGAGAGGCAAACCATGATCTCTTGTACATGCTTTTGGAAGCACATCTCTCTCTCTCTTTCTCCTCACACGCCAACCCTCTCTCCCTCTCCTTGGTGGTCGTCCACCAAACCCTAAGGGAGATAGCCGTCGTCGCCTACGCCATCGCGCCTCCGCTTCGACGTTCTTAGGTTCTCCGTCTTCTTGGAGTGCTACGCTCACGAAGGATATGTTCGATCTCGTACGACGAGATCAGGAGTTCATCGTGCTTGGATCAACTCGTTGGATGGCGCGGACAACACGACTCATCCTCGCGCTCACAAGCTTCTTCTCTGACGATTAGACTTGAGACAGGAGGTCTCTTTTCGTAGAGACTCGATCAACCACGCTTAAATAGGTATTCCTTTATACTTGTTGTGGTTATAGATGAAACGATCCAATAATCGTTCTTGGATCATGTGGTTTCATCGTGTGAAAATTTTTAAATTCTACTGCACCGAACAACTAGTACGACTAGTCATTCTTCATCGTATTCGATACGACGATCACGCTTTCGTGATGCGCTTGAGGATTATTCCATCTCCTTCACCTTCTTCATTCCCGGCCACCAAAAGTTTGAATGAAGATCCTTATACATCTTCATAATTCTTGGATGAATAGATAATATTGAGCAGTGCACTTTGTGTAAGATATCTTTCCTCAATTCAGGTGTGTTTGGCACATAAATTCTGTGATGGTTATACAGTAACCCTCTTATATCTGGAATCCCTCTATCTCATTCTTCTCAAGTTGTTGTCTCAAGTCTTTAAGGACTGGATCATCCTCCTGTCCTTTCCTTATTCTATCCCAGATCTCTGGTTTATATCGATGAGGAATAATTATAGTACCGGCACTACGATCAAATGGTTTCCATTCACTTAACGTTGATAGTACACCCTAGAAGCGGATAGCACTCACTAACCCATGTGAATAAGTTCTTATACTAAGGGCATCAGCTACGATGTTCCCCTTACCGGGGTGGTAGGAGATGGTGCAATCATAGTCTTTCAACAGCTCTAGCCACCGTCTTTGTCTCGTATTGAGCTCCTTCTGATCAAACAGATATCTCAATCTTTTATGATTAGTGAAGATTTCAAAAGTAATGTCATAGAGGTAGTGTCTCCATATCTTTAAAGCGAAAACTACGGCAGTTACTTCAAGGTCATGTGTTTGGTAGTTCTTCTCACGTGTCCTGAGCTGTCATGATGCATACATAACTACCTTACCATGTTGCATAAGAACTGCCCCCAAGTCCTTCTTTAGATGCGTCAGTGTACACTGTAAACCCTTCACTCCCAGAGGGTAGAGTAAGGATAGGTGTAGATGTTAGGCATTCTTTCAGCGTATGAAAACTAGCTTCGCATGCGTCAGACCATATGAATGGGTCTTCCTTCTGAGTCATCCTAGTCAATGGCAATGTTATTCATGAAATATCCTTCACAAATTTTCTATAATACCCAGCTAAACCTAGAAAAGATTGTATTTCTGTGACAGTCTTCGGTCGTTCCCAACTTATCACCGCACTAACCTTTGCAAGATCAACTGATATACCTGCCTCTTAAGTAACATGACCTAAGAAGGATACTTCAGTCAGCTAGAAATCACATTTGCTATATTTAGCATACAATATGTTCTTCTTTGGTGTTTCGTGTGCATGCTTGAGATGGTGTTCATGTCGGTACTTATCCTTGGAGTAAATAAGCGCATCATTAATGAAGACTACTACAAAGTGGTCTATAAACTCCATGAATACTTGATTCATGAGATCCATGAAGGTCGGTGGGGCATTTGTCAGTCCAAAAGGCATAACTGAAAATTCATAATGCCCATATCTAGTTCAAAAGCTATCTTGGGAAAATTTATATCTTTAATTTTCAACTGATGGTATCCAGATCTTAAATCAATCTTAGAATACACAGTCAAACCCTATAACTAGTCAAAGAGATCATCTATTCTTGGTAGAGGAAACTTATTCACTATTGTCCTTTTGTTTAGCTGTCTATAGTCAATGCACAACCGCATCGACCCATCCTTCTTCCTTACAAACAAAACAGGTGCACCCAATGGTGAAGTACTTGGACGAATGAAGCCTATGTCTAACAATTCTTGTAATTGTACCTTTAACTCTCATAACTCCGCCGGTGCCATCCTATATGGAGGAATAGAGATAGGCTAAGTATCAGGTGTGAGAGAGATTTTAAATTCAATCTCTCGCTCAGGTGGTAATCCAGGTAATTCTTCTGGAAATACATCAGGAAACTCGCACACTATAGGCACATCTTCTATCATTATATCTGACCCTGATGTAGTGGATACATAAGCTAAATAGCCTTGACAACCTTGTTCTAACAGTTTTTTATCCTTTAGAGTAGAGATGTATTTGACATCATCGCTGGATGCCTTTCCAATTAACTAGAACTCTATCGAGTTAGGAAAGTGAAAAGTTACCATCTTATGGAAACAATCAAGGCATGCATGATGCCTTTCTAGCCAATCCATCCCTGGGATGAGATCAAAATAATTCATTTAGATAAGTAGAAGATAAGCAGGTGACTGATGTCCTGCACTAACACAGTCATCTAAGATCTTCTTGAATTATAATTGACCTTCTGGTTCCTTACTCAGATAATAGTTTTGTGCTTTTATCAGAATCTTATCCTTACAATAAGAATCAAATATTCTTCTTCTTTTCTTTTTTTGTATTCCTACGAAGCGCCTCCTCCACTGCTCCTCCAAATGGAGTTGGGGCAAACAAATTCTATGGACTGATGGTATATAGACTCTTTCTTATGAAGGTGAATAAAACCCTCAGCCCTATAATCCACGAGTCTGGATGACTTTGATCTCTCATTCTGGCATTGAATCTCTGTTCTAATGTCTATTACCTTTAACCCATATCATGGGTCATCACTATCATAGACATTAATTGCCTATACACATCTTGGTCTGCCATGCTCATGGGATGAATCAAGGCCAAAGGTTAGGTCTTATATGTTTTAGCATGATGTACACAAAGGACAATGACTTGTGTATGGTGTTGCAATCTTTATTAAGATCAAAGTATCTTATGACAACCTTAGTTTCTGAATATTGCTCATAGTTATCAATTAATGAGTAAATTACTGAAGTAACCGGGCTCTGATACCGAAGTGTCACGACCCCAATTCTGGGTCGTCGGATCTTCCCATGTCCGGATCTGGTTATTCAACAATAATTTATTCAGCAATCACAACTAACATTTAGAAATAGATTGTAATTAAAAATATTCAGAAAGAAGTATTTCAATACTTTTCCATTCACAATAAAAAAGTTGACATGATACATTGACCCACTATAACCATCTTCATGTACATCAGCTGGAAGGAAATGCACAAAAATATTACTAACTATCTTACAGAATAAAGATACTGTGGCTGGCTGGATGACTATGTTACTTGGTTGGATTATTAATGTCCTTATTGTGGCTCACCGACACCTGTTGGGTTTTCCATAAATCAGGGATAACAATTAGAGAATGCTAAGTAACAAAGAAGAGAAAAGCAAACAAATGGTAATTTTTTCAAAATTTGTTATCACAAAAAGTTCCATTCCTTCTCATTAATTTAAATCTTATTCCTTTCTATTCCACGTCCGGGATTAGTCCAGGGAATTACCTCACCACTATATGGACTCTGAAGCTGTGGACACTTCGGGATTGGAGATTGTGTTGATCTGGTAAGCTTATGCCGCCACACGTCGCCTCAACCAATCCTCCAATACTACCTTGACAATTTCCTTTTTTATTAATTAGGGTCTCAAACCCTCATCCTGGCAAACAAAGGAGCACACCGTCCTCGAGGATCTGGTTGCTTAAAACCTCGGGCTAACCTTTAATTACAATACCTAGTGGCTTTAAATACATGTTATCATGACCCATCGGCTATTGAACCACCCGTGCCTCCACATGGCACGACCACATCTTCCGTCGTTCAACCCAAATATATTGGATCCCGGTACCACGTATTGCAAATCATTCATTTCATGAGCACTTATCATAAAAGGTAAACCGTGTACTACCTTGATAGGGAAACGCCAATACGAGTTTCATCCAACAAACCTACAGGTTGCATGCTCGACCAGTAGTTCTACTCCGAGTCATTTCTTGGCGTGAGACACAATCCTTTTCAAGATCAAACTCCAAAACACATCAATTCCCATGATGTAGTTCCTCCGTTAAGCCTTAGATTAGCATAACAATAAATACAGAGTATAGACTTACACATATATTAATTCATATATTTTTATACTCATATTTTATGCTCATTTTAACTTCCATACCCTAACTTTCCAAGACATTGCATCCATTTGAAGCTTAGACCTTATTTTAATTGAAATCACAAAGCAACTTTTAATATTTTTCTCAAAATTAGCCAAATTAGGGTTCTTCATAGCATGAAGCATAAATACAGAAATCTCGACAATCTCATATGAAAATCCAACAGCAAAAAAAAAGATTTCGTTACCTAATCGAACTCTCTCTCTCTCTCATATGCAGTGCTTTATCGTGATTCCTTTTCAAAAGGATGATTTGTAGCTCTTGAAACTATCGAATTTTATTTTTAGTATCAAAAATACTAAGAACGTGCTAGGAACGCGAAGAACGAACGAAGAATAAGAAGAACGCGAAGAACATATTTTCTCTTGAAATTTTAGCAGAGCTTCCCTTATACAAGGTGATATTTCTAGGAAAATTTTGGCAAAGTTTCCCCTTATATTTCGACATATTTCTATAAATATTTTGGCAAAGTTTCCCCTTACATCGGGACATATTTTTATAAAATTTGAGCAGAGTTTCCTCTTATATCTAGACATATTTTTTCCTCTATAAAATCATTGAAATGAAAACAACAAGGAAACTGAACATGAATCGAAAACCTAGCCCACGAAGCAAACTAAGAGAGAATCGTTCCTTCCTCCTTGTTCTTCCGGCAATGCTTCGCTAGCGCTCCTTCCTCACCTCCCACTCCTCCTCCCAACCTCTCGACCCTAGCCCTTGGGGTGGTGCTGGTAGTGGTAATCGTAGAGAATAATGGGTAGGGGGGCTATTTATAGGCTCTAGAAAATCGATAACCATGGACAGTAAACCCTGGTTTAGCCCTTAACTGTGCTTAGTAGCCCATGGTTTTGGCCCATGGTTTTCGCCAAAGCTTATCCGAAACATAGGGCTTAAATTAGAACTTTCCATAATGTTCTAGATTCACTAATGATGCTTAATTAGTGCTAATCATGATTAACTTTCGCTAATCATGATTTAACTCCCGCTAATCGTAATTTAACTTTTATGACTTACGCTTAACTTCTGTTAATCTATGATTAGTTTTTATTAATGTTGATCGGCAGTCCTTGATCCATCATTAGTTTCCTTAATCATGATTAATCGGTCTTAATGACGGTCATTAAGGTTTAATGACATTTTAAGCCTCCTTACTTCTCTTTCTTCTGAAAATCATAACAATTCAAAACAAAGTTCGATTTACATGAAATAAATTCTGTTGGTTTCCTTTTGACGGAACCAGATCTTATGATACATGATTTGAGAACTGCTAAGTTCAAGACTTTACATAAGGTGTGTGTCCAAGTCAATCCATTATCACTGAGAGTTGTGCATGCGTTGTTAATTCTTCTACTTAGGCTAATCAACATGACATGTGAACTTAGCCTAGTCGACTCAAAGAATTAAGTCACCATGGACCTGAAAGTCTCAACCCTAAATCCTATAAGGTTCCTCTAAAGTTAAGTGGATTAATGTCCTAAACAAGCTTCATTCTTTAATTTTATTATAGATTAGTTTAAATGTCAACCATGATTCTGAAGAATGCACATGAAAGTATTTACAAACACTCTTTTGGTAGGAATTTTTCAACTATGCAATTTTTTATGGATTTTTTAATTTTTAATTTTTTTGGTATTTTTGAAAAAGAAGTAAAAGAAAGAAAAGTCTTCACAAGGATGTCTACATATTTACAATAGAGTTTGTGTTACAGGTTTTATGCACAAATGAATTTTAATTACAGGATCTCAAATCGCATTATTAAGGGTGCTCATGTACAAAAAATTTAAGGGTAGATTGTGTATATACAAATACTTTTTATATCCCATGAGTTATTTCCCTTGTGTCAAAACAATTTTGCAAACACTTTCAAAATATTTTTCCAAAACTATTTTTACAAACATTTACAACAATTTTACAAATTGTTTTTTCAAACATTTTATTTTACACAATTTTCAAAAATTTTGTATAGTATACTTAATTTTGATACAGATAACGTTTTAAAAATCTTTTGCAGACAAAGCATTTTTACAAACATTTTTACAAAATTTGTAAAAAAATAATTTTTGGAAATGTTTCTACAAACAATTTTTACAAAGCATTTTTAAAACATTTTTCAAAACCTTTTTACTCCAATTTTATATAAATAATAGTCATATTATTAACACATAAAATTTATGTCTAATGTATATATACAATATATATACGACACCCCCTATACTTAGCTCGAACGATGTCCTCAGAGTCTCAAAGAGTGATGAAGAAAGACATAACTCGTGATAAATATAGAGAAGTGAAAAGATTCCTTTACTACAATGACTCAAAAGAATGAAAGAATAGAATCAATAGAAATCAGTGATCCCCCTTATACTTAGGATCAAGTAAACCTATGTGTAGAAGACTATACACAAAAGGGGGAAAACTGAGGAGCAGAATGTACAGACATTACCTCACCTATACTTTGGGTAAAATATCCCTAAGTATAGGCAACAAGAATAGAGGTAATAGAAAAAATGAATAGTAATAGGTCTAATACCCCCCTATACTTAGGATAAAGTGCATCCTAAGTATAGCATACTCATAAGATGGATCTAGGATATTAAACAAAATGAATGAATGATATAGACAATATGGATCTATACAGCTGCGGTGTAAATATGAAAATCATTTATGAGAAGCAGGTGATGTGAGTTAAGGAACACATCTCATACAAAATGAATAGAGGCAACGTCAATGGTTAGTGGATCATGATCAAGATATGCCTTAAGCACTAATTGTTGACTCGAAAGGTGGACTTGGATCTATCAACTGTACTGGCTCAATCTTCGCCCTGGCTATAGGATCTGTGGACATCAAACACAATAAATAATCATTGAAATCCTGCCAATCAAAATCAGTGTCCGAGCCTGAGGGATCTGAATCAGAATCACAAGAAATATACTCTACTCCGCTACCCAGATCACAATCATCTGCTTCTAAGGTATCCTATGTCATGAGTGTGCTTTCTAAACTCTCATCTACTGGCATCTGTGGCTCTGCAGTCTTTGAAGGTGTGATAAGATCTCGTGAAATCGGATTTGTCCAAATGGCTTCATCATCTGTAATCACAAAATAACACTCATGGTGGACGTCTAGCTCTGAATCTGTCATCTTCTCTAATCTCTACTAAGAGCAAGCTGAATCTCTGGCTCTCAATTCCTCAATTGTCTCTATTTGTATACTCTCATCCTCGACACAAAACTATACCTTCCCGCTATCATGATCTGATACTGCCTTAGCTGTAACCAAGAGAAGTCATCCTAAGATGATGGGGGTATCGGTCACACATTCAGGAATCTCCATGTCCAACACAACGAAGTTCATGGGGAATTTCAGGCCCTAAATTGTGACGACGACATCTTTAGTAACCCCTTCGGCCTCTTGAAAGACCTATCTGCGAACTAAAGAACTGTCATGCTCTATCTAAGAGGGCCAAACTTGAATTGGTCAAGTAAGGCAGTCGAGAGGAGGTTAATCGAGGATTCACTATCTCATAGAATCCGATCGAACCGCTACTCATGGATGTGGCATCTGACATACGGAGCCCCTACATCAGGTCTCTTAATTGACAATCGGTTCTAGATGGCGAAGCAAGTGGCATGAGTGAGCACATGGATTTCTGCATTGTGATTTCGCCTCTTCTTCTTACGGATGGTGGTCTTCTCTCTGGGTTCTTTTGGAAAAGAAGGATATGCTCAAGTGTCTCATGAAGAGTTAGCTAGGTATGAAATCTATCTATCATCAACTCATTGAACTCTATTTGCAGTCTCTTTTTGGGATTTTCTATTTTTGGCCCTTCCCTAAGCGTAGTGCTTGAGGGAAGGGGATAGAGGGACCCTCCTCATAACAATGAGGTTTAAAAGTGGGTTTCTGAGCATTCATAATGTTGGAATCCGTGCAAACATCATCAATCTCAATAGTTGGATCCAAAGGGAATACAAAAACCTTTCCTTTATTCATATTTTTTATTTTTAAAGTTTTTATTTTTTATTTTCCTAAAAACAACCCCAGATATAGGAGAGGACAACACAACTGTCTGACTATTGCTATCATCAGTACCACCGACAATATCTAAACTAGCTACATCAGTACTGCATTCTGGCATGGCATTTGGAAATTTGGTGGCATCAACACCACCATCTACAACAATTAGAGATGTGATGAGTCGGATTCGCCCTATTAATTACGGGGAATTATCGATCATTTAAATTAATTATGAATGTGTCATTGTCGGGCAATCAAAATCGATCAAGAACTAATCACAAAATTTTATTCAATTTTAATCAACATGGTTTTATTTTATTTTGCATAGGCAAGTCCCAAGGTCGAACTTAAGGAGACAAAGAACAACCAAGAATTTATCTATCAAAGTTTGCACATGATATTCGAGACAGTATTTTTTTGTATTTTTAATGCAATTTTGCGATGTAAAATGCAAAGTAGGCTAATTTTAGGGACTACAATGTGAAGATCAATCAAACATTGTGCAAAAAATGAAACTTGGATGAGATGTTAATTACGATGAAATGAACACACTATAATTTTTTGGAATTTTTGGATGCAAGATAAATATTTTATGAGTTTTGAATGCAAACACAATGAATTTCAATAATTAATCATAATAATTATTAAACCTAATTATTTTCAAGGGATAAAATTATCCAAGATCTCACTAGATGATTGATCTCAGAAAAATCCTAAATCTTGAAAATCTTGGATTTAATACCTATTAAAAATTAAAGATTGAAATATGCAAAATGATTTTTACAGAGCAAACCATGTATACAAATGCAATTCTTTTTAGGCATGGTGTTAAACACAATTAGTTATATAATCAATGAGTTTTTGGAAAATTTTCGAGTAATGGTTAATCACTTATGAATTTTGAAGCATAAAGTGGGTAAAATATGCAATTTTCCATAAAATAATTAATCACTAATTAGCCATAGATCACAAAAATATCACAATTATGCCATATGATAGAGAAATAGTTGAGAAACATCATTCAATTTTTTAAAATAATAAAATATGCAATATAGAGGTTCAAAATAAAAGGGGAACACATGGTTCTCAGTGCAATTACAATAATTATATATATATATGTGCACTAGAAAGGGTCAAAATGTTATTACAAGAACTTCTGGGGTAATATCTGCAAAATTTCAAAGGCTCGTGACCCTTGAGCGGCGAGTGCCTGATGGTAATATGGGGTTCCTCCAGGGCCTTGAATGTAAAAGCTCCAGCAAGTCACGTTTAGAGCACGTGACTTCTGGATAGGGCTGATGTGCAATAGAAAGGATCTGGAGGGGCACCGATGCAAGTTGTCCCCAAACGCACGTGCCAAGCACATGGGCGGGGGTCTCAGGTGTCGAACCCGACCTTGAGTGGTTGGCGAAGGAGGCGTCCGGCGGAGGCGGTGGTAGTTGGAGGAGTGGCGGTGTGCTCTTGAGTCGATGTTGGAGGCCTGTGGCTGACGGGGTGGAGGGGGCACTAGCGAGGAACTATAGGCGGTGAAGCGTTAGCTGATACACAATCGGCGACGTCGGTGGAGCTTGGGCAGGGAGCGGCTAGAGGAGAGACCCGTGACGGTGGAAAAGTTTCTGGAGGCGAGGGAGCAGCTGTCGAAGCACCCAGAAGCGATGCGATAGCCGACCGTGGTTGAAGGTGTACGGTGGTGGATAGTCGATGGTGGTTCGACGGTGAACGAAGATGGTGAGGCGTTGTCACGAGAGCCAAAGATCGGAGCAAAGCTGCAGCTCAAGAGAGAGCTACAACTACCAAGATGGTCGAACCTCACCGCAGTAGGCAGTGTCGGAGCTGTCACCTCCGGTAGGCTCTCTCCCTTCAACTTGGTGGACCGACGAATGAAGGGAGATGAGTGGGGAAACGGTGGTTAAATAGGATATGGGGTGGTGCTGGAGATGGAAGAAGAGCTTGATTGGAAGGTGGCATCGAGCGAGATCGAGGGAGGATGATTGGCAGCGGTATATTCTGATGAGGGTGGCGCTCGACGTTCTGAAAAAAAGGGGGAGAAGGGAATCACAGTGAATCGGATATGGAGATTTGATGATGGTGATTGGGTGCTCGAGATACGCCAGATTTGGCTGGTGGCGAGATACGCGGAGATGGAAGATCGACGGCGGCACGGAAGCGATGTTGGCCGGCCATGGATGGAAGGAGGTGTGAGGGTAGCGAGAAACACGAGCGGGGCAGCGGAGATCGCAGGGCGACACTTCCTAATTGGGAAAGGGGGAGGAAGAATACAGCATACAGGTGTCGTCCGATTGGCCGAGATCAGACGACCCTAATGCCTCCACGTGGTAGGAAGGGGAAGAGAAGAGGATCGTTTGATCGGCTGAGATCATACGATCCTGATTGTGCCACGTGTCGGGGTTTTTAATTTTTTTTATTTGTTTTATTTAATTTTTTAATAAAATGAATTTAAAACCTCCAAAAATGGGTGACACGTGGCGGCTCTAGGAGCGGCCACATGTTAGCCCTAGAAAAATCGAGAAATAAATATAAAAAAATAGAAAAGAAATAGCAAACGACCTCGGATCGAAATATTTTCTTATGAAAGTTGCTCGTCTAGATAAGATCTACAACTTTCATGAAGAGACCAAAACCAAAATCGATCATTTGTGCATAGTGATTTTTTAGGGTATCTCATTTATATAAAATACCTAGATTTTTGGATTTTCTAATTTTTTTGTCATTTTTAAACCAGATAAAAATCCGGAAAAATATTATAAAATCAAAGATAAATATTTACACATTAATCTATTTTATTTGGATTATTATTAAGTAAGAAAAGGAAGAAATAAAATAAAATATGAAAAAGACCATTTTTGTACAGCCAGTTAGTGAAGACTCAGTTAGTTTCTTTGATTTCAAGCTCATTTTGGATTCGTATTTTTGTACATTTTAATAAAACTTTTATCAAAGAATACAAATAAAAAAGAAATAAAATAAAATGAGTCAATCATGTACATAAAATTATGGGTCAAAAACCGCTAAAATACAAAATGTACAAAGAGGCCCAAAACCCAACTTTCACATATGAGCTCCGATTCACATAAACTTGTTCTTGTTTTGAAGGTATTTGAATGTATATTAGTTCAAAAGTGAGTGGGGTCAATCGGAAACTGGATGAGGAAGATATCTAGGTTTTAGTCTGGAAATCCTAGAAGTAGGGTTTGGGTTTTTGGTCCACTTATTTAGGTTAGTTGATTTTTTTATTTTTCGTTTATTCTTGTTAGTGATATGAACACATTGGAGGTGGTTTCAGGTCAATTGGAGTTAGCATGAATTAGTTAAAAATCAAGGAAGTTAGGCTATTTTACAGGTCAATTGGGCTAAAATTTTTGGCTTATTATTTTGTGCAATAATGAGTGATGAAATGCAATTCTTATCAAAACATGCATGAATGCCAATTATGCAGAATAAATTAAGAAATGCCAATGAATTTTAGAGATTTTGAGATTAATTCATGATTTTTAGAGTGATGAATCTGAGATTCATCACCCCCTATACTTAAACCATGCTCATCCCTGAGCATCAAAAGCAATGCAATGAGGTGAAATGAGATTGGGTTCCATAACAAGATTATGAGCTGAAGGTGAAAATGGAACTAAACCTAACCTTTGGATTACTAGTGTGGCAGAACTTCTGTGAGGCTTGGCCTCTAAAATCAACATCTTTCAAGTTCTACACATCATTGTCACAGTTTCGACTCAGAAGTCATCTTAGATCGATCCACCTCCCAAAGCATACCCCATGAACATTGAACAATTGACTCATGTGCGTGAAAGGTTTTAGCTCTTCCCATTCAGAATGACAGACTACCATGCAAATCTCCTCTCCTGTAACTCGTCCTCGGGGAGTCAGGTATTTCTTTCTAAGGTCTGTCATGCTGTATTCACAATCGAATAGAGGGAGAAATTAGAAGAAGGAGAAAAGAACTAGAGGGTGGCCAGTGTAGTCACCTCTCCTTGTGATGCCGGACAGTTTAGCCAAGTCTCCACCAAGATCTGCAGGTTTTCTTGAAGCTTAGACCTTTTTGGTCAATGTTTATTTGGTAGTGGCTTCTTTGTGTTGGGATTTTGGTAGCTCTGCATGGATCTTGTTATGCCCCTACGGATATGGAATCTTTTTTTTGTACATATTTTGGGGTCTTAGAAAAAATTGTGCCCAGCAGTCCATCCCTTTTCTGAAGCTTTATTTTAACTCGTACTCTGGTCTTTAGATGTCCGTGCTACCAGAAAAAGAACCTCACACAGTCTTACAACACCCCATCTGAGTTGAGCTAAGTGCAAAGTGCGAGAGTACAAATTAATTCCCTATTCCAGAGTCGTACCCAGAATGAAAAGACCAGGTTAGACACTAAGAGTCAAACGCTGCACATTGTCATGTAGAACTCAAAGAATTTAGTCAAAGACCTGAAGTTTCTAAAATCCTATTTATCGGTGAAGTTCCTCTGAAATTTAGGTGGATTAAGGTCAAGTCCAAACCACTCTCAGTTTCTGCTCATAACTTGGTTCCGAACCCAAGGGCTTTTCACAAATGCAAATGAATGCAATGCTGGATGAAGTGCAGGTGTGTGAAATGCAGACACAATTTTTTTACTTTTGATTTTTTTTATTTTTTTATGCAAGTATTTTTTGAGATTTTTTTATGCAAAAATGAATAAGAAGCCATTTTTTAAAAAACTTTTGGTTGGACACATTCAGTGTCAATAGCAAAACCTTTTTTGTTTTTTTTGTTATTTTTTTTCAAGTTAGTTACCCACCCCATAAATACATATAGACTTATGCAAAAGTACGAGATATGGGTAAAATATATATACATTATATATACACACCCCCTATACTTAGCGAGTGTTGTGTCCTCAGAGCACAAGAAGCATGGAGAAGACATAGCTCGGGCTAAGCGTAAGAGAGTGAAAAAGAAAAAGATAGATCAGCCCGCCCCCTATACTTAGGTTGTGAACAGTCTAAGTATAGAAGAAGAGTGAAAATGAGGCGGTAAGGATATGTGAATGAGGAGAGTATATACAGATGAGCATCGGTTCCCCCTATACTTAGTCTCTGGTTAGCCAAAGTATAGGAGAAGGGTGGAAAGGAGACGATCGTGAGATGGGGAGAATGGTATGTACAAATGGCATCAGTCCCCCCTGTACTTAGGCCTTGGCCTAAGTAGAGGAAGAAGATGTACAAGGAGACCGATGGGTTCGGGAGGGAGGGAGGTTAGCTGATGATTAAGGCAGTTTTCGCCCAATCTTTTTATAAGTCTGTGGTGGGAGATCATAATGATAAGAATGAGATGAAGTATATGATTCCCAACCATTATCAGTGTTCTCCTCATAGAAATCATGCTAGAGATTAGATGAAGCATATGAATCAGATGAAAGATAACCATCATCAGAGTTATCCTCAGAGGAATAGTATTTGAAAGTGGAGGCACTCCAGATATTCTTATTCTTTAGTTACTTTAGTTGTTTCATCAGAATTTGTTCCTTCCTAGGATCAAGCGATTCATCCTCGGATGATGAATACTCTGGAGCACCAGTCTCAGCCTGCTCGTAAGAAATTATTCCAGTATTTTTAATGAGACCAGGAGAACCAGCTTTCGATGAATAATAATGCGGAACAGGAGTCGTCCAACGGGAATTGAAGTTTGGATCCTTGGAATGATAGGGTTTTAGGACTGCGGAACAGACCTCACTCATGTAGATTACCCTTTCTGGACTTGATGAGGGATAATCAGAAGATTCCTCTTCCGAAAGGTCAAAGGCAACTTTCTTTTTAGATGAAGAAGCAACCATTTTATTTCGTGAAGGTGTTGGTCCTGGGAGTGAGGTGTTGAAATTTGAGTCTCCATATGAATACCATTGAAATTTTTCTCCTTGATCGGTGTTTGTCCCGTGTATTTGTTCTTAGTTTTCTTAATGTTTGTGCACTCCTGTGTTGGATTAATTTGGTCAAGGTAGTCAGAGAAGGTTGACTCAGGGTGAGCCCATACATATGTCTCAGGATCAATCAAGAAACACTTTTCTATGGTGAGAGCAATGGGAAATGGAATAGTGGGGAGAGTCTCTGCATATTCATCCTCAATTGAATTGATGTTGGTGCATTCCTGAGTTAGGTTGATTTGATCAAGGTAGTCAGAGAAGGTTTCGAACGGCTCAGGGTGTGCCCATGCATATGTCTCAGGATCATATGAGTCATATATTCAATCTTCCATGGTGAGAGCAGCGGGAAATGGAACAGTGGGGAGAGTCTCTAGGTCTCATCAACAGTCGTTATCTCAGGTGTAGCAATGAGGTAGGGCTCATCTACCGCTTGATGGTTACGGCTGTTGAGGGCTTCGTGGGTTTCCTAAGAAAATCATGGTTCCTTAAAGACTTGTTGAGATCGAAGTGCTCCCAATGTTGTAAAATTGGTTTCCCGAGTCTTGTACTCAATAATTGCCATAGCCAACACCAAGAATGGCTTTCCGAGAATGATTGGAGACCGAGTGAATTCTACTTGATGCTCAGTATCAATGATTGTGAAGTCTACTTTGAGTGGAGCACCTTTGAATGTAATGATGATAGAAAGTGTTCCTCTCGGCCGCTTTATAGATCGATCAGCCAGTTGAATGATCTCTCTTATCTTCCTGATAGGTCCAAGTTTGAGCTCGTCAAATATTGAGGTCGGGAGAATATTGATTGGTGAGTCACCATCGATTCGAGCATGGATAAAAATTGTGTCTTTGATTCCACAGTCAAATCTGGGCAACCGCTTCACTATGCGGCTCTTGGTTTTTCTCCTCAACACCAAAGAGATGGCCATTGACAAGATATGTCTTCCATTCTTTGTTCTTATCCTGCCCGATTTTTTCATCATTAATTTGTATATTACACATTCTTTCAGGTCGGGGATGTTTTCAATGGCATGTATCAAGAGAAGCCAAAAATAAATCTTTTCTCCAGTGCTTCTCTGAGAGCAGGATCCAAATTCTTCAGATCTTCTTCAATTTCAATTTTTATGGATTTATGAAATATTGACATGTTCCAACAATATGGTGAGAAGAGATTGAAGTTAGTTGGAGTTGTTGTCTTGGTCGGTCATTCATCTCAAAAGTTGTTTGATGTTCAAATGATTCATGAGTTCCGATGAGTAATGGGTCAATCCAAGATGGTAGTTTCTCATTTGTGTTCAAGGGTGGGGAAGGTGGAAGATGTGAAGAAGTGTTAAATTTGATCGGATTCATCATATGGTTAGAATCTCCCATGAATGATGGATTGTCATTTACAAAATATGAAGGATGGATTGCATGATCAGAATATAGAGGATTGACATACGAATAAGTGGAGACCTCAGTCGATTGTTTGTTTGTATGATCCGAATACAAAGGATTGTCATTCATGAAGTAGATCGGATTTGTAGAGAGGGTTGGATCTATTTGTGGGTGAGAGTCTCCTGTGGAAGTTGGATGATGTCTAGTTGGAGGAGGTTTTGAAGATTTGGGTCTAACTGAGACGAATTCATTTTCATAGTATAGCTTTGATGGATACTCAGTGAAATGTCTCGTCATTTTTGAAAGAGCTGACATAATTGATGGCGATTTGGGATTGACCGAGATGAATTTATTTTCATAATACGGATCTGGAGGGTACTTGGACAAAAGTTCCATAATTTTTTAAGGAGAGAAACCTTAATTGTTTTAAATCATGAAAGGAGAGTGATGGCACAAGTGTACGGTTTTTGATATTCGAGATCAGTTCACACATACCAATACAAACACAAATCAAACCCAGGTTCACCAACTCACACAATGAAGCCGCAAAAGTTCGGCAATTATCTTTTCAATTTTAGTTGGTGATAAATCAATCTTGGAAAACAATTAGCGAGCTATTAGGTGCCAAAAAATTTCTTGAAGACTGGCCTAAATTCTTACGACTAGTTGCATCCACTTTCCGCCAGTATGGGTGTAAGTACAGACCGTAGAATGGCTACCCGTGTTACTTAAGGACGGAGCCATATGCAGTGTCCTTTACACCACACACTCTGCTAAGGAAATCGAGAACGTTTACCGGCTACCCGTAGATCCTCACTGAGAATTAGCTAATCGTTTTGATTGAATCAGTAGTCAATATGAAAATCTGGATTTGGGCTCTAGCCTTAGGTGTCGTCTCTCGCTCACTCAGACAAATAAATGAATCTAAGGTCGGGATTGCTCTCCCACAAAAATTCTCGATTTTATGGGTTAATTAAAGTCATCTAAATTTAACAGTCCTAATTTTAATTAGGCGATCACTAAAAAATTAAGTGAGCACAAATACACATCTACCATCAAGTCCCAATTTCCTTTAAAATTATGTGACAAAATAGGAGGGAGAAGTTCGGGAAAAGCTGATGCACGTGAAGCAATCATGTATGCTCAGATAGAAGACTTACAGTGATTCCTCGCAATCTCCATGATGGATGCAATAAAAGAATTGAAAAATTAATATATATGAATGCAAGCCGATAAAAACCACACCTAGCAGAATGTTCTATTAGCTGTAAAGAATTAATTTGAATTTGAATAAGATGAATGATATAATGTGCGTCTCAATTTTAATGCACAGTGTGGTCCTAGGTTCTACGAGCATAATCAAAAATTATAGAACTCCAATAGCCGTATGTGCGGGTCTAACATACGAGCCACTCAAGTTGGGCTCCACCTTCACCAGAGAGTGAAACATGCCACGACACACCACAGAAAAAATTCAAGGTCTTGTTACACACGCGAGAGTCCAAACGGACACTGTATAAATGAACGATTAATTACAAAAATTAAAATTGCAGAAAAATAGATCCTAAACTCTACGCTCTGTCACGACTCGACTCGATCTTAATTTAATTGTGGTTTTTTGGCGTCGATGAAGATGCGTCGGTTTTTGTGAGAAATCGCTCCACGTATGTCGGGTACCTCACAAGAAAAATAAGAGAGAGAATGTAAGAGAGTGACTAAAAAATTATAAAAAAATGAAGACAAAAAAAATATGGACAATAAAATAAAAATAATTGCCGGAAAAAAATTGAATTTTTACTGTGGAGATTCGGGGGTCAGACTACCCGAATGCTGAAAATCAAAAAAAAAATTAGACAAAATCTAAGTCGTTTGCCTCTCTGGCAATGGCGCCATCTGACGAGTCCATATTCGCCCTCCTTAATTATGGGGAATTATTGAGCGTTTAAATTAATTATGAATGCGCCGTTGTCGAGCAATCGGAATAGGTCAAGAACTAACCACAAAGATTTATTCAATTTTAGTCAACGTGGTTTTATGGTTATTTTACTTGAGCAAGTCCCAAGGTCGAACTTAAGGAGGTAAAAGAATAACCTAGAATTTGTCTATCAAAGTTTGCGCATGGTTTTTGAGACGTTTTTTTTTGTATTTTTAATGCAATTCTGGGATACAAAATGCAAATTAGGCTAATTTTAGGGACTAAATTGTGAAGATCAATCAAACGTTGTCTGAAAAATATGAAAGTTGGCTGAGATGTTAATTGTGATGAAATGAATGCACTATAATTTTTTTGGAATTTTTGAATACAAGATAAATATTTTATGAGTTTATGAATGCAAATACAATGAATTTCAATAACTAATTATAATAAATATTAAATCTGATTATTTTCAAGGGATAAATATATTCAGATCTATCACTAGGTGATTGATCTCAGAAAAATCCTAAATCTTGAAAATCTTGGATTTAATACTTATTAAAATTTAAAATTGAAATATGCAAAATGATTTTTACAAAGCAAACCATGTATGCAAATGCATTTCTTTTTGGGCATTGTGTTAAACACAAATAATTATATAATCAACAAATTTTTGGTAATTATTCGAGCAATGGTTATTCACTTATGAATTTCGAAGCATAAAGTGGGCAAAATATGAAATTTTCCGCAAACAATTAATCATTAATTAACCATAGATCACAAAAATTGCCACATAGTAGAGAATTAGTTGAGAAACATCATGCAAATTTTAAAATAATAAAATAATGCAACGTAGAGGTTCAAAATAAAAGGAGAACATAGGGTTCTCAGTGCAATTACAATAATTATATATATGCACTGGAAAGGGTTAAAATGTAATTACGACAACTTCTTGGGTAATATCTGCAAAATTCCAAAGGGTTCATGTGCTAGGCACGTGACCCTTGAGCGGCGAGGGTCGGATAGTAATATGGGGTTCCTCTGGGGGCTTGAATGAAAAAACTCCAGCAAGTAAAATGCGGAGAACGTGACTTCTAGATAGGGCTGATGTGCAATAAAAAGGATCTGGAGGGGCACCGATGCAAGTTGTCCCCAAATGCACATGCCAAGCACGTGGGCGGGGCTCTCAGATGTCGAACTCGGCCTTGAGTGGCTGGCGAAGGAGGCGATCGGCGGAGGAAGTGGTAGCTGAAGGAGCGGCGATGGGCTCTAGAGTCGATGGTGGAGTCCTGTGGCTGACGCGGTGGAGGGGGCGCTGGCGAGGAACTACAGGCGATGAAGCGTTAGCCGATACAAGATCGGCGAAGTCGGTGGAGCGCGGGCACGGAGCGGCTGGAGGAGATCCCCGTGATGGTGGTGAAGTTTCTGGAGGCGAGGGAGCAGTTGTCGAAGCACCTGGAAGCAATGCGATAGTCGACCATGGTTGAAGGTGAATGGTGGCGGATAGTCGATGGTGGCTCGACGGTGAATGAAGATGGCGAGCCGTTGGCTCGACGACTAAAGACCGGAGCAAAGATGCACCTCGAGGGAGTGTTGCAACGACCAAGATGGTCGGACCTTGCCGCAGTATGGAGTGTCGGAGCTGTCACCTTAGGTAGGCTCTCTCCCTTCAACTTGGTGGAACGACAGATTAAGGGAGATGAGGGCGGTAGTGGTGGTTAAATAGGACACGGGGTGGTGCCAGAGATGGAAGAAGAGCTTGATTGGAAGGTGGCATCTGGCGAGATCGAGGGAGCATGATTGGCGGCGGTATATTCTGATGAGGGTGGCACTCGACGTTTGGAAACTGGGGGAGAAGGGAATCGCAGTGAATCGGAGATGGAAATTTGATGAGGGTGATTGGGTGTCAAGATACGCAGGATATGGCTGGTGGCGATATACACGGAGATGGAAGGTCGACGGCGGTGCGGAGGCGATGGTGGCCGACCATGGATGGAAGGAGGTGCGAGGGTGGCGAGAAACGTGAGGGGGGCGGCAGAGATCGTAGGGCAGCGCGTCCTGATTGGGAAAGGGGGAGGAAGAAAACGATGTATAGATGTCGTCCGATCGGACGAGATCGGACGACCGTAATGCCTCCACGTGGAAGGAAGGGGAAGAGAAGAGGGTCGTCTGATCGGCCGAGATCAGATGGTCTTGATTGTGCCACATGTTGGGGTTTTTAATTTTTTGTTATTTTTATTAATTTTTAATTATTTTTAATAAAATGAAATTAAAACCACCAAAAATGGGTGACACGTGGCGGCTCTAGGAGCTCCCACGTGTCAGCCCCAAAAAAATTGAAAATTAAATACAGAGAAAAATAGAAAGAAATAGCAAACGACCTCAGATGGAAAGATTTCTTCACGAAAGTTGCTCATCTCAATGAGTTATACAACTTTCATGAAGAGACAAAACCAAAATCAATCATTTGTGCAAAGTGATATTTTGGGGTATCCCATGTACATAGAATACCTTGATTTTTGGGTTTTCTAATTTTTTATAATTTTTAAACCATATAAAAATCTAGAGAAAATATGATAAAATCAAAGATAAATATTCACATTAATCTATTTTTTGGATTTTTATTAAGTAAGAAAAATAAGAAATAAAATAAAATACGAAAAGACAATTTTTATACAACCAGTTAGTGAAGACTCAGACTCGGTTAGTTTCTTTGATTTCAAGATAATTTTGGATTTGGATTTTTATGTATTTTAATAAAAATTTATTAAAGAAGACTAATAAAAAAATAGGATAAAATGAGTCAATTAAGTACATAAAATTTTGGGTCAAAAACCGCTAAAATACAAAATGTACAAAAGAGGCCCAAAACCCAACTTTCACATATGAGCTCTGATTCACTTGAACGTGGTTTTGTTTTGAAGGTATTTGATTATAGTAGTTAAAAAGTGAGTAGGATCAAATTGGACCCTGGATGAGGAAGATATCATGGTTTTAGTCCGAAAGTTTTAGAACTATGGTTTGGGTTTTTGGTCCACTTATTTAGGCTAGTGATTTTTTATATTTTTCATTTATTCCTTTTACTGATATGTACACAGTGGAGGTAGTTTCTGGTAAATTGGAGTTAGCATGAATTATTTAAAAGTCAAGGAAGTTAGGCTATTTTATAGGTCAATTTGGCTGAAAATTTTGGCTTCTTATTTTGTGCAATAATGAGTGATAAAATGCAATTCTTATCCAAACCTGCATGAAAGCTAATTACGCAGAATAAATGAACAAATGCCAATGAATTTTAGGGATTTTGAGCTAAATTCATGGTTTTTAGAGTGATAAATCAGAGATTCATCAAGATGCGATGGCATCAGAACCGTCGTCTGGATCATCATCCTTGGTGGCTTCAACGCCACCATCATCATCATTATTAGCGGTATCAGCACCAATCCTGACTCCATCTGCCACCCTAGAATCTGCATTGGGATGTCGCCTAGATGAGTCGTTGCCGGTTGGCTTCCTACCACTCCTAAGTATCACAAAATCAGCATCAAATAAATAATTAATGTCATCCATAATATCACTAGGAGAGGTGGTCTCTGAGGACTATACCTGTTTAGACTTTCTCTTCAGATTGCTAGGGTTAGGTTCAATCTGTGCAGGTATGTCAGCCTTGCCATTGATTATTTCCCTTTCCTACCGGAACTCATCCATTTCTCGCCGGAAGGTAGCTTGCTGCTCAGACAACATGCGGGCAAGATCGCCTAAGGTTGGGTTCTCATACAAGTGTGTATGAGGACCGAATGGGTTGCCTTGCTGAAAAAGAGGTTGGCTCTACTAATGTTGTTTATAGTACGATTGAGGAGCTGGCTTTGGGTACTGCTGATGAGGTTGTTGTTTCCTCCACTGTTATTCTTCGTATGAGGGTCGAGGACCATGTTGTGGCTACTAGGAGTATTGGGGCTGGTGTTGTTGGGCGTCCTGCCCTGCCTGTGCTGAAGGCTGCTGCTAGGATGAAGCACCTCTAATGGACCATCGGAAGCCTGGGTGGTCAAGACGGATCCTGGGCTACTGTTGGTACTGGGAGTACCAAATCCCGTTGACTTCCATCAACGGCTCCTACTACTCATGGATTGGTGAGGGAAGGGACACCAAGGGATGATCCGGATGTACACCACCAACTGAGTATCTAAGGAAGGTGGTGGCAGCAATTGGTACTGCGGGAGTGATTGGATCAGTTCTGCTTGAATGTGATGGACCTGATGGTCCGAGAGGAGAGCTGAGACGAACTGCTCCCTGGATGAGACCGTGACCTAGAATGTGGCTGAGAAGCCATTTGTGCCTCTGAAACACATGATCTGGTTCTTCAGGTCACTTAATGTTTGGGCCAACTCATCAATCCTATTGAGCTTGTCAAGGCCTTGGCACGTCTTTTTCTCGATAAGCTCCATCTAGTCCAGCTTTTGGTTGATGATACCCATATCGGCAGCTAAAGACTCTGCTAGTATAGCTGCCGCAGAAGAGGACGAAGGATCGATCTCAATGCATGTTATTCTCTAGTATGAAGTCGCTTAGTAGGGAGGATTCCCCTAAGTGTAAACCTTGGTCTGGCACATCACGGTGTAGTTTGCAGCCATCTCCTCAAAGATGGCCCAGACTTGGTCTTCATCTTTGGCAACGTAGGAACCTCCACAAGAAGTATTTAATAGTAGGAATTTCCAATGATGGACCATGTATCTCAGGTATTAGCCCACAGAAGAAACTCTAGACGAGGTTGGGCTTGCTAATATCATGGTGGAGACACCTGTCAATGAGCTCTCCGAATCGATCCCACGCTTTATGGAGCTATTCATTGGAGATCATAGAGAAGTTGTTGATCATGGCTCTAGATGCATTAGTCCGACCGAGTGGATAATACTTGTTCAGGTACTCGGTCCGTAGCTGCTCCCAAGTGGTGACAACCCTCCCGAAGTGTTTCAGCCAGTGGCTGCTCTATCAACAAAGGGGAACGGGAAGGCTATCAGCTTAATGGTGTCCTCGTCCACCATTCTATCGTGGACGGTGCAGTAGATCAAATCAAATTCTTGCAGATGGAGATGGGGATCTTCGGTGGCGTGCCCATAGAGTTTTGGTAGTAGTTGGATCGTTTGGGGGCAAAGCTTGAAGTTGCCCAGGATGGCGGGTAACTGGATTCATTGGTGAGTGAGGGTTGCACCAGGGTTGTGCAACTACCTCATGGTACGTGCTGGACTCTATGGATCTCATGGCTCGTCCTGGTGTCTATCATCTGCTCGGGCTTCCTTTCTGAGTATTTCTCCACCATCGAATGGTACCTTCTCTCCCAACTCTCATTTGAGTAAGCTCTCTCCTTACCTGTGCCATGAAGATTCACCAGTCTCTGATCTGTCTCTGCATGGTCTCTAAGGAAGCTAGCAGTGTGTTGTTGATGGCAGTCTGGTGTAATACAACAGATAAAGTCTGAGGCTGCTCATCGATTCATTCATTGCTGGCCACCTCTTTGGTCTCTACAAAGACAAAAGATCCTAGCTCAGGTGTTGTCAAATGAATGTAGAGTTGTGCTGGCCTTTCTGTCTGTACCTCAGGAGTGGAAGAAAGGTGGTCGAGGGGGAATGAGGTGGAGGATGATTTGGGTTCAGAGAGCAGGTCTGAGCTCTCTGAAGATGCCCTAAATGAATCGGGAGGAGTGCTGGAAAGAGATGCTGCTAGAGGCAGCTTAAGAGACCTTCTATCCATCATCTTGATATGGGAATCTATGAAGAATAGATGTGGACTAAAAGCAGGATCAGAAAACAAACACTCGATTCACCAACTCAACACTATGTGATGACCGTGAAATCTCGATCTTTTATCTTGTCAATTTTTATTTGGTGACAATACAATCATACAGAGTGAGTTTAGCGAGTTACTAGGAGCTCGATTCTCCCTAGAGACTGGCCCGGATTCTTACAACTAGGTGTGACTATTTCTAGCCAGTATAGGTGTAAGTACGGACCGTTTCCCGCTACCCGATTACTTAAGGACAGAGTTTTACACAATGTCCTCTAAACCACCCACTCTGCTAAGGAAGTATGGACTGTTTTCCAACTACCAGTAAATCCTCACTGGAGAATAGGTAATTATTTTGTTAGAACTGGCAGTCTGAAGAAAGTTCTGGCGTGGCTCTATCCGAGTGTGCAGTCGCTCGACTCTCAGCAGGCAAAATCAGACAAAGAGGGGGTTACTTTCCTTAAAACAAATATTTTGTAGTTAAGTCCGATTTTAGGTCAAGTATGCTTTAGTAGTTCCTATTTTATTGGTTATCTCTTTTTTGGTATTTTTATGAATAAAATAACATCTAACGGATTTTATGATTTCCTTTTTGTTAAGTCCAATAAAATAAGCGGAGGAAGTCAGAAAAGTCGATGTGTAATGAAACTCGATGATGCATGTAGAGTCGGAAATGCGTACCTTACTTCAGCAGTCTGCTTGTAAAATGATCCACGAAAAATTTAAAGACAGAATTAAAACTAATCTATATGATGCACGAGGAAATCACCCTAAGATAGTAGCTTCTATTAACAAGAAGAACTGGTGCTAATTAATCAAAAGAAAGATCGGAGTTGGGTCTTAGATGTCGATCAGTGCCCACTACAGTGGGTCCTGCAAGTGATGTATGCGACCTCTCACGGCACGTTGTCTCTAAGCCAATTAAGTTAGCTTTTTATTTTGACTAAGTTCAATCGTGACCTATAGGAACATATATTCTTGATTAGGCTGTTTGGACCTTAGTTTCTAATGAGCTCAACCAGAATAAAACCTAAGCTTAGGGCTAAAACCTTGGAAATAAAAATAAAATGCGGGGAAACACGAAAAATCTGGTGAGGTCCCCCGAGTGCACCGGCACTCGACAATACAGACTCTGAATAAATGTCCAAGTGTCCAATAGAGAGTCCAAGAGTCTGAGTTATTACAAATATTTTTGCAAAAATAAAAATTAAAATAAATTTATCTAATATAACTGTCTTCTACTCCTTCTTCTCCTCCTCAAGTGCTGGTCCCTCCAGTCCTTCGCACAAAAAGAAAAATAGAGGGAGGTCATGAATAGTTATAATGGATAGAAGAAAAAACAAGTAAAAATAAATCCTAACTACTCAGCTGTGCTCCTCGACAACGGTGACATTCTGATAACCACGAAGACCAACTAGGGTTATGTGTAGAATTAAACGGTCATTGTAACCCTAAGTAGTCAATGCAATTAACGAGAAAATTATTCAAACCAAGGAATAAATCAAAGAAAATGAATGGTTTTGCTTATTTTAGTAACCCGGTATAGCGACCAAGGTCGAACTGAAGGAGCACAATTAAACACTAAGGGCTCGTTCAGTTCGGGAATAAGCAGGAATAAGGATGGGGAATAAGGAGAATAAGGGTCTATTCTCTGTTCGGCTGGAAGATAGGAATAAGAAGAATAAGGTGAAATAAAGGTAGGTAAGGTGGGATAATGATAGGAATAAGAGTGAAATAAGATGGAATAATGGGGAATAGTCATACCACTGGGAACCGTGTCGGGAGGAGAATTAGCCCCTTATTCCAGGGCTTATTCTCCTACCAAACATGGCCTAAATTTAAAAATAGTTGATTTGAAAATCAAAGGATTTTTATTTAACTTTTTGATGGTTTTTAGTTTTTCAAATTTTTAATTTTTCAAACGAGGCATGATACAAAGACACTAATCTTCTTTTTGTATTTTTCAAAAAATAAAAAATGCTCAGAAAAATAAATAAAAATATTTTTGGGTGTTATATATATTGTAGTGTTTTTGAGAATTTTTAGGGAAGTTATAGAGATTTTTGTGATTTTCTAAAAATCAAACAATGATAAAATAAACAAACAGTGCACAACCAAGGGTATTTTTCACATTAAAATTGATAAAATTCTTAAAACACTTGGGAGTAATTTTATTAAAAAAATATGAAGAAATATCTACAAACAGAAACTTAAAATACAATTTTTGGATTTTTTGTTGATTTTATATGATTTTATATGTTTTCGAGTATTTTGCAAATTTTTAGGTTTTTATATTGTATTTTTCAATAAAATTGATATATAAGCTAAAGGATGATAAAAGATAACTATAGAAAAATTTATGGAATTTTTAAAAGATTTTTCAAAGTTTTATGAAATTTCTATGACAAACAAGAGATTTTATAAGGTTTTTGAATTTTTAATAATACTAAAACTAATCTATTTGCTACCAAAAATTAAAGTAAGCAAGCACAACAAAGGAGAAGCTACTGTGATTTTATGGAAAGTTTTGGCAACAGGTTAATATTTTTGGGAATTAAATAGATAAGCAATTAAAAATAGTGTAATAAGGACCAATCTACAAATATTTTGAGATTAATGACCTGGAGTATAACAACTATTTAAAGTGCTAGAGTCATTGTGCAATTGTTTAGAAAAAGCAAGTATGCAACACGTGATTCACATCCACAGGTGTATAAATGTATTTTAAAAAAAAAACATTAATTTCATTCCTTAACATATAAGAAATTTAGAACAGATACTGCAAATACACCAAAAAGCACGTAAAGCTACACGTGACTACAGCTCAGTTGGACTGAAATGCAAATATTAAAACTACAGGGCCCTTTCCGGAAATGTTTTTAACTATAGAGTACATTTATTAGACTAACAGGAAATAAAACAAAATGCAAGGGAAAAAGGAAATATACCCAAGCAAGCGCATGGCGGGCACGTGAGGCTCGGATGGGTGTGATACTTTTCTACAAAGAGATCTGACAACCAAAGAATGTCGGGGACGTGCATTACGGATCAGGTGCACCAATACGGATTTGACAACCTGAAAATGGGTTGGCGCTGATGTGTGGCTCAGATGTATTGAGGATATGATCAGACAGTTATGAGTTGGGCATAGAAGAACAACCCAGATCAGATATGTCAGAAGAGGGCCCCATCCGACGGACATGGAGAGGTCTGTAAGAACATAACGCTGAGTGAGCTTCGATTGGATAGATCAAGTGCTCCTCAGTTCTCATCGACTCGTTGAAGAGCTCAACACCTTCGTGGGGGTGCTCCATGTCTATTGGGGTGCTTCGATGGATCAAGGAACGGGTGGATGACAATTTAGAGCTTGAGTTCCTAGAGCAACTCTTCCTGTACCGTCAAGTCTTGATTCGAGCCTCCTAAGATCACCTGAACCTGCAAGATATAACGTAGCTCGAAGACAGTGCCTCCGCTAGTGGTTATTGCAGCTAAAAACGAAAGAAGAAAAGGGGAATGTAGAGTTGATTTCTGGTGAATGTAGGGGTAGGAGATCGATCCTAATCTTGACGCATTGAGTGAGACATGGGGGGGTCAGGTTGCGGAGGAAAATGGATGGTGTTATGGTGGGTTGATCTAAGCAGTCAGATGAACGAGATGGGTCTCCCACGCAATGATCGGAGCAGTGAAGTTGGTCGGCGGTAACTATCAAGGAATCAAAGATGAATGGCAAAATGTGAAGGTATGAAGGTACCTGACTGAGCTGAAGTAGTCATCAAAGAATGGTGGAGGCAAGGGCGGGGTCGTGGCCTCTACTCCGATGCGGAATGCAGAGGAGGATGCACGTGGCGGGGATGCTCTGGCCACGTATGAGTTGTGGCCAAATGACCACCGGATCTCACTTCAAAGGGATCCTCCAGAAGCCTGTTACTCTTTTGGAGGTCTCTAAGGGGTAGGGTGGCGCGAGGGACGGGCTAGTGAGTAATAAAGGTGGAGGAGAGTATTTATAGGTCATTCCAGGGTCCCAGAAAGATCGAAGCGAAGCACAAAACCCTAAAATGATTCAGACCAACTAAGGGATCCATGTGGATTACAAAACTTCAAGGAATCTGAGGTCTGAATTTTAAGGTAATCGATGATCGGAGTTGAACGGAGAAATATGGAGAAGTGGCTCCGGTGAGCCAAATCGGGTAGGGACCCGACTTGGAGGAGGGGTTGACCCGGGTCAATAGACCCGGGTTGACCAATCTGAATTCGAGGATTTACAAATTCAATAAAAAATAGTAAATGGGTTCAAAATAAAAAAATGGATAAAGTAAGAAATGTTTGTTATTTTTAAACTAATTTTCTTTGATTTTTAATTATTTTTATAAAATTGTATATACCATATATAAAGTAGAGGGTAGTATACAAAGGTAAAGTGTACCAATAAATATTTTATTCTTTTATTTGTATTTTATTAAATTTGCAAAAAAAATCATTTATTTTATATTTTATTTTTTAACAAAATAATTTAAGGATCTTGAAATGATTTTTACTTGATTTTTTCAAATTGAATAAAAGTAATAAATAAATAGGTAGTGTATTCAATACACACAAGTGTGGCTTTTATACAATGAACTTTTGATTTTGTTTTTTTTCATTTTGTGCTTTCTCATTTTTATTTTATTTTTTTATTGTTAAGAGTATACATAAGTGTTTAAAATACAATAGGCATAGAGTATGAATTAAAATAACTAAATATAGATCTTTACAAGTATAGGTACTCTGTGACTATACAATACACCCAAAAAGTTATTTTTAACTTCAAAACTCCAAAATTTATGCAACCACCCTTATTTGAAAGATAATTCAATTTACAATTCAATAAATATGATTTTGGAAGAATTAAGTCCATATGGAGCCAGAATTGATCTGTTAAGTTCTTGATCTGTGGCTTTTCATGAGGGGTATTATTTGTATTATGTACATCAAATTATTTTTCTATCATTTTTATTACTTAGAACATATTTTTATTTATAAGTTCTATTAAGAAAATAATTTATTTTGAAGTCTTTTTATTGATGAATAAAATAGGAGAATTGATATGTCATAGGATGCATGTGATGAATATATAAGGACCCTATCTCCCCCTACTTTATTCCATGTCGATCAGGTCAATAATTGACCTTCTCTCGGGGTTTGGGTCAGTCTGTTATTATTACATAATTACAACCTTCTTTCTTTTTCCTTTTCCTCTTTATTCTTTTATTTTTGAAAAAAGATGTTAATTATTCATTAATAATAATAGTATGTACGATGGTAATTTATTGGATTTACACATATTCTAAAAATAAGGCTAAAATAAAAGAATAAAAAATGAGAATCAAAGATTCATCAGGCATCTTCAAATAATTTTGAGATCCTAAATTTCTAGTCATGTCAAGGAAATATGTTTTACATGTAGAAGTTGACCTACAACTATTCCAGGTTAAACTAGGGTTTTCGTCATGAAACGCTCTTTCAATCGTGATTGATGTTTAATCAAATATTTACAAAATAAATATTAAGCATCAATTAATCATGGAAATCTATAATTTTCTTGATTGACATTGAATGATAAACATATTAAGAAAGTAATCTTGATAATCTAATCATCATCTGACCCATCTCCACTAAATATGGACTATATAGGGCAAAGGGAGTCAGAATCGCATGAAATAAAGTTGTGCAGTTTGCTGGTTAATTTATCTACTTAATTAAAGTGTTTATTTTATATTTCATCACGGAAAAACAGTAACCAAAAATTTATTTATTATAGATCCGTGAATACATGCAAAAATAATGTCACTACAGAAACTTTTCGAATTTTAATTTATTCACTTTCGGTGCCAAAAATTGGCTACTTATTTGGGAACATGTTAGATATTCTAAATAGGTTTTATTACTCAAAAAATTCTTCCAAAATAGTGCATAAATAATAGCTTTTCATTTTAGCAAAAAATAATTTGAAAACATGCATCAAATGCAAAACAACAAGTCATCGTGCAATGGATATAAGAAACCTCGTTCTCCTAGGATTTTAGATCACATTCAAGACCTTCAACCAATGCTATGATGCCACTTGAAGGCTAGGGTTTAAACCTTAGCGCATCACGGAAGCATGAAGATCACATTGAATACGATCTTTGTCAACTAGTCATACTAGTAGCATGGGGCAGTAGAATTTAAAAATTTTTAATTAGATGAAACCACATGATTCGAGAACACTTCTGAAATCATTTCATCAAGATCACAAATGAGTCATAGGAACACCTCTTGAAGCATAGTTGTGATCACTAATCTCTAAAGTAAAATATTCTTCTATCTCAAGTCTGATCTGATATCAAAGTACTTGCGGGCACGTGGATGAGACGTGTAGATCACGCAATCCGAGTTGAAGATTCGAGCAATGAATCTCCTGATTTTGTCTCACAAAATCCGATGCCTTCTTTATGAGCAGGAGCATCAAAGCAGGTAAAGATCCACGAGCATTCGATCCAGCTGCACAACGACGTGACAACGACGGCGAGCCTCAATAGGTCAACATGTGGATGGCAACAATATTGAGAGAGAGAGAGTGTGGGTGTGTAGAGAGAGATCGAGATAGCCTTGTTGCTCTTATTTATGTTGTAGTTGAAAGGGATAGGATTACCCCTCTTTTATACTAAATTGGATGGTGGGATGCACTACTTATTCAAATCAATGGTTGAGATTTTATTGTAAAAATTTACAACAACAATTAAGTTAATTTTAAAAAAAATAACATTTTTGTAAATAATCTTAAGATAGGACTAGCCTTCCACCATCCATTCAAAGAGAAAGGAGAAAGAATCCTTTCCTTTTATACAAGGTGGACGACCACCATGGATTGGAGAGAGAAAATCTCTTTCCAATGTTAATGTAATCTTATTTCATTGGATCATATTTCAAGGAATATTTTGTCAATAAAATATTACCAAATAATTATTGCAAAATATTTATACACTTGCAAACAAAAAAACATTGACAATATGAATCAAATTCAACCACCCAATAAAACGTAAATTATATTTACATCTAATTGCACAACGTGAATCCAATTCACATCAACATTTTATTGTGTAAATTCTATTTACAATTAACTCTTTTTAATATATTATAAATCATATTTATAATATTTATGATTATTATGGATAGTGATATCCACTTTAATCACAACTTTGATAATTAAATCATATTTAATTATCTTAGATAACTCGTCTCATGTGTCGAAATAATATGAATCATATTCACATTATTTTGATAATTAAATCATATTTAATTATCTTAGACAACTCTTCTCACGTGTCCAAATAATATGAATTATATTCACATTATTTATGATAATTAAATCATATTTAATTATCTTTAGACAACTATTCTCATGTGTCCAAATAAAATGAAACATATTCATATTATTCATGATAATTAAATCACAATTAATTATCCATTTCCCATTACTCAGATACATTATCAACAATTGAATTATTCTTGAACTCTTTCAAGAACAATATGCTTTCTCCGCGGATACTTGGAAATAAGGACAGGGCGTTTGTACATTCCATGTACAGTGACTTAAATATTGAGTTCATATCTCAAATCCAAATCTCGAAAACATCTAATAGATGTCTGATTAAATTAAAAAGTAAATCTAATCTTCTCATTGTATATGAATCATGTTTCATTTGAACTCCAAATCTCGAAAACATCTAATTGAACTGATATCATATTACTCCTCTACTGAGATGAGTCACTAAAATCAAAACATGTTTCATCACTCCATCAGAATGAAAGTGTCACGGTTATACAATCGTTCACGATACATCAACCTCGAGTATTACTAATACTCATACATCACGCATACTAGAAAAACTAGATTAAACTCAAAGTATTAGATCATATTTGAAATGTCTTCTTCACAGTTTTATCATTACGTTTCTCACTAGATCATTGGGAGTTGGTATTGATCATATATTTTCCAAAAGCATATATCATACCTATAAATTCTATCGAGCTTCCAAAGAAAGACAACAATGCATGCAATTTGATCCCAATATCTTATGAGTGAGCCTGTGTCTTCCGGTATATTAAAGAACTTGTATGATCCCCTTGGGAGATCGTATTATTTATATGCCCTCGTATGTACACTAGCTCGTCAATGTATAGATCTTGATTAGTTCATCAACCTATTGTCCTACCGAATGTACATACTCAGACATATAGTAGCACACTTGTCTCCGTTCCGAGGATGTGTGCTTATATCGTGACAAGTATATAACATAGGTCTTGGTTATCTCTATCTCTCTAAGTCAACTTTTTGACCTAACTTATTTAACACCTCCGAAGTTCTCTTCCTATGTTGAGTACTTGCATCATGATGCTGGTAAGATATCAGTCTTTAGAGAAGAATTACCATCTTCTTCTTAGGTTGGAGATCCTTTCTTAACAATAAATTGACGGTACTTGATAATCCCTCAACCTAACTCGTTAGATCTCATCCAAGCACTAGTCTCTATGATTCAACATTCAAATTAACAATTGTATGATCATCAAGATGTCCATGGTACATTGTCCTAATTTTAGAGAGGGACCTATTAAGCAAATTAGTTATTCTTTCTTTCATATTAGGGAATAATTTGCAACAACATTTATTGAATAATGCTCGTCGTGGGCTCGTATATCCAACATAATGAATAATATACAATATTTTATATACAATGTTAAACTATTTTTTTCTTGGTTTTGAATAATTTGAAATTTTAGAAAATAAATAGAACCATAGACGCATATATACAATATTAACTTTTTATTTATTTACAATAATTAGTCTAAATTAACTATAGAGTGTAAAATTTTTATTATGGTTAATTATTTGTTAAGTTAATTGAGTAGTTCAAGATAGAGGGCTAAATAATGAGAATAATGATGAAGAATATGACATTCATCACGAGGGCAGTTACATACTCACCAATCCTTGCCAGATTTTCAACAAGTGCCATATTTCACTCATCCAAATTTCATTCAATTAGGAAAAACTGGCGAGCATGGTGCTCTTTAAGTCCTTTTCAAGTCCAGAAAATTAGTGATGTAAACACAAATTTGAAGGTTTTGCTTCTTGAGTTATCTTTTTTTTGAACTGTGATTACTCATAGAGAGGAAGGTGTATTTCGTTACCAATTTTCCATATGGTAAACTGACTATCCAGAATGTACTGTCGTATTCATTTTCGGTTATCTCCCATTTATCCCTTCATTCCTTGGTTGAAGTTAGTAGTATAGATGACAGATTGTCTTTCTAGACATGCAGTGCTTTCTCCATGACATTTAGAAAAATGCTAAGAAGACATGTTTCCTTCCCCTTCACCTTCAATGTCGAGCTCTCTAACTCTCCTAAGATTGAAACTTTTCGAGGCACCAGAGATGAGGGGGTTAGAAGAAAAAGTGATCTTCTTATATCTCTTAGGAAGTCATCTGGGAAAATGGTGACCATCTTTGATATTAGTAGTTACCGTCTCATAGCTCATTTATATCAGGATATCATATTGTACACATGACAGAGGGTAGATCTTTGTTGGACATGCGAGCCCACGGCGAGCCATTATGCAATAAATGTTATTGCGAATATCATTCCCTGATCTGAAATGAAGAATACATAATTTGGATAATAGGTCCCTTAGTACAATTAGGGTTAAGTACCATGGCCATCTTGATGATCATATAGTTGTTTATTCAAGTATTGAATCATAGAGGCTGGTGCTTGGATGAATATCAAAAGAGTTAGATTGAGGATTCATCGAGCACCATCAAATGATTATTAAGAGATGATCTCCAGCCTGAGAAGGAGATGACAATCCTTTCTCTAAAGGCTGATATCTAACTGACCTCTTGATGCAGGTCCTCTACATAAGAATAGAGATTAGGAGGTGTTAGATAAGTTAGGTCAAAGAGTTGACTTAACGAGATCGAGATACCCAAAGTCCTATGTCGTATGCTGTCATGATATAGGCACGCATCCTCTGATCGGAGACAGATGTGTTACTATATGTCTGAGTATGTACATTTGGCAGACCAATAGGTTGATGACCTAATCAAGGTCAATACACCGGCACGCTGGTGTGCATATAAGGGCATATGAGTAATACGATCTCTCAAAGGGATCATACAGGTTCATTATTGAACCGGAAGACATGAGCTCACTCATGAGATATTGGGAAGAATCAAATTTCGTGCACGGTCGTCTCGCTTTGGAAGCTTGACTGAATTTGTAGGTTTGATATATACTTTTGGAAAGTATATGATCAAGTCCTGGGTATGATATATGCTTTTTGAAAGTATATGATCGATACTGATTCGCAATGATTGAATGAGAAACTTAAAGATAAAAACCTGAAGTAGACAGTGTAAAATTGATCTTATACTTCGGGATTATTCTGAGTCTTCCAGTATGCATGATGTACATGTATTGGGAATACCTGAGGGTGATGTGATCATAGACGATTGTATAACCCTGATGCTTCCATTCCTAGGGAGTGATGAAACGGGTCTGGATTTTAGTGACTCCTCTCAGTAGAGAAGTAATCTGATCTTAGTCCAAATATTGTACATTGATCTGAATGCGATTTAGATTCAATGAGAAGATTAGATTTGTGGTCTTGATTTAATCAAGCATCTATGGTAGACCCGAGATCTGGATTTGAGATGTGATCTCAATATCCAAGTAATTATACGTGGAACAATACAATTTCCATGTCCTTATCTCCAAGTATTTGCGGAGAAAGCGCATTATCCTTGAAAGAGTTCATGGATAATTCTATTGTTGATTTATGTATCCGAGCATTGAGAAAATGGATAATGAAATGTGATGTAATTATCATGAATAATATGAATTTGATTCATATTATAAGGAGAGTTTTCTTAGATAATTAAATGTTATTTGATTATCAAATATGTGAATAATGTGAATGTGATTCATATTATTTAGGCACAAGAGAAAAATAGATCCAAGATGATTAAATGTGATTTAATTATCATGGATATGAATAATGTGGATAGCAATATCCAATTATTCATAATATATTATAAATGTGATTTATAATGTATTAGAGAGAGCTAATTATAATTTATATTTGTTGATTAATTATTAATGTGTATTGGATACACATATTAAAATGTAATTATATTTTATTTTGGGTTGTGAATGTGATTCACAATTTCCCAATGGTAAGATTGCAATATTCTCAAAATTAATTATGAATTATTTTTGAAGAATAAATCACAACAAAAGTTGTCGAATTAAATAATGGAGAATTTCATGGAGATATGCAATCTCATGAGATTTCATGAGATTGCCCCACTTGGAAATAAGTGGATGTCCACTATATTCCAATGGGATTGAGATCTCCATGGAATTTGTCTTCTTATTTGATTGGTTTAGATTTAAGATTGATGTATATTTGATTTGTCAAATATATTTGATCTAAATTAAATCACAAGTTGTTGGAATTTACCAACAACAATCTTGACCATTGGATTAGACATAAATCAATCTCATCCATTGATTTTATATGTCCCATGGATTGAGATCCATGGACCCCAAAAACCTATAAATAGAAAGGCACACCATGATCTCTTGAAACACATGATATTGAAGCACATCTCTCTCTCTCTCTTTCTCTCTACACACCTATTCTCTCTTCCTCTCATGGCCGTCCACCATGGATGCCCTAGAGAGAGTCTCCATCACCGCAGCGTCGTCGTTATGTTGCCCGATCGTTTGCTCGTGGATCTCCGTCTCCTTCGGTGCACCTCGCTCGTGAAGAAGACGTCGGATCTCATGTGTCGAGATCAGGAGATCTGCCGATTGGATCCTCAACATGGATTGCGAGAAGCACGCGATTCATCCCCGCGCTCGCAAGCGTCTCCTCCGTCGGATCAGACTTGAGATAGGAGGTCTCTTCATTTAGAGACTCGATCGCAACCACGCTTCATGAGGTAATCTTATTACTTGTTTGTGGTTTAGATGAAACGATCCGAGAAGTATTCTTGGATCATGTGGTTCCGTCGCATGAAAAAATTTTAAATTCTGCTACATCGAGCAACTAGTGCGACTAGTCGCTCCTCGTCGTATTCGATACTACACTCACGCTTTCATGATTCGTTTGAGGATCTAATCATATCCTTCAAGTGTTATCAGAGCCTTAGGTCGAAGATTTTGGATACGATCCATAAAACCGAAGGCGACTTGGGTTCGTTAGGGTTGCAAAAGTTTTATCGCATTTCATTTTCGCATCTCTGTTTAACGATTATTTTCACCATATATAAATTGTTTAAACACGAAAATAACTTGGATTTTGTTCCCCATTATATAAGAAAATCATAGGATCGGAGTTTACGTAATTTGGATTCCGTTTGCTCGAGATATGGTTGGTTTAATGAACATGTATTCACTGTTGCGGGAACTACGAATCTTAACATGATTAATGAGTTAAATATTGTTTTGATCCGCCTCAAAATGTGTGAAATATCGCTTAGGTTATGTCCTAAATCAAATTAGCAATCTTCGAAAATTGATTTTGTCTAATTTGGATTTAAATTGATTGAGATATGTTAATTTTAATAAGTAGGGGTCACTACTGAAATTACTTTCCTAATCAAGAACCATGTGATTGTCAATTAGTGAAATTAATTGTTAATTTCATGAAATAATTACGGAAAATATTTGGGAAATGTTTGATGATGATTATTTCCTTAATTGACTTGGCCTCAACTAATAAATTGATTAGATTTGATCTAGATCAAAATTGGAAACACAATCATCAAACTCCTTGCTTGAATAAGATTGGGAATTTGTCTAGCAAATTTCCTTATAATAAAAAATGTTTTGATTATTACTGTATGGTATAATTTCGGTTGAAGAACCGATAATCATCTCAAGTACAAAATGATTGACTCGGCATTATTTTTTCCCGAGGCAGATATGGTGTCTAGTCGGGGATCGCTGGGGTAGCGGGTTGCACCGGATGCGGTCCGTCCCACTCCTACCGGTACTGGCCATGACAACGGGTAGGGAACGAATGATGCGTGAGAGATCATGATGTATTTTTCTAAGTGTTAAAATTCGAATTAATACGTATTTTGAGATAATACCATATATTCAAGTAAAATCAAGTTTGTTGATTTAATTAGATTGATAATTAATTTAATATGATTAAGTTGATAATATCCAATTAAAACACTCTATTATAATAGATGTGTTATTTCTGTTGGAAGAATTAATTATGTGAATATGATTCATGATAATTAATTAGAATTTGAATATGATATGGAGGATCACATAAGTGACATCCATAGTCTCTCGTCAAGGCGAAGGATTCCGTCACCATGGATTGTATGTAGGAGATGCCTATCCGAAGTGACAACTTCTATATGCAAGTGCATCTGGATCGGGCTCTTTGCTTCTGGAAAGAGTAAGGACGTATGCGTAGTGACCCCAATATCAGATCCTCATATTATTGGGGCGATATCGGATTACGTTAGCGAGTTCTATTCTTGTTGGTGGTTGGTTCAATTAATGACGGGATAACATCACCTTAGGCGTGGTGGGCCCGGGTGTTAAAGACCGAATTGGGAGATGCAAGTTGGACTTGCAAGGCAGAATGTGTTCCTGCTTCTTTTTATCGGAGTTGCAGATTCTCATATTATTGGGATGTAACAAAGATAAGGAAGGAGATCCCAGATCTTGCTGAGATATAATGGTAAGTATATCTCTTACATTGAAAGTGATTAAGGGAATGAACTTTCAGTGTTGACAAGGCAAGACAACTTTGATATAAAAAATTCCTAAATCAAAGTAAATTATATATTTATGCATATTTCTTATTTCAGATAATCCTTCTTTAATCCCACTCAATGTTATACTCAATAATAACCAGTGGAATATCATGGATTGGACCCATTATCCAAATATTGTACTTGTAATTGGACACATAATGTATGTGGTTGCAATGTGCAAGTTTCCTCATAATAATGAGGAATGATAATTAAATAGACAATAGGACCAAAACCCTAGGGTTTGTATGTCTCTATAAGTCTTGATCTCATCGAATGTACTTTTGAAGTGACATGTCGATAATTATCGTAATTATCAAATAATCCTTATAAAATCTAAGAAGATGTTCTGGCATACATATGTGCTCTCGACATATAATCATGAATGACATGGTTCTCTGCATTATGCAGAATGGTGGCTCTATAGGAGATGATGTATTCAAATTGTTTGAGTACCTACCTGAACCTATGTTTTAAGAGTTTAAATGGATGTAGATACGATATGTGTCATCATTCTACTATATATACTCTAGTCATTCATGAAGCTTTATAATATTCATATTGTATGAATTGAATGAAGCATATATAAATGTTGAAATACTCTTATATTGAATTTTTTGATTTTAACATAAGAGATCCTTTGTCTTGAGCAATGTTTGGTCATAGATAAAGGGAGTGCAGTGGAAGCATGGGTTGGACCCAAGTAAGAAGTATAGTCGAAGAGTTGACTGTACTTATTTGACTTCCATGTGACATCCAAAGAGTTGGATGAATGCCAATACAGCAATAAGTTGATGTGTTGATAGTATGACTATCAAATCTATCTAGAATCCTTAGAGAAGGAGTCAGATAGTACATCAAAATAATCTACATATAATCATTGAAATTGACTTACTTATTTGATAAGATAAAGTCTTATAATTGTATCTCAATCATCTAATGACACTTGCAATTGGTTGCATCTGTATTAGAATATTAGAAATTTGATCTTAAGGTTTAATGGACATCCATGTTGGAATTGATGCAATTGTTGCAATAATTTCCACCGGATGAATATACTTCATATTTTCAGTGGGAGAGTCCTTAGTCTTAGAGAATGTCGCTATGACCTGGATATTAGAATACACTCATGCTTTATTTCTAAATGTTGGAAATAAACATGAATTCTATAATAGACCTATCATAAAGAGTTATGACGGAGATATTTCAGATAGTAATCTAAAATCTTGTGGACTCTACTAAATTATAAAATTAATGAATGGTTCATTAAGATTTCTCATTGAAAATTAAACCTTTAAAGATCAATAGGAGGATAAAGATCATTTTGACAATGATCTGGCAAAATGTTTTGGACATATATCTGTTAATGAGATCAATGGACAAGTATGAGATGAAACTTTAGAATGTCTAAAATTTCAAAACTTGCATACTTATGAATATTGTATTCAAAGTAAAATGTTCAATACACCCTTCTTTGGGAAAGGAGTAAGATGTCAAGGTATTCCGGATATCATACAAATTTATGTATGTGAATCATCTATATCATAGTAAACATTATGGATATGTAATATTGATGAATACCCATTCATCACTCTCTACTCTTTTATTTTAGCTACAAAACCTATGCAAAACACATTGTATATTCATGTAAATAGCATAAATTATCAATAAGCACGCATTGTGTAAATTACAATAATTAGCATGTTTTTGTGCATAAATAAAAGAATAAAGAAATAAAAGAAAAAGAGGGAGATATTTAGAATAAATATTGAGCGACCTAATCCCAAGGGAGGGCTCAGCATGGGCCTGACCGCAAAAGAATTCAGGTAGAGAGAGATAGGGAAGCTCCATTGTGTGTAAATATACCTATATATATGAATAAAAATTATTTTCCACTTAATAAAAATAAAAATGTGTGCTTATTTATTTGTACATATTTGTAAATATAAAATTACAATAAAAATGGGAAAAACAAAATAAAAATAAAAATAAATAAAATTCCCTTCATCATTGTACATAGACCTTGTATATAGAATAACCTATCTATTTATTTTCCCTTTGTAAATAATTAATTAAAATCTAATAAAAATATTTTCACATTCCACATTTCATGGTGTAAATAAATAAAATAAAAATTATAAAAATAAAAATAAAATAAAAAGAAATAAAATAAAATTAATTTCCCACCGTGTACATATACCATGTAAAGATGTATATAAAGCTATTTATTTAATCTATGTAAATAAATAATAATAATAAAATAAAAATACACATTTATTCCAAATTTTATGTTATAAATAAATAAAATAAAAAATGGAAATAATTTTATAAAAATAAACAATTAAAAATTAAAAATCAAAAATAAATACATGTATATACATGTATATAATAATATAATGTAAATACCAAATTTATATATTAAAAAAATTAATAAAAATCACAAAAATTTATTTGAAAATAAATAAACATTTTTTATGTTTTAACATTTTCGAAATTAAATCATTTATTATTTTTAAATGAATTTCCAAATAATTACTGAATGGCACCCTGTGATTGGTCCACGGGGGATTGTTGACCCCCGGTCAACACTCCCCCCTGGACCAGTCAACTCGGATCTGTGTGCCAGACCGTTTTTCTTCAAATTTTCCCCCACTTGATCCGAGCCCCAAATACGCAAACCCCGGGTCCTAATCACACTAGATCCGTTCCTAATCCACGCCCGGTGGTTTCTCCTAGGGATCCGAGCTCCGACAACCATGCCCGACCCCTTCTTCTCGGACCCCTAGCTGTATATAGCCTCGCCTCCGGCCAACTTTTCACGCCATCCTTGGCTATGCACCTTTGTCCCAGGACCTCCACCTTACTCCCCAGAGTGACAGATGTGCGAGGAGGGTGTCGAAGAGAGGAGAGGGCGCCTCCAGCCATTGATCTGGCGACCCATGTTGCCGTGCGCCGCCGCGAGGTGCGTTGAGCCTCGGAACCCAACGCTTCCACGAGGCAAGGACCCCTAGATCTCTGCGAGCTCGTCCCCAGTCAACTGCATCCGCCAGGTTACCTCGAATTACCTTAGTTTAGTCTAATTTCTATTTTGGCCCAAATCCATTCTCCGCCGTCGCCGATCTATTTCTATCGCTCTGATCATCAATCCGTTCATCCGACCCGACCATCATCTCCGTGAGACCCCTCTCCACCTTCTGCACCCACGCACCTACCTTGGTTCGCCCAGGAACCAAGGTTCGACCTCCACCGCTGTCGCCTCGCCGGATGTCATTCACCTGACGCACTCGATCACCCTTTTCACCCCTAACCGGGTCGAGGCAGTTTGCCCTCGACCCAGGAAGCTTCTGGTGCTTCTTTGCTGGTCAATGCGACCCATCTGAGGGTCTTCTCGTTCGAGCCCAGGAGCTTTTCTCCTCCGCCGTCACTGGGCTGCTCCGGTGGTCCCCGGCATCATCAGAGGATCCCATCAGCTGCGGAAGAGCTTGGCGGTCACATTCCACATCCTAGCAGCTCCAAAGGAGGTCCCCACCGCACACACAGAACCGGCAAAGCTCGCCGACGAGCTGTTCTTAGAGGATCCTTCTCTGCCTTTGGATCAGCCCTTCGCTCCAGACGTGATCACACCCGTTCATCTGAGGAGCTTCAGCTACCGCCCGATTCATTTAGGGCTTGATCCAGGCCGTCCATCCAGACGAAGAGGCGCCCGTCATCTAGAGCCGTCGATCATCCACATGGCGTCTCATCGACCCTCCGATAATAAGGGGTAAATTATACTTAGGCCCTGCTCTTTTGTATTTGCAATCTAGTCCTGTAAATATATAATAGAGTTGTTTTTATTTTTGGATAATTGCACTCTGGACCTTCATGTTTCTGCTATTTGCACTTTAATCCTTATATATGTGGACCACGTGCATTGACACGTGAGGATCTGGTCTTTTTGTATTTTGTGCCCTATGGTTTATGTGCGTTATTGTTTGATATTTTAGAAATAGGAATTGCAAATAGGTCCATCCGTGCCTGATACACGTGCATTGCGCGTGACTTGCTGGACATTTTGCACGAGGGGCCCTAGGTTTTATTTGCTTGTTATCCTTTGGCCCCTGGAAGTAGTTTTATTACATTTAGGTCCCTATGCACTGTGAGCTTTTATTCTATTTAAATAAAATAGCAAATTCAACCTGAATTACGTGAAATTTGGACATGTGGCTCCTGCCACTGTGTAAAAAATTTCCCTAAATTTTGGGTACATTTTTGAGGTGTTTTTATGTTTTTAAAAATTCAAAAACTATTGTTTTTGCTTCTGTCTGAATTACAAAATCATAAAAAAATATAAAAACTATTTTAAAAATTCTAAAAAAATAGGATTTGCTACTTTTGGTGTGTTTGATTTTCTGTGCAATTTTGGTTATTTTTGGACATATAAAAATCTTAAAAATTAAAAAACTCTAAAAACTCATAAAAATTCTAAAAAATTGTAAAAAACTCAAAAAATTATAAACTCTTTTTCTGAATTTTCCTTGTTGTTTATACTTTTCATAAAAATTACTTCCAGGCTTTTACAGATCAATTTGCTATTTTAAATTGATCATTCAATCCTGGCTGGACAGTAGCTTACTATTTTTGCCCTTTTTGATTTTTAGAAAATTATATAAAAATTGGAAAATTTTGAAAAATTCACCAAAAACATTAAAACCTAAAAAAACATAAAAATATTTTTGTTTGAATTTTTGGAGTGTTTTTGAGTGTTTTTATAATTTGTTGATTTGTGCTTGTTTAGCCTTTTTCTTATTTTCCTTTATTATTAAAAATCCAAAAAAAATAATTAAAAACCACCAAAAATATTTGTTTTTGTTTTATTTTATTTTTGGACTACTTCATAGGTCGCAAGGCCAATTCATGCTCCCTGAGTCCGACCCTGCGTGATATACCAGGCTAATCTCATAGCCAGGACCGCTATTTATATTTTGATCGATTTTATCTTTTTGATTTGGTGGTCTGATTCACATTTTCTTGATTGAGCTGAGTCTCGAGTGACTGAGGTCGCAACGACCTTAGCTAACTGATTTACCTTAGTTACTTCGGGATTTTCGGCTCATAAGAATGGCGCCGTTGCCTGGGAGCATGGTATAATAGTTGTTTTTATTTTTCATTTTTTGTTTTCTTTTATTTTTCGCGGTTTTTCTGCGGCTTTTCTGTCGGTCGCGGCTTTTCGTGGCTTTTGTTTTCTCGTTGTTTTCTATTTTATTTTCTTTTTATTTTATTTTATTTTTTTTATTTTTGTCTTTGTTTGTTTTTTGTGTTTATTTTTATTTTTTCATATATTTGCTTTTCTTTTATTTTTATAAAATAATCTAGTCTGTGACACTTTGTTCTGTTTCTTGCGAGGGCCCGAGGACCGAGGCAGCCTCTTTGAAAGCCGAAGCAACTGCGCGAGTCGGAGGCGGCTTCCTTCTTTACGAAGCCGCAGGAGAGTGCGAGGAGAGAGCAGGAGTGCGGGAGCCGCGGAATAGCCGCGGAGTAGATTAGTTTTAGTTTAGTTTATTTTCAGCACACTTATATAACTTGTAATAATACAGGACCTGGATAGACTTAAACCTTGGTGACTTCGGGGTCTGTTTCGCTGAGCACCGGTGTGCTCGGGGGACCACACCGGATTTTCGCGATTTTTACGCGAATTTTCTATCGTTTATTTCCTGCCTTATTGATTCACGCAGATTTCAGCCCTAGCTTAGGATTTTTGCTTGATTGTGTCGTATTAAGTAGGGTCTACACACCTAATAATTTGCCTGTACCAATAGACCCTAATTGGACCAACATAAAATTTAATAAAAAAGACTATCTGGTCACTTGAGGGGTCCCGCGCCGCTAGAGGTCGTATACAGCGCTGGCAGGACCCGTTGTGGCGAGCACCGATCAGCATCCGAGACTAGACACCGACCCCTCCTGTTGACCATTTAGCCATTGTTCTTTTGAGTAGAACTGCTTTGTTTAGGGCCGGTTTTCCACTTGCATCATATAGGTAGTTTACTTTCAGTCTTTTAATTATACGCGGATCATATTGCATGTAGACTGCTGGAGTCAGGTACGCCTACTATCTCGTGCATGCATTTTCCCGCGCATCGGCTTTTTCGACTTCTCCCCCGTTTTTGGACTTAAAATAACCAGGAGAACCGAAAAATTCGTTAGGCAATTGTTTGATTTGAAAAATACCTAAAAATCAAAAACCATAAAATTTGGGACTGTTAAACATTCTTGACCCTAAAAGACACTTCACCAGAAAAATTTGTCTTGGGGAGAGCAACCCCCTCATTGTCTGGTTTGTATGCACGAGAGAGTGACCCGTACACTAGGCTAGAGCCATATCCGAGCCCCGATCAGACTACCGGCCTTTTATACGAGACAGTCTAGTTGGCGGATTGGATTTCTACCAGGTCACGTAACCGCTATGCTATCCTGACGTTATCACCTAATAAAATTGACAAGGTAATTGACCGAGCTCTTACGAACTTCAGCTCAGCATGGAGTAGGTGAATCCGGGGTTTGTTTTTTCATCATAGTTGTTTCCAGATCTCATCCGCCCGACTCGCCAGATAAAGATGATGGGCAGGAGGTCTCTTAGGCAGCCTCTGGCTGCACCGCTTTTTAGCACTCCAGCCCGTTCATCTAGGTTGGTTCGTGAGAGCTCAGACCCGCTCTCCGAACCCGAGTTCGATTCTGCCCTGTTCCCCCTTGACCACCCTTCTACCATTCCTGAGTTACCAGTGCCAGATGAGAGACAGCAGTCAGATATTTTGGCACCTGAGTTTGGGTCTTTTGCCTTTGTAGAGACCATGGCCGGCAGCAGTGACGACCGCACCGGAGGTCCCCGACCTGAGCAGTCTTATGTCCTAGACCAGGGTGCGATCGACAACACCCTGATCACCTCTCTCGAGACAGTTCACCAGCAGCTTAGGGATCAGGGTGCGTTCATGATTGAGATGAGGAGAGAGATGGAGTAGATGGGAGCTGACCGCGACCAGCGTGGGCCAGGAGACGGATCGAGGAGACCCGACTATGCAGCAGCAGCAGTCGCAGCTGCTGCCGCAGCAGCGGTAGCACCAGACCAACCGAGACTGATGCGGGAGTTACATAACCCCGGATCGACATTGACGCACCATTGGGTGGTTCTACAAGCGATCATGGGGGACTTCAAGTTCCCCCCGAACACCCTTCAGCTTCTACCTTGTTTCCATGAGCTCGCCACTGAGGAGCCCCATCTACATCTCCAAGAGTTCTTGATGATCTGCAGCACCGTCCAGGACCATCAGGTGGATGAGGACATCATTCGCATGATTGCCTCCCCCTTTTCACTGGCAGATAGAGCAGCCACCCGGATGAAGCATCTGGGGAAGTTCGTGTACACGTGAGAGCAGCTCCACACCGAGTACTTGAACAAGTACTATCCAATCGGGCGGACGAATGCAGCGAGGGATTTGATTAGTAACTTCTTTATGCTCCCTAACGAGCAGTTCTATGAGGCATGGGAGAGGTTCAGAGAGCTGAAAGACAGATGCCCGCACCACGACATCACGAAGCCGAACATAGTTCAGAGCTTCTTTTACGGGTTGACACCAGAGCTGCAGGGCCTAGTGAATGCTTCGTGCGGCAGTTCCTACTTCGGCAGAAATAAGGATCAGGTTTGGGCCATCTACGAGGAGATGGCCGAGAACTATACAGTGATGTCCCAGACCCGACTCTACGCTCAGGGACGCCCCCAGCCCCAGTCCGTGCAGTACCAGAGGATAGCACAGGTCGATGCCAGTCCTTCTACTTCGTCTGCGGCAGCCGCACAGTCTGAGTCTACAACCGCAGATATGGGGATCATCAGCGAGAAGCTGGACCAGATCGAGTTGATTGAGAAGAAGCAGTGCCAGGGCATATCTTAGATGGATCAGATGGCACAGACACTGAGTGACTTGAAGACACAACTCATGTGTCTGCAGGAGGCACAAACGGCTTCTCAGCCCCGTCTTCAGTCACGAGGAGATCCTAGTGGCAGTGGTAGCTCGTCCCAGCGCTCCATCTCCAGTCAGCCTAGACAGGTCCACCTTGTACAGGCAGAGCCGTACCAGCAGCCACAGCCTTACTACCAGTCACCACCATCCCCAGACACTCAGATGGTGGTTTACCAGCCGGATCAGCCCCTGGCAGTACTCCCTCCACCCACCTACGAGCAGGAGTCGTTGATGGATGTCAACGGGATTTGGTACGACTGACCCCAGCCCGGTATCTGATGAGACCATCTCGGATTCCGTTGGTCGGCCGGAGATGCCAGTTCCCAGCATCACCCTCCAGTTCAGGGTGGCCAGTATGGCCATCAGCGAGAGCACCAGCAGCCCCAGCCCCCAGTACACCACCAGCAGCAGCAGCACCAGCAGTATGGTCCTCGTCCCTATCAGCAGGGACAGTCTTGGAGGCGAGATCAGCCTCAGCAGCAGTATCATCCCCAGCAGTACCCCTCTCACCCGCACCAGCCACAGCAGCAGCCTCACTACCAACAAGGCCACCCATCGGGTTCTCATGGGCCGACCTATGAGAACCATGCCTTAGACGATATAGCTCGCCTCATGACTGAGCAGCAGGCCACTTTCAGACGGGAAATGGATGAGTTCCGCCAGGATATGTGGGAGATTAAGGATATTGAGAGATCCTCAAGCCCATCACGGAAGCGTGAGCGTCGTATCGGATACGACGAAGAACGACTAGTCATACTAGTTGTTCGATGCAGTGGAATTTAAAAAATTTTATTCGATGAAACCACATGATCCAAGAACCATCCTCGGATCGTTTCATCTATAACCACAACAAGTATAATGTAATACCTCTTGAAGCGTGGTTGATCGAGTATCTAAGAGAAGAGACCTCCTGTCTCAAGTCCGATCGTCGGAGAGATCGCTTGCGAGCGCGGAGAGGAACCGCGGTGTCCTCGCAATCCAAGAAGTTGATCCAAGCACGGTTGCTCCTGATCTCGTCGCATGAGATCAAACGTCTCCTTCGTAGGCGAAGCACTCAAAGTAGACGGAGAACCGCAGAGCGTCGAAGCGGTAGCACGAGGGCGCGGGCGATGACGATTCTCTCCACCAAGGTGGACGACCACCAAGAAGAAAGGGGAGAGAGGGCTGTCGAGTATGAGAGAAAGAGAGAGAGAGAGTTTTGCTACAATAGCATGTGTAAAGAGATAGCCAAGAATGCCTCTCTATTTATAGGATTTTAGGATCCACGGATCTCAATCCATGTGTCATATAAAATCAATGGTTGAGATTGATTTATGACAATCCAATGGTCAAGATTGTTGTTGGTAAAAACCAACAACTTGTGATTTAATTTGATAAAAATATATTTGATAAATCAAATAAATATTAATACTAAATCTAAATCAATCAAATAAGGAGAAAGAAAGCAAAGGAGATGCTCTCCTTATTTGGAAGAGGGGACGACCACCAATTTCCCAAGGGAATTGGGTGCCGCCCCCCTCATTCCTAAAGAGGAGTGCAATCTCATGATTCCCATGAGATTGCACATCTCCTTAATTTTCTCTCTACTTATTTTCCAACAACAATTTGTTGGTATTTTAATTCACCAAAATAATTCTCAATTAATTTTGGGAATATTGCAATCTTGACATTGGAATATTGTGAATCAAATTCACAACCCAAAACAAAATGTAATTTACATTTTCAATTAATCAAACAATGTGTATCCAATACACATTAATAATTAATCTACTAATATAAATTATATTTAACTCTCTCTAATACATTATAAATCACATTTATAATATATTAGGAATAATTGGATATTACTATCCACATTATTCTTATCCATAATTATTAAATCACATTTAATTATATTGGATAATTTCTCATACATCATGATAATTAAATCTCATTTAATTATCAACTTCTCTTTGCTTAGATCTCATGGAATTATTCTTAAACCATTTAAGAACAATGCTATTTCTCCTCAGATACTTGGAGATAAGGACAGGGCGATTGTATTGTTCCACGTATAGTGACTTGGATATTGAGATCACATCTCAAATCTAGATCCCATGGACCTCTCACATATGCTTGATTAAATCAAGACCGTATACCTAATCTTCTTATTGCATCTGAATCTCATTCAGATCAATGTCCAGTAAATGGACTAAGATTAGGTTACTTCTCTAATGAGAGGAGTCGCTAAAATCCAGACCTGTTTCATCACTCCCTCGGAATGGAAGCGTCATGGTTATACAATCTTTTATGATCAAATCACCCTTCAGGTATTCCCAATACCTGCACATCCTGCATACTGGAAGACTCATGATCATCATGAAGATAAAGATCACTTTTTCACTGTCAGCTTCATAGTCTGATCATTAAGTTTCTCAATCTTGGTCCTTGGGATATGGTACAGATCATATGCTTTCACAAAGCACATATCTTACCTTCAAATTCTTATCATGCTTCTAAAGCATGATGACCATGCATGGAATTTGGTCAATCCCAATACCTCATGAGTGAGCTCATGTCTCTCGGTTCACAAGTGAACCTGTATGATCCCTTTGAGAGATCATATTACTCATATGCCCTTACGTGCACACCAGCTCGCCGGTGTATAGACCTTGATTAGGTCATCAACCTATTGGTCTGCCAAATGTACATGCTCAGACATATAGTAATATATCTGTCTCTGGTCAGAGGATGTTTGCCTATGATGTGACAGTATTCATCATAGGTCTTTGGTTATCTCGATCTCGTTAAGTCAACTCATTGACACAACTAATCTGATACCTCTGAATCAATATTCCTATGCAGAGGACCTGCATCAAGAGGTCGATCAGATGTCAGTCTAATGAGATGGGATTGCCATCTCCCACTCAGACTGGAGATCACTACTTGTTAATCATTGATGATGCTTGATGAGTCCTCTATCTAACTACTTAGATATTCATCCAAGCATCAGCCTCTATGATTCAATCATTGAATCAACAGCTGTATGATCATCAAGTTGGCCATGGTACATAACCCTTATTGTACAGAGGGACCTTATAGTGCATTCATTCATTCAATATCAGAAAGGGAGTGAAACAAAATCAATAACTTTTATTGATAAATCATTTATTACAATAACATTTATTGTAGGAATGGTTCGCCTCAGGCTCACATTGCTAACAATCTCCCACTAGCCCTCAGAACCATTCAGGAACAAGCCTTAAACCCATACTCATTACATGCTGGTCAAAAACCTTCTGTGTCAGAGGTTTGGTAAGAGGATCAGCAACATTGTCGGCAGAGGCCACCTTGGTGATGATGATGTCACCACGCTTTTGAATCTCCCGAATGATGTGGTATTTCCTTTCTACGTGCTTGCTCTTCTGATGCCATCTGGGTTCCTTCGCCTGGGCAATGTCTCCCGTGTTATCACAGAGCAGCGAGATGGGAGTATCAGAGGAAACTACGCCAAGCTCCTGGACGAACTTGCGCAACCACACCGCCTCCTTTGCAGCATCCGATGCGGCAATGTATTCGGCTTCTGTTGTTGAATCTACTGTAGTGTCCTGCTTCTTGCTTCTCCAGCTCACAGCACCACCGTTCAACAGGAACACAAACCCTGATGTCGACTTTCGATCATCAATATCCGATTGGAAGTCAGAATCTGTATATCCCAAGACTTGGAGATCACCATCTCCATAGACCAAGATGTAATCTTGCGTCCGTCTTAGATATTTGAATATGTTCTTTACTGCATTCCAGTGTTGTTCTCCATAGCAGGATTGGTAACGACTTACCACTCCCACTGCATGGCAGATATCTGGCCTAGTACACATCATGGCATACATTAAGCTTCCTACGGCTGATGCATAAGGACATCCAGCCATGGCCTTCTTATCCTCAACAGTTTGAGGAGCCATTCCTTTAGACAGGTGGATACCATGTCTTAAGGGTAGGAATCCTTTCTTGGAACTATCCATACGGAATCGTTCAAGAATCTTCTTAATGTATCCTTGTTGTGACAATCCCAATATCCTCTTCTCTCGGTTTCTGAACAGCTTCAGACCCAAGATGTAAGAGGCTTCTCCAAGATCTTTCATCTCAAAGGTATGGGACAGCCAAATCTTCACACTGGTCATCATCCCTGTATCATTCCCAATGATAAGGATGTCATCTACATAAAGCACTATGAACACAATGGCGCTCCCACTAAGCTTCTTGTACACACAAGGTTCATCAGGATTCTGCACAAAATCATAACTCTTTAGGTTTCGTCAAATCTGATGTTCCAGCTACGAGAAGCTTGCTTGAGCCCATAGATGGATTTCTTCAGCTTGCATACTTTGCCATCCTCAGTCATGAAGCCCTGGGGCTGCTCCATGTAGATATCCTCCTCGAGGTATCCATTGAGGAAAGCCGTCTTGACGTCCATCTGCCAGATGTCGTAGTCAAGATATGCAGCTATAGCTAGCAATGCCCTGATGGATTTAAGCATAGCCACAGGAGAGAATGTCTCATCGTAGTCGATGCCTTCTCTCTGTGTGTAGCCCTTGGCTACGAGCCGTGCCTTGAAAGACTCTACTTTCCCATCAGGTCCCCTCTTTCTCTTGAAGATCCATTTGCACCCAATGGGTTTTACCCCTTTAGGTGGATCCTCTAGGGTCCATACACCATTCTTATGCATGGAGTCAATTTCTGACTTCATTGCTAGCATCCATCTATCCATGTCATGATCCGCGAGTGCTTCATCAAATGAAGTAGGATCACTATCAGTTTCTCCTGACACGTGGAATCCATACCTTTCTGGTGGTGCAACCACCCTCGAACTCCTTCGAAGAGGTATGGGTGTATCATCTTTATTTACTTTTTCAGTTTCTGGTTCAGGAAGCTCAGAATCCTCAGGAGATTCAATGAGTTCCTTTACTTCATATTTATCTTGACCCTTAAGGAAATCATTCTCCAGAAATTTCACATCTCTAGAAACAAAAACCTTCTGAGTCTCAGGGTCATAGAGTTGGTATACAATACCATCTCTAACAGACCCTATGAAGTAACACTCACGAGAGCGAGATTCTAGCTTACTTGCATCCACATTATTTGCATGGACCAAGCAACCCCAAACCCTCAAGTGATTAACACTAGGTTTGGTTCCATACTAGAGCTCATGAGGAGTCTTAGGTACAGATTTGCTAGGAATCTTATTCAGGATATATATTGCAGTCTCTACTGCATATCCCCAGAAACTAAGTGGTAAATGTGCTTTGCTCATCATTGAACGAACCATATCCATGATGGTTCTGTTGCGTCTTTCAGCAACACCATTAAGTTGGGGAGTTCCAGGAGGAGTGAGATTGGAAATGATTCCATTCTCTTTAAGGTATTCCTTAAATTCATCTGATAGGTATTCGCCACCTCGATCAGATCGAATTCGTTTAATCTTCCTATCGGTTTGGTTCTCAACCAAAGCCTTGAATTCTTTGAACTTTTCAAAGGTTTCAGACTTATGACGTAATAGGAAGATAAACCCGTATCGCGAATGGTCATCAATAAACGTCAAATAATATCGATATCCATTTCGGGTCGCGGTACTGAAGGGACCGCATACATCAGTATGTATTAGGTCAAAAAAAGAAAATCAGAAAAAGAACCAGCAGGTAGAGTTCAGCCAGCAGATGATCGACAGATTCCATATCCAGCTGACTCTCAAGGAGGCCTTGGAGCACATCCCTCTACTCCAGAGATCACTCAAAGACAGGACCACAGTTAGGAGGAAGAGGAGGAACCACCAGTCTGAGATCCATGTACTTACCCGGGCCACGTGTTTCATGATTCAGAACCGTCTGTCGGCCAAGAGGCCAGATTCAGGAGCCATGTATGTCAGATGCCATATTCATGAGCAGAGGTTCGACCGCACTCTATTAGACAGCGGTTCTTCAATCGACCTACTTCCGGCAGCCCTTCTCGACCGCTTCGAGTTGGGCACTCTACGACAGAGCAGGACAATCCTTCAGTTTGCTGATCGATCTGTCAAGAGGCCGAAGGGGTTGCTGAGGGACGTTGTCGTCACGATTTAGGGCCTGCAATTCTCTGTGGACTTCGTTGTGTTGGATATGGAGATCCCCGAGTCTGTGACCTATACCTCCATCATTCTAGGTCGTCCGTTCTTGGCCACAGCTAAGGCGGTGACCGACCATGATAGCGGGAAGGTATACTTTTGCGTCGAGGGCGAGAGTGTACAAATAGAGACGGTCGAGGACACCAGAGCCAGAGATTCAGCTTGCTCAGAGCAAACCACAGATTCATAGCAGATGACAGAGTCAGGGCGAGACATCCACCAGGACTGCGATTTTGTGATCACAGATGATGAGGCAGTTTGGGCAGATCCAGTCGCACAGGCCATCCTCTCACCTTTAGAGTTCGCTGATGCAGAGACGCCAACAGAGGAGAGCTTGGAGAGCGCATTCCTGGTCCAGGATACCTTTCAGGCAGCAGAGCCAGTTCTTGACCGCGAGACCGGTTTTTGTGAGTGTGATACAAATGGGCAGAGTTTGTTGATTTTCTACCATGTCTGACTTCCACTGAGCATGCAGCTAGGGAGGAGGTTGATGCCATGCAGAGCAGAGATAGTCCAGTAGAGCAGCCTTCTCAAGATACTGATAGTGAGCGAGAGTTTCCGTTCTCTCATGCAGATTTGGCAGCATTCACTCAGAGTTTTCAGAGGCCAGATCCGCCAGCACCTACTTGTCCAGAGATGAAGCCACTTCCTACGTCGCTGAAGTATAGGTTCCTTGCGGGTGAGCATGAGATGTACCCAGTCATTATCTCAACAAATTTGACTGGAGAGCAGGAATCCCGTCTGATTGGGGTTCTTGAAAAGAACCGCAAGGCGATAGGATGGAGCGTAGCCGATCTCCAGGGGATAAGTCCGACACTGTGCTCCCACCATATCTATCTCGAGGATGAGGCGAAGCCGTCGCGTGAGTTCCAGCGGCGGCTGAACCCGAATCTGAGAGAGGTTGTCATGAAGGAGATCTCGAAATGGTGGAGCGCCGATTTTATCTACCCCATCTCCGACTTCAAGTGGGTCAGTCCGTTGCATGTGGTGCCCAAGAAGACGGGCATCACTACAGTTGTCAGCGAGTCTGGAGAGGAGATCGCTACCCGGGTACCCACTTCTTGGCGGGTATGCGTAGATTACAGACGACTCAACCAGGCCACCAAGAAGGATCATTTCCCCCTGTCCTTTATTGATCAGATCATTGAGAGACTGGCAGGGAAGAGCCACTACTGCTTCTTGGATGGGTACTCCGGCTACAATCAGTTGTCCATCGTGCCCGAGGACCAGGACAAGACCACCTTCATCTGTCCCTTCGGTACTTATGCTTTTAGACGCATGCCATTTGGGCTATGCAACTCCCCTGTGACTTTTCAGAGGTGCATGTTGTCTATATTTTCGGACATGGTGGGGGAGTGCATGGAGGTCTTCATGGATGATTTCTCGGTTGGGGCACGTCGGTTTCTACCGACGCTTCATTCATGATTTCAGTAGGATTGCCCGACCGTTGATTGATCTACTGATGAAAGACATAGAGTTCCTTGTCGATGACAAGTGTCTATCGTCGTTTGAGACTCTCAAGAGCTATGTTATAGAGGCTCCTGTTCTCCAGCCGTCTGATTGGTCTCTCCCATTCGAGATCATGACGGATGCCTCCGATTTTGCCGTAGGGGCCGTGCTGAGATAGAGGAGGGATGGAGTCCCATTTGCTATTCACTACACTAGCCGTACATTGGATACCACACAACGGAACTACACTGTCACTGAGAAGGAGATGCTAGCCGTAGTTTTTGCCCTAGATAAGTTCAGATCTTACATCATTGGATCTAGAGTGACCATCTATACTGATCATACTGCCAAAAGATGTGGAGGAAGCGTAAGTCTATATGCAACTTTTCCACTCCGCTGAATGATTTCAACGGGACCCACGAACCTGGGTGCCAACTTTTCATGCAAGCCAAACCTCTGAACTCCCTTCATAGGTGATACTTTGATGAATACAAAGTCGCTTCCTTCAAACTCAAGATCTTTTTGCCTGGCATCACTATACCCTTTCTGGTAACTCTGAGCAGTCAATTGTCTTTTTCGAGCAAGCTCTACAACTTACTGTGTCTCTTGGAGTCTATATTAATCATAAATCTTCTTTATCTCGACCTCTTTACAACATGGAGTAGTAGTACACCTACATCCATAAAGTGCTTCAAATGGTGCCATGCTAACACTTGCATGGTAACTGTTGTTGTAGGTGAATTCTGCAAGAGGCAAATGTTTAATCCATGATCCCTTCCATTCTAAGGCACATACTCGTAGAATATCCTCTAGTGTCTGAATCATACGTTCTGGCTGACCGTCTGTTTGTGTGTGATATGTTGTGCTCAAGCATAGTTGTGTACCAAAGGCTTTCATGAAGTTCTCCCAGTAATGTGAGGTGAATCGTGAATCTCGATCGGAAACTACTTCCTTTGGAATGCCATAGAGACAGATCACATGTGTAATCTATAACTAAGCAAGCTGGTTTGGAGTGAAAGATAAGCTTCTTGGAATGAAGTGTGCTACCTTGGTCAGACAATTTATTATAACCCATATACTATATTTCCCACCAGTCGTTTGAGGTAAGCTAGTAACGAAGTCCATGGAAATGCTTTCTAATTTCATTAAGGTATAGGGAGGGGTTGCAAAATCCTTGTAGCTTTTGGTGTGAAGCCTTTACCTTATAGCGGGTAAAACAAGAATTCATGGACTCAGCAACATCCTTTGGTTAGCAATGTGAGCCCGAGGCGAACCATTCCTGCAATAAATGTTATTGTAATAAATGATTTATCAATAAAAGTGATTGATTATGTTTCACTCCATTTCTGAGATTGAATGAGTGAATGCACTATAAGGTCCCTCTGTACAATAAGGGATATGTACCATGGCCAAATTGATAATCACACAGCTGTCGATTCTTTGATTCAATCATAGAGGCTGATGCTTGGATCAATATCTAAGGAGTTAGATAGAGGACTCATCAAGCATCACCAATGATTGTCAAGTGATGATCCCAAGCCTGAGTAGAAGATGACAATCCTTTCTCATTCAGCTGATATCTGATCGAGCTCTTGATGCAAGTCCTCTGCAAGGGAATAGTGATTCAGAGGTATAAGATTAGTTGAGTCAATGGGTTGACTTAACGAGATCGAGATAACCAAAGACCTATGATGAATATTGTCACGTAATAGGTAAACATCCTCTGACCAGAGACAAATGTATTGCTATATGTCTGAGTGTGTACATTTGGTAGACCAATAGGTTGATGACCTAACTAAGGTCTATACACCGGCAAGTTGGTGTGCATGTAAGGGCATATGAGTAATACGATCTCTCAAAGGGATCATATAGGTTCACTTGTGAACCGGGAGACATGAGCTTACTCATGAGGTATTGGGATAGATCAAATTCCATGCATGGTCGTCATTCTTTGGAAGCATGACATGAATTTGACGGTAAGATATATGCTTTGAGAAAGCATATGATCTATACCAAATCCCATGGACCAAGATTGAGAAACATAGTGATCAAACCATGAAGATGACAGTGTAAAAGTGATCTATATCTTCAAGATGATCATAAGTCTTCCAGTATGCAGGATGTACAATGATTGGGAATACATGAGGGTGATTTGATCATAAACGATTGTATAACCATGACTCTTCCATTCCGAGGGAGTGATGAGACAGGTCTGTATTTTAGTGACTCATCCCAGTAGAGAAGTGACATAATCTTGGTCCATGTACTGTACATTGATTTGAATGAGATTCAGATGCAATGAGAAGATTAGGTTTACAGCCTTGATTTAATCAAGCATCTATGAGAGGTCCATGGGATCTGGATTTGAGAAGTGATCTCAATATCTAAGTTACTATACGTGGAACAATACAATCTCCCTGTCCTTATCTCCAAGTATCTGAGGTGAAATAGCATTATTCTTGAAGGGTTCAAGATTAATTCTATAAGATCTAAGCATTAAGAAATTGATAGTTAAATGTGATTTAATTATCTTGATGTGTGTGGAAATTATCCAATATAATTAAATGTGATTTAATTATTATGGATAAGAATAATGTGGATAGTAATATCCAATTATTCATAATATATTATAAATGTGATTTATAATGTATTAGAGAGAGATAATTATAATTTATATTTGTTGATTAGTTATTAATGTGTATTGGATACACATTGTCTAATTAATTGAAAATATAAATTATATTTTGTTTTGGGTTGTGAATGTGATTCACAATTTTCCAATGGCAAGATTGCAATATTCTCAAAATTAATTATGAATTATTTTTGGAGAATAAATCACAACAAAAGTTGTTGGATTAAATAATGGAGAATTTCATGGATACATGAAATTCTCATGAGATTTCATGTGATTGCCCCACTTGGTAAAAAAAAGTGGACGGCTACCAAGTCCTATATGGAATTGGTGTCCGTCCACTCTATTACATGAGGAGTGGAGATTTCCATGGTAGTTATCTCCTTATTTGATTTATTTAATTGTAGGATTGATGTATATTTGATTTATCAAATATATTTGATCTAAATTAAATCATAAGTTGTTGGTTTTTCCAACAACAATCTTGACCATTAGATTGACATAAATCAATCTCATCCATTGATTTTATATGTCCCATGGATTGAGATCCATGGATCCTAAAATCCTATAAATAGAGAGGCATACCATGCTCTCTTATACATGCTTTTGGAAGCATATCTCTCTCTCTCTCTCTTTCTCCTCACACGCCAACCCTCTCTCCCTCTCCTTGGTGGTCATCCACCAAACCCTAAGGGAGATAGCCGTCGTCGCCTACGCCACCACGCCGTCGCTTCGACGTTCTTCGGTTCTCCATCTTCTTGGAGCGCTACACTCACGAAGGAGACGTTCGATCTCGTATGACGAGATCAGGAGTTCACCGTGCTTGGATCAACTCGTTGGATTGCGAGGACAACGCGACTCATCCCTGCGCTCGCAAGCTTCTTCTCCGACGATCGGACTTGAGACAGGAGGTCTCTTTTCGTAGAGACTCTATCAAGCACACTTCAAGAGGTATTCCTTTATACTTGTTGTGGTTATATATGAAACGATCCGAGAATCGTTCTTGGATCATGTGGTTTCATCGCCTGAATCCGCTGCACCGAACAACTAGTACGACTAGTCGTTCTTCATCGTATTCGATACGACGATCACGCTTCCATGATGCGCTTGAGGATTATTCTATCTCCTTCAAGTGGTATCAGATCCTTAGGTCGAAGGCTTTGGATACGATCCGCAAACCTAGGACAACTTGGGTTCGTAGAGGTCGCGAAACTTTTTGTCGCATTTGATTTTCGCACTTCTATTTAGTGAATAAATACGGCCCTATTTAAATTGTTTAAACACAAATTAATCACTTGGATTGTGTTCCCCATTAAATAAGGAAACCATAGGATCTGAGTTTGCATAATTTGGATTCCTTTGCTCGAGATATGGTTGTTTTAATGAACATGTATGCACTGTTGCAGGAACTGCAAATCTTAACATGATTAATGAGTTAATTACTGTTTAGATCTGCCTCGAAATGCGTGAAATATCACTTAGGTTCTGTCCTAAATCAAATTAGCAATCTTTGAAAATTGATTTTGTCTAATTTGGATTTAAATTTATTGAGATATGTTAATTTTAGTAAGTAGGGGTCACTGCTGAAATTACAGTCTTAATCAAGAACCATGTGATTGTCAATTAATGTAATTAATTGTTAATTTCAAGAAATATTTATGGAAAATATTTGAGAAATATTGGAAGATGATTATTTCTTTAATTTACTTGGTCTAAACCAATAATTGATTAGATTTGATCTAGATCATAATTGGAAACACAATCATCAAACTCCTTGCTTGAATAGGATTGGAAATTTGTCTAGCAAATTTCCTTATAATCAAAAATGTTTTGATTACTATATGGTATAATTTTGGTTGAAGAACCGATGATCATCTCAAGTACAAATTGATCTATTTGGCATTATCCTTTCCCGAGGCGGGTATGGTGTCTAGTCGGAGATCGCTGGGGTAGCAAGTTGCAACGTATGTGGTCCATCCCACTCTCGCCGGTACTGGCCATGACAGCAGGTAGGGACTTGATAATGCCGAAGAAATCGAGATGTATTTTCTAATTATTAAAATTCGATTTAATACGTACTTTGAGAATAATACCATATATATATATTCAAGTAAAACAATCAAGTTTGATTGATTGAATTGGATTGATAATTAATTTAATATGTTTGAATTATTTATGTCCAATTTAAACACTCTATTATGAATAAAGTTGTTAATTCCCTTGGAAGATTTAATTACATGAATATGATTCATAATAATTAATTAAAATTTGAATATGAGATGGAGGATCACACAAGTGACATCCATGGTCTCCCATCAAGGCGAAGGGTTTCGTCGCCAGATATTATATGTAGGAGACACCTATCCGAAGCGACAACTCCTGCATATGATCCATTTGGATCGGGCTCGTCGCTTCTCGAAAGAGTAAGGATGTATGCGTAGTGACCCCAATATCGGGTCCTCATATTATTGGGGCGATATTGGATTGTGCATAGCGAGTTGTATTCCTGTTGACGGTTGGTTCAATTAATGACGGGTCAACATCACCTTAGTGGTGGTGGGCCCGGGTATTAAAGACTGAATTGGGAAATGCAAGTTGGACTTGCAAGGCGGAATGTGTTCCCATTTCTCTTTATTGGAGTCATAGGTTCTCATATTATTGGGATATGACAAAGATAAAGAGGAGATCCCAGTTCTTGCTAGAGATATAGAGGTAAGTATATCTCTTACTTTGAAAGTGATTAAGGGAATAAAATTTCATAGTTGATATAGCAAGACTAATTTGATTTAAAATGCCTTGATCAAATAAAAATAAATTGAATATATGATTATATGTTCTAATATAGTGCATTCTTAATTTCAGAAAATGAAGTCCATGAACCCACTAATCAGGCTTCTGGAGGTCAACCAATTGACCGGACCGAATTACTAGGATTGGATCCGTAATTTGGAGCTTGTACTCTCGGCTGAGCGCATAAGTTATGTGCTCTCAGAAGACAAGCATGAAAACCCTAAATCAAAGGAAGAGAAAGCATACAATGACAAGTATGATGAAGATCATGTCTTGGCTAGATGCTACATCTTGGATTCTCTCTCCAATGTTCTTCAGAAACAACATGTGGAGATGAGTACTTGCCAGGAGATAATGAAGAATCTAAAAGATATGTTTGGTGACATAAACCGCACCCTGCGGTACAACGTTATGAAAGAACTCGTTCGTTGCAAGATGCAGGAAGGTACTTCGGTCCGTGAACATGTACTCAAAATGTTTGGGTACTTGTAAGAGCTGGAGATTCTTGGGGCAACCATGGATGCAGACATGCAATCTGATTTCATTCTGCTATCATTGCCCAAGTCTTTCAGTAACTTTGTGGTTTCATTCCACATGAACAAGCTGGAATTGACAAACGCTGGGCTTCTTGCTACATTAAAGTCTGCAGAAGACGTAATGAAGAAAGATGGTCCCGCTGGCAGTGCAATGGTTGCATAGGTCAGAGGGAAGCGCGGTCGGAAGCAAGGTTCTCGGAAGGGCCCGACCCAGAAGAGAAAGAAGAAGGGACAAGGTGTTGCCTCATCTTCCAATGCATCCACTTTAATGGCATCGAAGAAAACCGACGTCTGTCACCACTGCAAGAAGCCAGGGCACTGGAGACGTAATTGCCCGGATTACCTGAAGTCGGTCGACAAAGGTAAAGCCCCAGCAGGTATGAAATCTACTTTTATCATTGAAACCAGTTTTCTCATTTGACGAGAAGGAAGTTGGGTTATTGATTCTGGTTCTTCTGTTCATGTATGCAATTTGTTGAATTTGCTTCAGGAAACTAGAAAACTTGAAGAAGGGGAGATAGTCATCCAGATGGGATCTGATGCAGGTGTTGAAGCAGTCGTCGTAGGGACTTGTCGGCTATCATTATCTACTCGTAGAGTCCTAGTACTTAAAGAGTGTCTTTATGTACCTGAAGTCAGGAGGAATTTGATATCTATATCTAAGCTAGTTAGAAGTAGATATTCATTCCTTTTCTGTAATAAATTAGTCATAAATCATTATGATAAATATATTGCAGATGGTATTTTGACTTCTGATGGACTCTATGAATTATGCATTAATGAGCATGTCATGAATGTTACAACCACTAATAAAAACCCTAAAAGATCCAGGGATAATAAAAATCATTCAAATATGATTTGGCATCAAAGGCTTGGTCATTTATCTGTTGATAGGATCCATAGATTGATAAAGGATGGACTTTTGGATTTCCTACAGGTTCAGTCTTTACCTACATGTGAACATTGTATTCGAGGTAAAGTGACCAGGATGCCTTTCCATAACAAGGTTACAAGATGCGAAGGTATTATTGACCTAATACATACCGATGCATGTGGTCCCTTCAGTACCACGACTCGAAATGGATATCGATATTATTTGACGTTTATTGATGACCATTCGCGATACGGGTTTGTCTTCCTATTATGTCATAAATTTGAAACCTTTGAAAAGTTCAAAGAATTCAAGGCTTTGGTTGAGAACCAAATCGAAAGGAAGATTAAATGAATTCGATCTGATTGAGGTGGCGAGTACCTCTCAGATGAATTCAAGGAATACCTTAAAGAGAATGGAATTGTCTCCAATCTCACTACCCCTGGAACTCCCCAACTTAATGGTGTTGTTGAAAGACGCAACAGGACCATCATGGATATGGTCCGTTCAATGATGAGTAAAGCACATTTACCACTTAGTTTCTGGGGATATGCAGTAGAGACTGCAATATATATCCTGAATAAGATTCCAAGCAAATCTGTACCTAAGACTCCTCATGAGCTCTGGTATGGAACCAAACTTAGTGTTAATAACTTGAGGGTTTGGGGTTGCTTCGTTCATGCGAAGAACGTGGACGCAAGTAAGCTGGAATCTCATACTCGTGAGTATTACTTCATTGGGTATGTTAGAGATGGTATTGGATACCAACTCTATGACCCTGAGACCCAAAAGGTTTTTGTCTCTAGAGATGTGAAATTTCTGGAGGATGATTTCCTTAAAGGGCAAGACAAAAATGAAGTAGAGGAACTCATAGAATCCCCTGAGGATTCTGAGCTTCCTAAACCAGAAACTAAAGAAGTAAATAAAGATAAAACACCCATACCTCTTCGAAGGAGTTCGAGGGTAATTGCACCACTTGAAAGGTATGGATTCCATATGTCAAGTGAAACTGACAATGATCCTACTTCATTTGATGAAGCACTCGCGGATCATGACTTGGATAGATGGATGCTAGCAATGAAGTCAGAAATTGACTCCATGCATAAGAATGGTGTATGGACCCTAGAGGATACACCTAAAGGGGTAAAACCCATTGGGTGTAAATGGATCTTCAAGAGAAAAAGGGGACCTGATGGTAAAGTAGGGACTTTCAAGGCACGGCTCGCAGCCAAGGGCTATACACAGAGAGAAGGCATCATCTACGATGAGGCATTCTCTCCTGTGGTTATGCTTAAATCCATCAGGACACTACTAGCTATAGCTTCATATCTTGACTACGACATCTGGCAGATGGATGTCAAGACGGCTATCCTCAATGGATACCTCAAGGAGGATATATATATGGAGCAGCCCCAAGGCTTCATAACTGAGGATGGCAAGGTATGCAAGCAGAAGAAATCCATCTATGGGCTCAAGCAAGATTCTCATAGCTGGAACATCATATTTGACGAAACCACAAAGAGTTATGATTTTGTGTAGAATCCTGATAAACCTTGTGTATACAAGAAGCTTAGTGGGAGCGCCATTGTGTTCATCGTGCTTTATGTAGATGACATCCTTATCATTGGGAATGATACAGAGATGATGACCAGTGTGAAGATTTGGCTATCCCATACCTTTGAGATGAAAGATCTTGGAGAAGCCTCTTACATCTTGGTTTGAAGTTGTTCAGAAACTGAGAGAAGAGGATATTGGGATTGTCACAACATGGATACATTAAGAAGATTCTTGAACAATTCTGCATGGATAGTTCCAAGAAAGGATTCCTACCCTTAAGACATGGTATCCACCTGTCTAAAGGAATGGCTGCTCAAACTGTTGAGGAAAAGAAAGCCATGGCTGGATGCCCTTATGCATCAGATGTAGGAAGCTTAATGTATGCCATGATGTGTACTAGGCTAGATATCTGCCTTGTAGTGGGAGTGGTATGTCGTTACCAATCCTGCTATGGACAACAACACTGGAATGCAGTAAAGAGCATATTCAAATATCTGAGATGAACGTAAGATTACATCTTGGTCTATGGAGATGGTGATCTCCAAGTCTTGGGATATACAGATTCTGACTTCCAATCGGATATTGATGATCGAAAGTCGACATCAGGGTTTGTATTCCTATTGAATGGTGGTGTTGTGAGCTGGAGAAGCAAGAAGCAAGACTCTACAGCAGATTCAACAACAGAAGCCAAGTACATTGCCGCATCGGATGCTGCAAAGGAGGTGGTGTGGTTGCGCAGGTTCGTCCTGGAGCTTGGCGTAGCTTCCTCTGATACTCCCATCCCTCTACTCTATGATAACACAGGAGCCATTTCCCAGGCAAAGGAACCCATATGGCATCATAAGAGCAAGCACATGGAAAGGAAATACCACATCATTCGAGAGATTCAAAAGCGTTGTCACATCATCATCACCAAGGTGGCCTCTGCCGACAACGTTGCTGATCCTCTTACCAAACCTCTGACACAGAAGGTTTTCGACCAGCATGTAATGCGTATGGGTTTAAGGATTGTTCCTGAGTGGCTCTAAGGGCTAGTGGGAGATTGTTAGTAATGTGAGCCGAGGTGAACCATTCCTGCAATAAATGTTATTGTAATAAATGATTTATCAATAAAAGTTATTGATTATGTTTCACTTCCTTTCTGAGATTGAATGAATGAATGCACTATAAGGCCCCTCTATACAATAAGGGTTATGTACCATGGCCAACTTGATAATCATACAGTTGTTGATTCTTTGATCGAATCATAGAGGCTGATGCTTGGATGAATATCTAAGGAGTTAGATAGAGGACTCATCAAGCATCATCAAATGATTGTCAAGTGATGATCTCCAGCCTGAGTAGGAGATGGCAATCATTTCTCATTAGGCTGATATCTGATCGACTCTTGATGAAGGTCCTCTGCATGGGAATAGTGATTCAGAGGTATCAGATTAGTTGAGTCAACTGGTTGACTTAACGAGATTGAGATAACCAAAGACCTATGATGAATACTGTCACTAAATAGGCAAACATCCTCTGACCAGAGAGAGATGTATTGCTATATGTATGAGTGTGTACATTTGGTAGACCAATAGATTGATGACCTAACCAAGGTCTATACACCGGCAAGATGGTGTGCATGTAAGGGTATATGAGTAATATGATCTCATAAAGGGATCATACATGTTTACTTGTGAACCGGGAGACATGAGCTCTCTCATGAGGTATTGGGACTGAACAAATTCCATGCATGGTCGTTATTCTTTGGAAGCATGACATGAATTTGAAGGTAAGATATATGCTTTGTGAAAGCACATGATCTGTACCAAATCCCAAGGACCAAGATTGAGAAACTTAGTGATCAAACCATGAAGATGATAGTGTAAAAGTGATCTATATCTTCAGGATGATCATAAGTCTTCCAATATGCAGGATGTACATGTATTGGGAATACCTGAGGGTGATTTGATCATAAACGATTATATAACCATGGCGCTTCCATTCCGAGGGAGTGATGAAACAGGTCTGGATTTTAGTGACTCCTCTCGGTAGAGAAGTGACCTAATCTTGGTCCATGTACTGGACATTGATCTGAATGAGATTCAAATGCAATGAGAAGATTTGATTTACAGCCTTGATTTAATCAAGCATCTATGAGAGATCCATGGGATCTGAATTTGAGATGTGATCTCAATATCCAAGTCACTATACGTGGAACAATACAATCGTTGTGTCCTTATCTCAAGTATCTGAGGATAAATAGCATTATTCTTGAACGGTTCAAGAATAATTCCATAAGATCTAAGCATTAAGAAATTGATAGTTAAATGTGATTTAATTATCTTGATGTGTGTGGAAATTATCCAATATAATTAAATGTGATTTAATTATTATGGATAAGAATAATGTGGATAGTAATATCCAATTATTCATAATATATTATAAATATGATTTATAATGTATTAAAGAGAGCTAATTATAATTTATATTTGTTGATTAATTATTAATGTGTATTGGATACACATTGTCTAATTAATTGAAAATGTAAATTATATTTTGTTTTGGGTTGTGAATGTGATTCACAATTTTCCAACGGCAAGATTGCAATATTCTCAAAATTACTTACGAATTATTTTTGGAGAATAAATCACAACAAAAGTTGTTGGATTAAATAATGGAGAATTTCATGGATACATGCAATCTCATGAGATTTCATGAGATTGCCCCACTTGGTAAAAAAAGTGGATGGCTACCAAGTCCAAATGGAATTGGTGGACGTCCACTCTATTACATGAGGAATGGAGATTTCCATGGTAATTATCTCCTTATTTGATTGGTCTAATTTTAGCATATGATCTGTACCAAAACCCAAGGACCAAGATTGAGAAACTTAGTGATCAAACCATGAAGATGATAGTGTAAAAGTGATCTATATCTTCAGGATGATCATAAGTCTTCCAATATGCAGGTTGTACAGGTATTGGGAATACCTGAGGGTGATTTGATCATAAACGATTGTATAACCATGGCGCTTCCATTCCGAAGGAGTGATGAAACAGGTCTGGATTTTAGTGACTCCTCTCGGTAGAGAAGTGACCTAATCTTGGTCCATGTACTAGACATTGATCTGAATGAGATTCAAATGCAATGAGAAGATTAGATTTACAGCCTTGATTTAATCAAGCATCTATGAGAGATCCATGGGATCTAAATTTGAGATGTGATCTCAATATCCAAGTCATTATACGTGGAACAATACAATCACCATGTCCTTATCTCAAGTATCTGAGGATAAATAGCATTATTCTTGCAGGGTTCAAGAATAATTCCATAAGATCTAAGCATTAAGAAATTGATAGTTAAATGTGATTTAATTATTTTGATGTGTGTGGAAATTATCCAATATAATTAAATATGATATAATTATTATGGATAAGAATAATGTGGATAGTAATATCCAATTATTCATAATATATTATAAATGTGATTTATAATTTATTAGAGAGAGCTAATTATAATTTATATTTGTTGATTAATTATTAATGTGTATTGGATACACATTGTCTAATTAATTGAAAATGTAAATTATATTTTGTTTTGGGTTGTGAATGTGATTCACAATTTTCCAATGGCAAGATTGCAATATTTTCAAAATTAATTATGAATTATTTTTGGAGAATAAATCACAACAAAAGTTGTTGGATTAAATAATGGAGAATTTCATGGATACAAGCAATCTCATGAGATTTCATGAGATTGCCCCACTTGGTAAAAAAAGTGGATGGCTACCAAGTCCTACTGAAATTGGTGGTCGTCCACTCTATTACATGAGGAATGGAGATTTCCATTGTAATTATCTCTTTATTTGATTGGTTTAATTTTAGGATTGATGTATATTTTATTTATCAAATATATTTGATCTAAATTAAGTCATAAGTTGTTGGTTTTTCCAACAACAATCTTGACCATTGGATTGACATAAATCAATCTCATCCATTGATTTTATATGTCCCATGGATTGAGATCTATGGATCCTAAAACCCTATAAATAGAGAGGCATACCATGATCTCTTGTACATGCTTTTGGAAGCACAACTCTCTCTCTCTTTCTCCTCACACGCCAACCCTCTCTCCCTCTCCTTGGTGGTCGTTCACCAAACCCTAAGGGAGATAGCCGTCGTCGCCTACGCCATCGCGCCTCCGCTTCGACGTTCTTAGGTTCTCCGTCTTCTTGGAGTGCTACGCTCACGAAGGATACGTTCGATCTCGTACGACGAGATCAGGAGTTCATCGTGCTTGGATCAACTCGTTGGATGGCGCGGACAACGCGACTCATCCTCGCGCTCACAAGCTTCTTCTCTGACGATTAGACTTGAGACAGGAGGTCTCTTTTCGTAGAGACTCGATCAACCACGCTTAAATAGGTATTCCTTTATACTTGTTGTGGTTATAGATGAAACGATCCAATAATCGTTCTTGGATCATGTGGTTTCATCGTGTGAAAATTTTTAAATTCTACTGCACCGAACAACTAGTACGACTAGTCATTCTTGATCGTATTCGATACGACGATCACGCTTCTGTGATGCGCTTGAGGATTATTCCATCTCCTTCACCTTCTTCATTCCCGGCCACCAAAAGTTTGAATGAAGATCCTTATACATCTTCATAATTCTTGGATGAATAGATAATATTGAGCAGTGCACTTTGTGTAAGATATCTTTCCTCAATTCAGGTGTGTTTGGCACATAAACTCTGTGATGGTTATACAGTAACCCTCTTATATCTGGAATCCCTCTATCTCATTCTTCTCAAGTTGTTGTCTCAAGTCTTTAAGGACTGGATCATCCTCCTGTCCTTTCCTTATTCTATCCCAGATCTCTGGTTTATATCGATGAGGAATAATTATAGTACCGGCACTACGATCAAATGGTTTCCATTCACTTAACGTTGATAGTACACCCTAGAAGCGGATAGCACTCACTAACCCATGTGAATAAGTTCTTATACTAAGGGCATCAGCTACGATGTTCCCCTTACCGGTGTGGTAGGAGATGGTGCAATCATAGTCTTTCAACAGCTCTAGCCACTGTCTTTGTCTCGTATTGAGCTCTTTCTGATCAAACAGATATCTCAATCTTTTATGATTAGTGAAGATTTCAAAAGTAATGTCATAGAGGTAGTGTCTCCATATCTTTAAAGCGAAAACTACGGCAGCTACTTCAAGGTCATGTGTTTGGTAGTTCTTCTCATGTGTCCTGAGCTGTCATGATGCATACATAACTACCTTACCATGTTGCATAAGAACTGCCCCCAAGTCCTTCTTTAGATGCGTCAGTGTACACTGTAAACCCTTCACTCCCAGAGGGTAGAGTAAGGAAAGGTGTAGATGTTAGGCATTCTCTCAGTGTATGAAAACTAGCTTCGCATGCGTCGGACCATATGAATGGGTCTTCCTTCTGAGTCATCCTAGTCAATGGCAATGTTATTCATGAAATATCATTCACAAATTTTCTATAATACCCAGCTAAACCTAGAAAAGATTGTATTTCTGTGACAGTCTTCGGTCGTTCCCAACTTATCACCGCACTAACCTTTGCAAGATCAACTGATATACCTGCCTCTTAAATAACATGACCTAAGAAGGATACTTCAGTCAGCTAGAAATCACATTTGCTATATTTAGCATACAGTATGTTCTTCTTTGGTGTTTCGTGTGCATGCTTGAGATGGTGTTCATGTCGGTACTTATCCTTGGAGTAAATAAGCGCATCATTAATGAAGACTACTACAAAGTGGTCTATAAACTCCATGAATACTTGATTCATGAGATCCATGAAGGTCGGTGGGGCATTTGTCAGTCCAAAAGGCATAACTGAAAATTCATAATGCCCATATCTAGTTCAAAAGCTATCTTGGGAAAATTTATATCTTTAATTTTCAACTGATGGTATCCAGATCTTAAATCAATCTTAGAATACACAGTCAAACCCTATAACTAGTCAAAGAGATCATCTATTCTTGGTAGAGGAAACTTATTCACTATTGTCCTTTTGTTTAGCTGTCTATAGTCAATGCACAACCGCATCGACCCATCCTTCTTCCTTACAAACAAAACAGGTGCACCCCATGGTGAAGTACTTGGACGAATGAAGCCTATGTCTAACAATTCTTGTAATTGTACCTTTAACTCTCGTAACTCCGCCGGTGCCATCCTATATGGAGGAATAGAGATAGGCTAAGTATCAGGTGTGAGAGAGATTTTAAATTCAATCTCTCGCTCAGGTGGTAATCCAGGTAATTCTTCTGGAAATACATCAGGAAACTCGCACACTATAGGCACATCTTCTATCATTATATCTGACCCTGATGTAGTGGATACATAAGGTAAATAGCCTTGACAACCTTGTTCTAACAGTTTTTGATCCTTTAGAGTAGAGATGTATTTGACATCATCGCTGGATGCCTTTCCAATTAACTAGAACTCTATCGAGTTAGGAAAGTGAAAAGTTACCATCTTATGGAAACAATCAAGGCATGCATGATGCCTTTCTAGCCAATCCATCCCTGGGATGAGATCAAAATAATTCATTTAGATAAGTAGAAGATAAGCAGGTGACTGATGTCCTGCACTAACACAGTCATCTAAGATCTTCTTGAATTATAATTGACCTTCTGGTTCCTTACTCAGATAATAGTTTTGTGCTTTTATCAGAATCTTATCCTTACAATAAGAATCAAATATTCTTCTTCTTTTCTTTTTTTGTATTCCTACGAAGCGCCTCCTCCACTGCTCTTCCAAATGGAGTTGGGGCAAACAAATTCTATGGACTGATGGTATATAGACTCTTTCTTATGAAGGTGAATAAAACCCTCAGCCCTATAATCCACGAGTCTGGATGACTTTGATCTCTCATTCTGGCATTGAATCTCTGTTCTAATGTTTATTACCTTTAACCCATCTCATGGGTCATCACTATCATAGACATTAATTGCCTATACACATCTTGGTCTGCCATGCTCATGGGATGAATCAAGGCCAAAGGTTAGGTCTTATATGTTTTAGCATGATGTACACAAAGGACAATGACTTGTGTATGGTGTTGCAATCTTTATTAAGATCAAAGTATCTTATGACAACCTTAGTTTCTGAATATTGCTCATAGTTATCAATTACTGAGTAAATTACTGAAGTAACCGGGCTCTGATACCGAAGTGTCACGACCCCAATTCTGGGCCGTCGGATCTTCCCATGTCCGGATCTGGTTATTCAACAATAATTTATTCAGCAATCACAACTAACATTTAAAAATATTCAGAAAGAAGTATTTCAATACTTTTCCATTCACAATAAAAAAGTTGACATGATACATTGACCCACTATAACCATCTTCATGTACATCAGCTGGAAGGAAATGCACAAAAATATTACTAACTATCTTACAGAATAAAGATACTATGGCTGGCTGGATGACTATGTTACTTGGTTGGATTATTAATGTCCTTACGATGGCTCACCGACACCTGTTGGGTTTTCCATAAATCAGGGATAACAATTAGAGAATGCTAAGTAACAAAGAAGAGAAAAGCAAACAAATGGTAATTTTTTCAAAATTTGTTATCACAAAAAGTTCCATTCCTTCTCATTAATTTAAATCTTATTCCTTTCTATTCCACGTCCGGGATTAGTCCAGGGAATTACCTCACCACTATATGGACTCTGAAGCTGTGGACACTTCGGGATTGGAGATTGTGTTGATATGGTAAGCTTATGCCGCCACACGTCGCCTCAACCAATCCTCCAATACTACCTTGACAATTTCCTTTTTTATTAATTAGGGTCTCAAACCCTCATCCTGGCAAACAAAGGAGCACACCGTCCTCGAGGATCTGGTTGCTTAAAACCTCGGGCTAACCTTTAATTACAATACCTAGTGGCTTTAAATACATGTTATCATGACCCATCGGCTATTGAACCACCCGTGCCTCCACATGGCACGACCACATCTTCCGTCGTTCAACCCAAATATATTGGATCCCGGTACCACGTATTGTAAATCATTCATTTCATGAGCACTTATCATAAAAGGTAAACCGTGTACTACCTTGATAGGGAAACGCCAATACGAGTTTCATCCAACAAACCTACAGGTTGCATGCTCGACCAGTAGTTCTACTCCGAGTCATTTCTTGGCGTGAGACACAATCCTTTTCAAGATCAAACTCCAAAACACATCAATTCCCATGATGTAGTTCCTCCGTTAAGCCTTAGATTAGCATAACAATAAATACAGAGTATAGACTTACACATATATTAATTCATATATTTTTATACTCATATTTTATGCTCATTTTAACTTCCATACCCTAACTTTCCAAGACATTGCATCCATTTGAAGCTTAGACCTTATTTTAATTGAAATCACAAAGCAACTTTTCATATTTTTCTCAAAATTAGCCAAATTAGGGTTCTTCGTAGCATGAAGCATAAATACAGAAATCTCGACAATCTCATATGAAAATCCAACAGCAAAAAAAAAGATTTCGTTACCTAATCGAACTCTCTCTCTCTCTCTCTCATATGCAGTGCTTTATCGTGATTCCTTTTCAAAAGGATTATTTGTAGCTCTTGAAACTATCGAATTTTATTTTTAGTATCAAAAATACTAAGAACGTGCTAGGAACGCGAAGAACGAACGAAGAATAAGAAGAACGCGAAGAACATATTTTCTCTTGAAATTTTAGCAGAGCTTCCCTTATACAAGGTGATATTTCTAGGAAAATTTTGGCAAAGTTTCCCCTTATATTTCGACATATTTCTATAAATATTTTGGCAAAGTTTCCCCTTACATCGGGACATATTTTTATAAAAATTTGAGCAGAGTTTCCTCTTATATCTAGACATATTTTTTCCTCTATAAAATCATTGAAATGAAAACAACAAGGAAACTGAACATGAATCGAAAACCTAGCCCACGAAGCAAACTAAGAGAGAATCGTTCCTTCCTCCTTGTTCTTCCGGCAATGCTTCGCTAGCGCTCCTTCCTCACCTCCCACTCCTCCTCCCAACCTCTCGACCCTAGCCCTTGGGGTGGTGCTGGTAGTGGTAATCGTAGAGAATAATGGGTAGGGGGGCTATTTATAGGCTCTAGAAAATCGCTAACCATGGACAGTAAACCCTGGTTTAGCCCTTAACTGTGCTTAGTAGCCCATGGTTTTGGCCCATGGTTTTCGCCAAAGCTTATCCGAAACATAGGGCTTAAATTAGAACTTTCCATAATGTTCTAGATTCACTAATGATGCTTAATTAGTGCTAATCATGATTAACTTTCGCTAATCATGATTTAACTCCCGCTAATCGTAATTTAACTTTTATGACTTACGCTTAACTTCTGTTAATCTATGATTAGTTTTTATTAATGTTGATCGGCAGTCCTTGATCCATCATTAGTTTCCTTAATCACGATCAATCGGTCTTAATGACGGTCATTAAGGTTTAATGACATTTTAAGCCTCCTTACTTCTCTTTCTTCTGAAAATCATAACAATTCAAAACAAAGTTCGATTTACATGAAATAAATTCTGTTGGTTTCCTTTTGACGGAACCAGATCTTATGATACAGGATTTGAGAACTGCTAAGTTCAAGACTTTACATAAGGTGTGTGTCCAAGTCAATCCATTATCACTGAGAGTTGTGCATGCGTTGTTAATTCTTCTACTTAGGCTAATCAACATGACATGTGAACTTAGCCTAGTTGACTCAAAGAATTAAGTCACCATGGACCTGAAAAGTCTCAACCCTAAATCCTATAAGGTTCCTCTAAAGTTAAGTGGATTAATGTCCTAAACAAGCTTCATTCTTTAATTTTATTATAGATTAGTTTAAATGTCAACCATGATTCTGAAGAATGCACATGAAAGTATTTACAAACACTCTTTTGGTAGGAATTTTTCAACTATGCAAATTTTTATGGAATTTTTAATTTTTAATTTTTTTGGTATTTTTGAAAAAGAAGTAAAAGAAAGAAAAGTCTTCACAAGGATGTCTACATATTTACAATAGAGTTTGTGTTACAGGTTTTATGCACAAATGAATTTTAATTACAGGATCTCAAATCGCATTATTAAGGGTGCTCATGTACAAAAAATTTAAGGGTATATTGTGTATATACAAATACTTTTTATATCCCTGATGAATCCATGATTCATTAACTTTTCTGTCGCATTTTGTCTTAAAACCCTTAACAAATACATGTAAATACTCATTAATTCTCATACTTTAACAAAACCCCATTCATTTGTAAATATTCACTTTTAACCACTAAATTCATGTAAATAAATAAAGAAACAGAAAAAGAAAGAGAAAGGCATATGGAATATATGTATATATATGTAATATGACTTAAACTATAAATATAACTATAAGATATATTTATAGCCTAACCCCCGAGACCAAGTCAGCATGGATTGGTCGACAAATCAATAAGTAGGGGGAGATAAGGAAAGAAAACCAATAAAAATAATCTATCTCATGTATATACACCTTCCACTATTTATTAAATAAATACAAAACTTTAAAGAATTTTAATTATTTCATCTTAACTTATTCTTCACCAAATCATTCTCCTAATTATTCATAAAAATGTAAATAAAAATATAAAAATAAGTTAAAAATATTACCTTGTAAATATGCCAAGAAACTCAGCTTACAAATTGTCAAATTCTCAACATCCGAACATCATAACTTCCTCATACGAACTCCAATTTCACTCTACTCACCTTTAAAGTTCATAAAATAATATTATCTAATTAATAAAGGTGATTTCACTGAATTCGGAGTCCGTTTGCAAAAAGTCGGTTTTGGGACCAAAAGACAAAGGGGTTTCTGGGCTATTTATTTTATGTAACACACCTTATTTATTATTTTCTTAATTTTATAATTTCTAAATTATTTCATGATCCTCTAGTTTCACCATAAATTATTTTATAATTTTTGGAGACTATTTATTATTTTTATAAAATCAAACAAACCAAAATATAGGTATATTTGACCTATAAAGACACTTCCTCTATTTATTAAAATATGTAAATTAATTCATAAAAATCTATAAAAATTTGTATAAGTCTTATTTAATGACCTAATAATTAATAAAATATAAAATTACTTTTTACTTAATTATTTATTAAATTAAAAATATAAAACCTATCTATTAATACATATTTATTAATAAAATATTTATATTTTAAATAATATTTATTATTTATTAAAAAATAATTATACCATAATTTAGAAAATTAAATTATCTAACTTTCTTGTATTTATACCTACTTGAAATAACGTAATTAGCTATTTTATATATAATTTATAACTTATTTATACTCCTGGACCAACCAGGTGCTGACACGTGTCAGCACCTGGAGCTTCTTCTCCAAGAAGCGGTTGCGTCCAGTGCACCAACCACCCAACTTCCACCCATTTTCTCGCGCACATCTCGAATCTTCCAACCCATCTCGACCCTCCATCCTTTCCTCCTAACAACCAGCTACACCGCCAGCCATTGATCTTGGCTTGGAGCCCAAGTATCTTCTCTATATAAGCTCCCCAAGATCGCCATTAACCAACAACTCTTCCAACCTTCAAAGCTCCAGCTCCAGGTTGTTCGACTACCCACCTTCCCAGCCTTGTTCCAACCAACTCGAGCGGTGACAGCGCCAAGGGAGGAGCTCGCGGGGAAGAAGGATCGTCGGGGAAGGTTCCAAGGCTGTTGCGCCGCCTTGAATCGCCGCCTCGTGTTGCGTGCAGCTCAGAGAAGACCACTCGTCGAGCAATTATCAGGAGGTCATACACCTCCAGACCCCAGGTCAATTCCTTCATCTTTGCTATTTCCTTTCTCGATAGTAGAGCCACGATTAGCGTGGCTAATCACGCATTTAGTTAGCCTAATTACCATTCTTCCACGCAACATAAAAACATCCTTTCGAATCGATTCACATTCATCTCAAATCGATCACAAAACGTCGTCTTCTTCGCATCTGGATACTTGGCTGGATTTTTGTGTTGTTTTCCTTAAATTTTGAGGCTTGATTTCTTAAATAACTTGGCCGATTCAGATCGAATCGAGCATAGAACTTGATTGCTTGCAGATCCAGGTAGCTCGCAAGGCATTCGCCTCGGATTTTGGACCTCGTGCATCATCGATCTTTGTCCTTGAAGATCGGACCTCCAGCATAGCCTTCAAGCCAACCGTGCTGCGACCTCATCTTCTTCGATCTTCAGCCGCCGCTCGAAGCGCCGCCTCAGCCAACCCTACAGCGGGCGAGCTCGAGGGGTGGAGGAGCCACCCCTCTGGCCCCGCCGGAGTGACCGGATCGCCGGAGCGCAGCCGTCATAAAGCGGAGAAGGAGAGCTCGTCGCCAGCCGCTCCAACTGCCCAAGAACACCAGACGCACAGTTAGCCGCCACGTGGCACCGCGAGGACCGTTAGATCGCGCCTGAAGCGTTCTAATCTCGGCCGTGAATTTCGAAACGGTGGAATAATTGCATCATACACCCAGCTGAGTCTCCAGAATTGCATCCCGCCGCCTAAGTTTTCGATAATTACATTTAGGTCCCTCCGCAGGGACCTAAGTGTAAGAACTTGTTAGTTTTTCTTACAGAATAGTCCTTTTGGACCTTTTTGCGAACATTTTAATTAGTATTTTTTGACGCTTATGCCCCTGGGCTGTAGGGGTTGTATCTTGTCCATTTGACCTCGGATTCCGACGATTCTTGAGGGGTAATTACACAACTACCCCAGCTACATAGTATAAAGTTTTCGCGGCTTTTCGACGAGTTTTTAACGTGATTTGATTTTCTCGAAAACCGCCTCGTTTTGATTTGTTTTCTTGTGCAGTTCGAGTACGCGGCTCGAACTTCGTTCACCTATATTATATAGTATCACCTATATTCTATCCACCTACTATATAATAAATAAATCTTTTGTAAAATATCCCTTTTTGAAAATTAAATAAAAATTTGAAAAGAATAAAATCAAAAAAAAATTACAAAAATAAAAACCACTAAAAAAGGCCTTCTGACTTAGAGAAGAATTAAAATAAAATCACGAGAAGAAAAATTAGGGAATATATTCTGCCTCCTTGAGTTCGACCCAGGAACACTTTCCTGGTAAAATAAATAGTGAACGATTTTCCGACAGAAAACCGTAAATTTGTTTGATAGGTTCAAAGATCGAAACTTTACATTGTTTCGCGGCTTCTGCTACAACTGACAACCTTCTTCTTTTAAGAAGCCGCGAAACCGATTTTTAGCCTTATCAAAATGGCGCCGCTGCCGGGGAGGCGTTAGATTCCCTTGATTTTTCGTTTTTCGTGATTTTATTATTTTTCTTCTCTTTGTTTTTCGTACGGTTTTTCGTACGGCTTTTTCGTGTTTTGTTTTCCTTTCTTGTTTTCTTTACGGCTTTCTCGGCTTTCTCGATATTATTTTGTGCTAATCATCTTTGCAGGGCCTGCAGGATCAACCGGTTTCCTCGGAAGCCGAGTCAGTTGAAAGGGCAGAGGTCGGCTCCTTCTTCACGAGTCGACTGTAGAGGAGCAGAGATTTAGTATCCTTTTATTTGAGAGAGAAAGGGAGAGAGTTGTACTTAGCTTAATAAAATTTTCATTTTTTAGGGGCTTGATTCATCGGATACCGTGTATCTGGTGAATCAGGGCACCCACCGTGGCTTTTATCGCTTATCGGTTTTCCGCGGTTTTCTAGATGCTTGCTTAGGTTTTTCGCTCTATCTGCTTGTGCCTCGTAGCTAGTTGTAGGACTTACAACCTAGGTGCTTGCTCTAGGGTTTTAACAAAAAGACAAAAATAGACGTTGTTTGAAAATCCATAAAAATTGCAAAATTAAAAATTGGGACTGCTAAAAATATCTGATCAAAAACCGTAAAATCGATTCAATTGATTTGGGGAGAGTAACCCCCGCACATTTCTCAGAGTGCGTGAGTTGAGAGCCGACACTTAAGGATAGAGACAAAACCCCGTATTTCTTGCGGGATACTACTGGATCCATACACCTGATCGCTGTTCCTCAGTGGGTAAGCTCGGGTAGCCGGAAACGGTCCGGGTTTACTTAGCAGAGTGGGAGGTTTAGAGGACACTGCGCAAGGCTCCGTCCTCAAGTAACACGGGTAGCCGGAAACGGTCCGTACTTACTCCCATACTGGCTGAGTGCGAGTGGTCTCGCGTAAGGATTCGGGCCAGTGTCTTGAAGAAACTATCGGGCTCCTATTGGCTTGCTCAGCCCGCGTAACCGCAGCGATTGATAATCACAACCCTAAAACCGAAAAGATAAAAAGACCGAACTCTTACGGTCTTCATCAGGGTTGAGTTGGTGAAAACGGGGTTTGCTTTGTGTTTGTTTGCGGGGCGTGAGTTTTCCGCGGCTTTCGCATTCCTTCTTCTATTGAAACGTACACGTACTCTCCCAATCTTCTCTTGACATCGAAGATGACGTCTCGACGGCTTTTCGGCTCAGACTCTGTGAGCTTTCAACCGTCCACCGCCGAGCGTATGTCTTCACAGGCTCGGCATGACCCTCTTCCCGAGCTGGTCCCATCCGATATCGAGGCGAGTCAGACCCAGACTCCCTCGCCTCTAGGCCAGATCATTGAGGCAGACCTTCGCCTCAATAAAGAATCCAAATCTCCTGAGTATTTCTCGATGAGTTCTTACGAGAGTTTCCATTTTCCAAACGATCAGATGGCTCGTGGGAAAGCACCGGCAGCAGATGAGAGGCCAGCAGCTGAGGATCATCCGGAGGGAAGAGCAGATCTGAACGGAGATGTCACGACAGGTATTCTCGACACACTTCAACAGATGAATCTACAGATTCGAGAACAGTTTAGAATTCAGACCGAGCTGCAGGATGAATTAGCCGCAATCAGAGCAGGGGTCGGGAACCAGTTACCGCATGCGGTTCCCGCTACTTTACGGGACGAGTATGACCCGGGCGCTCGAACGCTCCATCATTGGATTCGGCTACCGCCGAATCAAGGGCCATACGAAATCCGACCGTCCTTCATCTCTTTGCTTCCCAAGTACTATGGGAATGCCGCAGAGGAGCCGTTCACATTTTTACAGCAGTTTGAGATGATCTGCGGAACGACTTGCTATCCAGGAGTGACACAGGAAGCCGTGCGCCTGATGAATCCATGATTCATTAATTTTTCTGTCGCATTTTGTCTTAAAACCCTTAACAAATACATGTAAATACTCACTAATTCTCATACTTTAACAAAACTCCATTCATTTGTAAATATTCACTTTTAACCACTAAATTCATGTAAATAAATAAAGAACCAGAAAAAGAAAGAAAAAGGCATGTGGAATATATGTATATATATGTAATATGACTTAAACTATAAATATAACTGTAAGATATATTTATAGCCTAACCCCCGAGACCAAGTCAGCATGGATTGGTCGACAAACCAATAAGTAGGGGGAGATAAGGAAAGAAAACCAATAAAAATAATCTATCTCATGTATATACATTCTTCACTATTTATAAATAAATACAAAACTTCAGAGAATTTTAATTATTTCATCTTAACTTATTCTTCACCAAATCTTTCTCCTAATTATTCATAAAAATGTAGATAAAAATATAAAAATAAGTTAAAAATATTACCCTGTAAATATGCCAAGAAATCCAGCTTACAAATTGTCAAAATCTCAACTTCCGAACATCATAACTTCCTCATACGAACTCCAATTTCACTCTACTCACCTTTAAAGTTCATAAAATAATATTATCTAATTAATAAAGGTGATTTCACTGAATTCGGAGTCCGTTTGCAAAAAGTCGGTTTTGGGACCAAAAGACAAAGGGGTTTCTGGGCTATTTATTTTATGTAACACACCTTATTTATTATTTTCTTAATTTTATAATTTTTAAATTATTTCATGATCCTCTAGTTTCACCATAAATTATTTCATAATTTTTGGAGACTATTTATTATTTTTATAAAATCAAATACACTAAAATATAGGTATATTTGACCTATAGAGACACTTCATCTATTTATTAAAATATGTAGATTAAGTCATAAAAATCCATAAAAATTCGTACAAGTCTTATTTAATGCCTTAATAATTAATAAAATATAAAATTAATTTTTACTTAATTATTTATTAAATTAAAAATTCAAAACCTATTTATTAATACATATTTATTAATAAAATATTTATATTTGAAATAATATTTATTATTTATTAAAAGTAAATATACTATAATTTAGAAAATAAAATTATTTACATTTCTTGTATTTATACCTATTTAAAATAACGTCATCTTCTATTTTATATTTAATTTATAGCTTATTTATACTTCTGGGCCAACCAGGTGCTGACACGTGTCAGCACCTGGAGCCTTCTTCCTCAAGAAGGTCTGCCGACCTTCTGTTCCAACTGCCCGACTTCATGGATTTTTCCCGCGCGCTTCGCGAACCTTCCAACTCATCTAAGACCTCCATTCCCTACTCCTAACAACCCTCTAACTCGCCGTCCCTTCGATTCACCTTGGGGCCCAAGCAAACTTCCTATTTAAAGCCCCCAAGGTCGGCCATTAACAACCATCTTCTTCCACCTTCAGCTACCAAGCTCCAGGTTGTTCGACTACCTAACTTTCTCCCTCGATTCCAACCTAACCCGGAGGTGACAGCTCCATTTGGAGGACTCGCGAGGAGGAGGGATAGTCGGAGAAGAGATCCAAGGCGGAGCTTCGCCTTGAACCGCCACCACGCGCCGCGTACAGCTCCGGCAAGGTCAACCGTCGAGCAGCTTCTTCCAGGTCATACACCCGGATTTTCCATAGACCACTTCCTCCATTTTGCTATTTTCTTTCTCGAGCATCGTGCCACGATTAGCGTGGCTAATCACGCATTTAGTTAGCCTAATTACCCTTCTTTAACGCCACATCAAAACTTTCTTTAGAATCGATTCACATTCATCTCAAATCATTCATCGAATCGTCGTCTTTTTCGCATCTGGACATTTGGCTGGAAATGTATGCATTTTCTTCACACTTTGAAGCTTAACTTCTTAATATCTCGGCTGATTCCATGAGAATCGAGCACAGCATTTGATTAATTGCAGGTCCAGGTCCATCGCTTGCCATTCATTTGGATCGGAAATATCCTCAACGTCATCAAAATCGTGCTCGAATTTGGAGCTCCAGAACAACTCTCAAGCACCAGTGCCGAGACCACCTCCTTCATCGGGCCACCGCCATCGCTCGGAGCACCGCCATCACCAACTCCACCGCGGGCGAGCTCGAGGGGTGGAGGAGCCACCCCTCTGGCCCCGCAGGCGAGCCCAAGACGTTGGAGGACGGCCGGGAAAAGTCGGAGAAGAGAGCCCGTCAGCCAGAGCTCCAACAACCCCAAGAACGCCTCGACGCACAGTTTGCCGACACGTGTCAGAGCCAGAACCGTCCGATCGCGGCCGAAACGTTTTAATCGCAGCCGTTGAGTGCGAAACGGTGGAAATTTTGCTACATAAGCCCAGCCAAGTTCCAGAATTTCAACCCGCCTTCCAGACTTTTAATAATTACAATTAGGTCCCTCCGTAGGGACCTAAGTGTAAGAGTTTGTTATTTTTCTTGCAGAACAGTCCTTTTTGGACCTTTTTGAGAACAAATTTTAATTAGTTTTTTTTACGCTTATGCCCCTGGGCTGTAGGGGCTGTATCTTGTCCATTTGACCTCAGATTTTGACGATTCTTGAGGGGTAGTTACACAACTACCCCAGCTACATAGTATAAAGTTTTCGCGGCTTTTCGACAAGTTTTTAACGTGATTTGATTTTCTCGAAAACCGCCTCGTTTTGATTTGTTTTCTTGTGCAGTTCGAGTACGCGGCTCGAACCTCGTCCACCTATACTATATAGTACCACCTATATTCTATTCACCTATTATATAATAAATAAATCTTTTGCAAAATATCCCTTTTTGAAAATTAAATAAAAATTTGAAAAGAATAAAATCAAATAAAAATTACAAAAATAAAAAGCACTAAAAAGGCACTCTGACTTAGAGAAGAATTAAAATAAGATTACGAAGAAGAAAAATTAGGGAATATATTCTGCCTCCTTGAGTTCGACCCAGGAACACTTGCCTGGTTAAATATTAGTGAAACGGTTTTCCGACATGAACCGTAAATTTGTTTGATAGGTTTAAGAATCAAAATTTGTTTCGCGGCTTTCTGCTACAACCGACACTTCATCCTCTTCTTTAAAGTGAAAGCCGCGAAACTCGATTTTTAAGCGTTTATCAAAATGGCGCCGTTGCCGGGGAGGCGTTAGATTCCCTTGATTTTTCGTTTTTCGTGATTTTATTATTTTTCTTCTCTTTGTTTTTTGTACGGTTTTTCGTACGGCTTTTTCGTGTTTTGTTTTCCTTTCTTGTTTTCTTTACGGCTTTCTCGGCTTTCTCGATATTATTTTGTGCTAATCATCTTTGCAGGGCCTGCAGAATCAACCGGTTTCCTCGGAAGCCGAGTCAGTTGAAAGGGCAGAGGTCGGCTCTTTCTTCACGAGTCGACTGCAGAGGGCAGAGAATTAGTATCCTTTTATTTGAGTGAGAAAGGGAGAGAGAGTTGTACTAGCTTAATAAAATTTTCATTTTTTTTAGGGGCTTGATTCATCGGATACCGTGTATCTGGTGAATCAGGGCACCCACCGCGGCTTTTATCGCTTATCGGTTTTCCGCGGTTTTCTAGATGCTTGCTTAGGATTTTTCGCTCTATCTGCTTGTGCCTCGTAGCTAGTTTTAGGACTTGCAACCTAGGTGCTTGCTCTAGGGTTTTAACAAAAAGAAAAAAATAGACGTTGTTTGAAAATACATAAAAATTGCAAAATTAAAAATTGGGACTGCTAAAAATATCTGATCAAAAACCGTAAAATCGATTCAATTGATTTGGGGAGAGTAACCCCCGCACATTTCTCAGAGTGCGCGAGTTGAGAGTCGACACTTAAGGATAGAGACAAAACCCCGTATTTCTTGCGGGATACTACTAGATCCATACACCTGATCGTTGTTCCTCAGTGGGTAAGCTCGGGTAGCCGGAAACGGTCCGGGTTTACTTAGCAGAGTGGGAGGTTTAGAGGACACTGCGCAAGGCTCCGTCCTCAAGTAACACGGGTAGCCGGAAACAGTCCGTACTTACTCCCATACTGGCTGAGTGCGAGTGGTCTCGCGTAAGGATTCGGGCCAGTGTCTTGGAGAAACTATCGGGCTCCTATTGGCTTGCTCAACCCGCGTAACCGCAACGATTGCTAAAACAACCCTAAAACCGAAAAGATAAAAAGACCGAACTCTTACAGTCTTCATCAGGGTTGAGTTGGTGAAAACGGGGTTTGCTTTGTGTTTGTTTGTGGGGCGTGAGTTTTCCGCGTCTTTCGCATTCCTTCTTCTTTTGAATCGTACACGTGCTCTCCCAATCTTCTCTTGACATCGAAGATGACGTCTCGACGGCTTTTCGGCTCAGACTCTGTGAGCTTTCAATCGTCCACCGTCGAGCGTATGTCTTCACAGGCTCGGGATGACCCTCTTCCCGAGCTGGTCCCATCCGATCTCGAGGCGAGTCAGACCCAGACTCCCTCGCCTCCTGGCCAGATCATTGAGGCAGACCTTCGCCTCAATACAGAATCCAAATCTCCTGAGTATTTCTCGATGAGTTCTTACGAGAGTTTTCATTTTCCAGACGATCAGATGGCTCGTGGGAAAGCACCGGCAGCAGATGAGAGGCCAGCAGCTGAGGATCATCCGGAGGGAAGAGCAGATCTGAACGGAGATGTCACGACAGGTATTCTCGACACACTTCAGCAGATGAATCTACAGATTCGAGAACAGTTTAGAGTTCAGACCGAGCTGCAGGCTGAATTAGCCGCAATCAGAGCAGGGGCCGGGAACCAATTACCGCCTGCGGTTCCCGCTACTTTACGGGACGAGTATGACCCGGGCGCTCGAACGCTCCATCATTGGATTCGGCTACCGCCGAATCAAGGGCCATACGAACTCCGACCGTCCTTCATTTCTTTGATTCCCAAGTACTATGGGAATGCCGCAGAGGAGCCGTTCACGTTTTTACAGCAATTTGAGATGATCTGCGGAACGGCCTGCTATCCAGGAGTGACACAGGAAGCCGTGCGCTTAAAGGCTTTTCCTTTTGCCTTAGCCGATAAAGCCCTTTATTGGCTAAGCCATCTAGGGAGAGAAATCTCCACTTGGGACGACCTGAAGTCCACCTTCCTGCGCAAGTATTTCCCTCTAGGAAGGACGAACATGATGAGGAGTCAGATCTCCAACTTCACGCAATTATCGAATGAATCATTCCATGAGGCATGGGATCGATTCAAGGACCTGACAGAGAGATGTCCTCATCATGAGATACCAATGAAGGTGCTAGTACAGAATTTTTTCGGAGGACTCCAGCCGGAAATTCAGGGGCTAGTTAGTGCCGCATGTGGCGGCAGTTACTTAAACAAGGATGCCGAGTCAGTCTGGGCCATCTTCGAAGGGATGGCCGAGAACTCGAGAGTTGTAGACTCTACTCGGGCATATCAAAAAGCCCCGCAGCCACCACATCACCGAGAGCATCATAAGGTGGCAAATATAGCAGACTCTGAATCCAACACCGACATGAGCTTCATTGGTGAGAAATTATCATTGGTGGATGTGATTCACAAGCAGGTCCAAGACCTACAACCGCTGCGAGAGTTGGAGAAACTTTCATCTCTACCTCAGCAGCTGAGTGATCTTTCGAAGAAGGTCTCTGATCTTCAACTTCAGTATCAGCAGAGTCAGACTTCTTCACAGCCAGCACGGAGGATCGCACCCGCTCCACCCACCCGTCAGATACAATATGTTCAGAGCGAGCCCGAGATTCTGCAGATTGATTGGCATGAGGATCAGTCTCATGCCAATGCTGGCCAGGTCATCAGCACTGCAGCGATGGAGGTGGAGCCGCAAGCCACTTTCGAGATCAATGGGATTTGGTATACTCCAGTTCAGCAGCCGAGTATACCGAATCATCAGCAGCAGCAGCCGTAAGGTCATCCGCAGCATGGACGTCCGCAATTCCAGCACCGCCAGAATTTCACGCCGCCGCAGTCTCATCCGAACGTCTACCATCAGATCCCGCTCCATGATGCCTTAGATCAATTTCCTACGCTTAAGAATCAATTGAAAAACAGATGCACCACGCGTAGGAAAAAGAGATCCCGAACAGAAAAGCATGTTTTGACTAAGGCTACATCCTGTGCGATACAGAATAAGCTTCCAAAGAAGAAGAAAGACTCAGGTGCACATTATGTCAGATGCGAGATCGCAAAAGCCGAATTCGATCGCACTCTATTAGATAACGGTTCCTCGATCAATCTTATACCTGCTTCCTTACTCGAGAAGCTCGAGTTAGGTCCTCTTTACAAATCCCGCGCGATCCTTCAGTTTGTTGATAGATCCGTAAAGAGACCTAAGGGTATACTTAGGAACGTTATCGTAACCGTGCAGGGTCTGCAATTCCCCGTAGATTTTACGGTTCTAGAAATGAATTGCCCTGCACAGTTGCACCTTGCCCCGATCATTCTCGGGAGGCCTTTCCTAGAGACCGCAAAGGCTCTTTTCGATTATGATACAGGGAAGGTATCTTTTCGCGCCGAGGGTGAAAAGGTACATATAGAGATGGCGAGAGAATCAAACACTTCCAGTGATGCATCTTCAAATTTTCTGAGTTCTTTAGCCTCCTGCGATTACATGGATGAGGTTCGCCTTGACGACCTCGAAAGATACCAGGTAGAGACCCAAGAATGTTTGACAGAGGACGGGTCTGAGACTTTAGGAGGAAGCTCTTCCGATGGAACTTTATATTTTAGTCTGGATGATGATGAGCAAAGGGATCAAACTTTTGAGGATATTAATGCAGATCTTTCAGATTCAGAGAGTAAACATAATTCCTCCATCTCAGATGAATCAGAATTTTATCTAGTTGACTTATTCTCTTCTGATCATTCTGAGGAGTCGAATGATGTCTCGAACATCTTCTGTAGTCCGACTTTAGAGCACATTGAGATGGTGAATAATCAGAATGCAGACACATCACCTACCGACACAAATCCCCATACAGATATAGATGATGTTGCAGCAGATCCAGATACTACCTTGCCAAAACTCAAGACTTTGCCACCAAACATGAAATATGCTTTCCTTGCGGGTCCACATCAGCAGTTTCCGGTCATTATCAGTTCAACTTTGACCGATTATCAAGAATCTCGTCTGATGGAGATTCTAGAAAGAAACCGCAAGGCTATTGGGTGGACTGTATCCGATCTCCGCGGGATTAATCCTGCTTTGTGTTCACATCATATCTATCTCGATATTGACAGCAAACCCTCCAGAGAGTTTCAGCGTAGGCTGAATCCGGTTTTACGAGAAGTCGTCAAGAAAGAGATTATGAAATGGTGTGACGCAGGGTTCATTTATCCTATCTCCAACTCCGAATGGGTTAGCCCATTACATGTTGTCCCGAAGAAGTCGGGAATTCAGATGGTGAAAAATGAGAGTGGAGAGGAGATTCCAAAGAGAGTAACCACGTCGTGGCGAGTATGTGTTGATTACAGGAAACTTAACACCGCGACGAAGAAGGACCACTTTCCTTTGCCTTTCATAGACCAGGTCATCGAACGGTTGGCAGGGAACGAGTACTTCTGTTTCCTTGACGGTTACTCCGGATACAACCAGGTATCAATTGCTCCTGAAGACCAGGAGAAAACCACCTTCACTTGTCCGTTTGGCACGTATGCCTTTAGACGGATGCCCTTTGGATTGTGCAACGCTCCCGCAACTTTCCAGAGGTGCATGCTCGCTATTTTTGCGGATATGGTCGGTGATTTTCTAGAGGTTTTTATGGATGACTTTTCGGTCTATGGTGAGTCATTTGACGATTGTTTAGCGCACCTAGACCAGGTTTTGAAAAAGTGTTGTGAGGTAGATCTCGTTCTGTCATGGGAAAAGAGCCATTTTATGGTTACTCACGGGATCGTGTTGGGGCACGTCATCTCCCAGCGAGGCATGGAGGTTGACCCTGCCAAGGTGGATGTCATTAAGAAACTCGAACCACCATCCAACATCAAACAGTTACGGTCATTTCTGGGGCACGTCGGCTTTTATCGACGGTTTATTCAAGACTTCTCCAAGATTGCCCGACCGTTAACTGAATTGTTAGGCAAAGACATCGAGTTCGTTTTAAATGATAAATGTCTTCATGCCTTCCTCACACTTAAAGAAAAGATAATCAATGCTCCTGTCCTACAGTCTCCTGATTGGTCTCTACCCTTTGAGATCATGACGGATGCATCAGATTTTGCGGTCGGGGCTGTATTAGGGCAGAGGAGGAATGGACTTCCCATAGCTATACACTATGCCAGCAAGACCTTAGATGATGCGCAGAGAAACTACACAGTAACAGAGAAAGAGATGTTGGCAGTAGTGTTTGCACTAGACAAATTTCGTTCTTACTTACTTGGCTCAAAGATCACAGTTTATACAGACCACTCAGCTATCAGATTTTTGATGGAAAAGAAGGATGCCAAGGCACGCCTTCTTAGATGGATTCTTTTACTCCAAGAATTCGATTTGGATATCAAGGATAAACCTGGAGTAAAGAATGTGGTAGCTGATCACCTCTCCCGATTACAGTCAAATCAGCCTTCAGATGAGTACACGCCAGAGATCGCAGAGAGATTTCCAGACGAAAGTATCTTTGCGGTGACAGAACTTCCGTGGTATGCAGATATAGTGAACTTTCTGGTCACACAGAAAAGTCCTCAAGGTTGGCCGAAGAACAGAGTTGAGAAACTCGTGTCTGAGTCACGATACTACCATTGAGAGGATCCGATTCTTTTTCGCGAAGGACCGGATTGCGTTTACAGGCGATGTATTCCTCAAGAGGAATATAATAGTGTTCTCACTTTGTGTCATTCTCTAGAATCAGGAGGACATCATTCAGAGAAGAGGACAGCGCAGAAGGTACTACAGAGCGGATTATGGTGGCCGACTCTTACCAGAGATGCTTGCACATTCGTGAAGAGTTGTCCAGAATGTCAGAGAGCTGTAGGGACAATCAGTGCTAGAGATGCGATGCCGATGCGACCCGTCATTATTTGCGAGATCTTTGATGCATGGGGCATAGATTTTATGGGACCGTTCCCTTCTAGCAGCGGCTTTGAGTACATCCTTCTCGCTGTAGATTATGTTAGCAGATGGGTGGAGGCTATACCCGCACGAACCGCAGACAGTAAGACCGTTTGCAAGTTCCTAAGGGAACATATCATTTCGCGGTTCGGAATCCCTCGTATTCTTATCTCTGATGGGGGTAGCCATTTCATTAATAAGGAGGTGAAAAAGCTAGTGAAACAATACCGCATCGATCACAGAGTAGATTCTCCTTACCAACCACAAACGAATGGCATGGCCGAAGTTTCAAATAGGGAGGTAAAATCTATTCTCCAGAAGTTAGTACGACCGGATAGGAAGAATTGGTCACTTCTTCTAGACCAAGTTCTTTGGGCTTATCGTACTGCATATAAGACTCCCTTAGGTACTTCACCATTCAGGCTAGTTTATGGAAAGCCGTGCCACTTGCCCGTAGAGATCATGCATAAATCTGAGTGGGCAATTCGAGAAATTTTGATGGATATGCAGAAAGCAGGAGCCAAGAGGAAGATAGATCTGAATGAGTTGGTAGAAATCCGCAACCAAGCATACGAGAACACACTGATCTATAAGGACAAAGTGAAGAAATGGCATGACAGACACATCCGACACAAGAGCTTTGTCCCTGGGCAGAAAGTCTGGTTGTTCAATGCAAGGCTGAGAATTTTTCCCGGCAAATTGAAAAGCAAGTGGGAAGGACCGTACATAGTCAGAACGGTGCACGACAATGGCAGTATTGCGATATCAGATGTGTCACCTGGTGCAGAACCGTTCGTGGTTAACGGGCAGATGCTGAAGCATTTTGTAGAGACCACTGATCATCTGGCCCGAACTGAAGTGATCTATTTTGTACAGGAATCATAATCATTCTTTTACTTCTTTCAGTACAAATCCTTTTGAGCCATTCGGGAGATTCACAACACTTGTATATTCTTCATAGACCACAATCGTCCCCGTTTTTGCTCGTCTTCTATGCTTAGGATACCAGATCCTAAGTATAGGGGGGACCGATTGTCCGCTGATTCACGTTTTATTTTTGTACTAATTCTTTTGTATAGCCATTCTTTTTCAAGAATCACTGATCCCCAATTTTTGGCGACATTCTTTTTATACTTAGGATGCCTTATCCTAAGTATAGGGGGGACCGAGTGATTTTGATGATTTCGTATTCCTTCCTTTTGATTTCTTCGTTATTTATCCTTTTCATTCAGTCATCCTGTTTTTGCTCTCTCATAATACTTACGATGAGCAGATCGTAAGTATAGGGGGGGTTGACTGACTTGTCATCGATATATCTTTTTCACCCACTTTTACTTAGCACGAGTTATGCCCTCCTTTTTCTCTTTTGACACTATGAGGACATAGCTCAAGCTAAGTATAGGGGGGTTCGTATATATTGTATATATACTTTCGGTCATAACTCGTACTTTATGTATTTTCTATATCTATAAAATCCATAAAAAGTAGGTACGGGTTAATTTAAAATACACTCTCTTATAAAATCCTGGTAAATAAGTAAAATATACTTAAAATTTGTAATTAAAAACTTGTAATTAAAAATTTATACTTAAAATATGTATAATACTTATTTAAAATCCTATGTATTAAAATTTGTATAAAAGCCATTCAACCCTTGTAAAATACTCTGTAGATAAAATTTGTAAAATACATCAGATATTTAACTTAAATAAAATTTATCTTGTAAAATTTGTAAATAAAACTCTGTTTATAAAAATCATAAAATCCATAAAAAATACAAAATCCTAAAATTTGTAAAAATTACAAAATCCTTAAAATCCAGAAAAATGAGTAAAATCCAGAAAATAGACTTCACAAAAACATGGTTGCATTTGCATTCGCATTTTTCAGAATAAGTTTGATTTCCGGGACTAAGGACTGAGTCTAGTCTGAAGGATGGAGCTTGATTACGGCCTTTAACTCTCATTGTAAGGAGCCTGATTAGGAACTGGATTTTAGACTCTTCAGGTCTGGTGACTTAAATCTTTGAGTTCCGTAAGACTATATTCGGGAAATCAAGTCATCTGAGCTTAAGTAGACCACTTGGAGTCATCCGTACAACTCTTCACCAGTGAACCAACTTTGAACACATGCACTCTGCACTTAGCTCAACTCGCATGGAGTTCCGAAGGACAGTACACCTTGGTAGTGCATTCTTATCCTTATCTTTGCAGCATTGACGTCTAAAGACGGGAGAGATTGGGGTTGCGATAGTTGCTTCGGATGAGGGAAGGATCTGCTGACACAATTTTTCTAAGACCTCAAAAAATGGACGGATTAAAAAGATTCTATAACCGTCGAGGCACAAGAGATGAATGCAGTGCAAGCAAATTACAAAGTCAACACAAAGCAGAAGCCACCAAATAAGACCAAACTGGTCAAAGCTTCCACCAAATATGCCTGCACATCTTAGTGGAGACTCAGCTACACCGGATGGGCTTCACAAGGAGATGCGTCTACACTGGTCGCACTCCACTTCTTTTCTCATTCTTCTAACTTCTCCCTATATTCGATTGTGGACATAGCAGAACTGAACTCAGAAGGGAATACCTCCCTCCCCGAGGAAAGAGTAGCAAGATGAGGAAGCCATAGGAGTGTATAGCCGGGATTGACGGTTTCTTCGGTTCTCTAAGCAGGAAGAGCTAAATCAATTCACACACTGTACAAGTTGACTTCAAGGATGATAGAGTTTGCGATATGAATAAGTGAGTCTGAACTAGCCGATGAAGTGATCTCAAGTAAGGATTATGGAACTTGAAGACTGTTGAGGATGAAATCCTAATCCTAGTTAAGGTTCCGACAAAATGCTTATTTCACGCCCGATCGAGCTCTATCCTTTGTCTGTTCTCATGAATTGGTTTAGGAAAACAAATTCATTCTAACTTTCTTTCTTTTCCACTTACTCTTTCAAAATAAGTGTTTGCTAAGGGACTAGCAAAGTTTAAGTATAGGGGGTTGATGAATCCATGATTCATTAATTTTTCTGTCGCATTTTGTCTTAAAACCCTTAACAAATACATGTAAATACTCACTAATTCTCATACTTTAACAAAACTCCATTCATTTGTAAATATTCACTTTTAACCACTAAATTCATGTAAATAAATAAAGAACCAGAAAAAGAAAGAAAAAGGCATGTGGAATATATGTATATATATGTAATATGACTTAAACTATAAATATAACTGTAAGATATATTTATAGCCTAACCCCCGAGACCAAGTCAGCATGGATTGGTCGACAAACCAATAAGTAGGGGGAGATAAGGAAAGAAAACCAATAAAAATAATCTATCTCATGTATATACATTCTTCACTATTTATAAATAAATACAAAACTTCAGAGAATTTTAATTATTTCATCTTAACTTATTCTTCACCAAATCTTTCTCCTAATTATTCATAAAAATGTAGATAAAAATATAAAAATAAGTTAAAAATATTACCCTGTAAATATGCCAAGAAATCCAGCTTACAAATTGTCAAAATCTCAACTTCCGAACATCATAACTTCCTCATACGAACTCCAATTTCACTCTACTTAGCTTTAAAGTTCATAAAATAATATTGTCTAATTAATAAAGGTGATTTCACTGAATTCGGAGTCCGTTTGCAAAAAGTCGGTTTTGGGACCAAAAGACAAAGGGGTTTCTGGGCTATTTATTTTATGTAACACACCTTATTTATTATTTTCTTAATTTTATAATTTTTAAATTATTTCATGATCCTCTAGTTTTACCATAAATTATTTCATAATTTTTGGAGACTATTTATTATTTTTATAAAATCAAATACACTAAAATATAGGTATATTTGACCTATAGAGACACTTCATCTATTTATTAAAATATGTAGATTAAGTCATAAAAATCCATAAAAATTCGTACAAGTCTTATTTAATGCCTTAATCATTAATAAAATATAAAATTAATTTTTACTTAATTATTTATTAAATTAAAAATTCAAAACCTATTTATTAATACATATTTATTAATAAAATATTTATATTTGAAATAATATTTATTATTTATTAAAAGTAATTATACTATAATTTAGAAAATAAAATTATTTACATTTCTTGTATTTATACCTATTTAAAATAACGTCATCTTCTATTTTATATTTAATTTATAGCTTATTTATACTTCTGGGCCAACCAGGTGCTGACACGTGTCAGCACCTGGAGCCTTCTTCCTCAAGAAGGTCTGCCGACCTTCTGTTCCAACTGCCCGACTTCATGGATTTTTCCCGCGCGCTTCGCGAACCTTCCAACTCATCTAAGCCCTCCATTCCCTACTCCTAACAACCCTCTAACTCGCCGTCCCTTCGATTCACCTTGGGGCCCAAGCAAACTTCCTATTTAAAGCCCCCAAGGTCGGCCATTAACAACCATCTTCTTCCACCTTCAGCTACCAAGCTCCAGGTTGTTCGACTACCTAACTTTCTCCCTCGATTCCAACCTAACCCGGAGGTGACAGCTCCATTTGGAGGACTCGCGAGGAGGAGGGATAGTCGCAGAAGAGATCCAAGGCGGAGCTTCGCCTTGAACCGCCGCCACGCGCCGCGTACAGCTCCGGCAAGGTCAACCGTCGAGCAGCTTCTTCCAGGTCATACACCCGGAATTTCCATAGACCACTTCCTCCATTTTGCTATTTTCTTTCTCGAGCATCGTGCCACGAGTAGCGTGGCTAATCACGCATTTAGTTAGCCTAATTACCCTTCTTTAACGCCACATCAAAACTTTCTTTAGAATCGATTCACATTCATCTCAAATCATTCATCGAATCGTCGTCTTTTTCGCATCTGGACATTTGGCTGGAAATGTATGCATTTTCTTCACACTTTGAAGCTTAACTTCTTAATATCTCGGCCGATTCCATGAGAATCGAGCACAGCATTTGATTAATTGCAGGTCCAGGTCCATCGCTTGCCATTCATTTGGATCGGAAATATCCTCAACGTCATCAAAATCGTGCTCGAATTTGGAGCTCCAGAACAACTCTCAAGCACCAGTGCCGAGACCACCTCCTTCATCGGGCCACCGCCATCGCTCGGAGCACCGCCATCACCAACTCCACCGCGGGCGAGCTCGAGGGGTGGAGGAGCCACCCCTCTGGCCCCGCAGGCGAGCCCAAGACGCCGGAGGACGGCCGGGAAAAGTCGGAGAAGAGAGCCCGTCAGCCAGAGCTCCAACAACCCCAAGAACGCCTCGACGCACAGTTTGCCGACACGTGTCAGAGCCAGAACCGTCCGATCGCGGCCGAAACGTTTTAATCGCAGCCGTTGAGTGCGAAACGGTGGAAATTTTGCTACATAAGCCCAGCCAAGTTCCAGAATTTCAACCCGCCTTCCAGACTTTTAATAATTACAATTAGGTCCCTCCGCAGGGACCTAAGTGTAAGAGTTTGTTATTTTTCTTGCAGAACAGTCCTTTTTGGACCTTTTTGAGAACAAATTTTAATTAGTTTTTTTTACGCTTATGCCCCTGGGCTGTAGGGGCTGTATCTTGTCCATTTGACCTCAGATTTTGACGATTCTTGAGGGGTAGTTACACAACTACCCCGCAGCCACCACATCACCGAGAGCATCACAAGGTGGCGAATATAGCAGACTCTGAATCCAACACCAACATGAGCTTCATTGGTGAGAAATTAACATTGGTGGATGTGATTCATAAGCAAGTCCAGGATCTGCAGCCGCTGCGAGAGTTGGAGAAACTCTCATCTCTACCTCAGCAGCTGAGTGATCTTTCGAAGAAGGTCTCTGATCTTCAACTTCAGTACCAGCAGAATCAGACTTCTTCACAGCCAGCACGGAGGATCGCACCCGCTCCACCCACCCGTCAGATACAATATGTTCAGAGCGAGCCTGAGATTCCGCAGATTGATTGGCATGAGGATCAGTCTCATGCCAATGCTGGCCAGGTCATCAGCACTGCAGCAATGGAGGTGGAGCCGCAAGCCACTTTCGAGATCAATGGGATTTGGTATACTCCAGTTCAGCAGCCGAGTATACCGAATCATCAGCAGCAGCAGCCATACGGTCATCCGCAGCATGGACGTCCGCAATTCCAGCACCGCCAGAATTTCACGCCGCCGCAGTCTCATCCGAACGTCTACCATCAGAGACCGCAACCTACTTATCAACACCCTGCTCAGTTTTCACCGAATTATCCTTTTCAGTAGCCGCAACAATCTTCCTCTACACCACAGCGCTACTCCCAGCCGTCCACCTCTCAGCACTTCACGCCAAAGCAGGAGAGAGGAGCAAGCCAGGGCCACCATACCGAACCAGAGATGTCTTCACAGGCCCAGGCGCTCAACCAGATCATGGACATGCTCAGCACGCTCCAGATTGCACATAAGACAGAGATGGAGCAGGTTAACCGTCGTCTAGACGAGTTAACCGTGCCAAAGACCACTCTCCCAGCCCAGCCTTAGATGAATCCGAACAACAAGAGGAGGCATCCAGATCAGGTAGATACTACAGGTAAGATCTCGTTTCCTGAATTTTTATCTAACTTCATTCGTCTCAGGAGCGGTAGATCACCGCAAACACCTACTGGAGAGGAGAGGGAACCAGAGGAGTACGAGCATGATCCGAATGCCGAGGAGGAGAAACCGCAAGAGGATGAGGATGTAGAATCGAGAGATGGGAGCAATGCCAACAGTTCAGATATGGATACTGGCGACTCAGACGATGATATCACGCCAGATCAGGCAGAATCCCCAGAGAAAAACATTTCTTCCCCTGTCTTAGAGAGTTTTGTAAATAATTCTGAGACTCTCGATGTACAAGCTGATTCCAATGATTTCAATAAAAGTTCTGATTTTCTGACTCCTGACTTTATTCCTTTTCCCGATGCTTTGTTTGGAAAAGGAAAGAAAAAGACCAAAAATAATCTTGAATCTCCACAATTTGAAAAGTTGCTCAAAGATCATATCTTTCTGAAGATCCTGCTCCATGATGCCTTAGATCAATTTCCTACGCTTAAGAATCAATTGAAAAACAGATGCACCACGCGTAGGAAAAAGAGATCCCGAACAGAAAAGCATGTTTTGACTAAGGCTACATCCTGTGCGATACAGAATAAGCTTCCAAAGAAGAAGAAAGACTCAGGTGCACATTATGTCAGATGCGAGATCGCAAAAGCCGAATTCGATCGCACTCTATTAGATAACGGTTCCTCGATCAATCTTATACCCGCTTCCTTACTCGAGAAACTCGAGTTAGGTCCTCTTTAAAAATCCCGTGCGATTCTTCAGTTTGCTGATAGATCCGTAAAGAGACCTAAGGGTATACTTAGGAACGTTATCGTAACCGTGCAGGGTCTGCAATTCCCCGTAGATTTTACGGTTCTAGAGATGAATTGCCCTGCACAGTTACACCTTGCCCCGATCATTCTCGGGAGGCCTTTTCTACAGACCGCAAAGGCTCTCTTCGATTATGATACAGGGAAGGTATCTTTTCGCGCCGAGGGCGAAAAGGTACATATAGAGATGGCGAGAGAATCAAATACTTCCAGTGATGCATCTTCAGATTTTCTGAGTTCTTTAGCCTCCTGCGATTACATGGATGAGGTTCGCCTTGACGACCTCGAAAGATACCAGGTAGAGACCCAAGAATGTTTGACAGAGGACGGGTCTGAGACTTTAGGAGGAAGCTCTTCCGATGGAACTTTATATTTTAGTCTGGATGATGATGAGCAAAGGGATCAGACTTTTGAGGATATTAATGCAGATCTTTCAGATTCAGAGAGTATACATAATTCCTCCATCTCAGATGAATCAGAATTTTATCTAGTTGACTTATTCTCTTCTGATCATTCTGAGGAGTCGGATGATGTCTCGAACATCTTCTGTAGTCCGACTTTAGAGCACATTGAGATGGTGAATAATCAGAATGCAGACACATCACCTACCGACACAAATCCCCATACAGATATAGATGATGTTGCAGCAGATCCAGATACTACCTTGTCAGAACTCAAGACTTTGCCACCAAACATGAAATATGCCTTCCTTGCGGGTCCACATCAGCAGTTTCCGGTCATTATCAGCTCAACTTTGACCGATGATCAAGAATCTCGTCTGATGGAGATTCTAGAAAGAAACCACAAGGCTATTGGGTGGACTGTATCCGATCTCCGCGGGATTAATCCTGCTTTGTGTTCACATCACATCTATCTCGATCATGACAGCAAACCCTCCAGAGAGTTTCAGCGTAGGCTGAATCCGGTTTTACGAGAAGTTGTCAAGAAAGAGATCACGAAATGGTGTGATGCAGGGTTCATTTATCCTATCTCCAACTCCGAATGGGTTAGCCCATTACATGTTGTCCCGAAGAAGTCGGGAATTCAGATGGTGAAAAATGAGAGTGGAGAGGAGATTCCAAAGAGAGTAACCACGTCGTGGCGAGTATGTGTTGATTACAGGAAACTTAACACCGCGACGAAGAAGGACCACTTCCCTTTGCCTTTCATAGACCAGGTCATCGAACGGTTGGCAGGGAAGGGGTACTTCTGTTTCCTTGACGGTTACTCCGGATACAACCAGGTATCAATTGCTCCTGAAGACCAGGAGAAAACCACCTTCACTTGTCCGTTTGGCACGTATGCCTTTAGACGGATGCCCTTTGGATTGTGCAACGCTCCCGCAACTTTCCAGAGGTGCATGCTCGCTATTTTTGCGGATATGGTCGGTGATTTTCTAGAGGTTTTTATGGATGACTTTTCGGTCTATGGTGAGTCATTTGACGATTGTTTAGCGCACCTAGACCAGGTTTTGAAAAAGTGTTGTGAGGTAGATCTCGTTCTGTCATGGGAAAAGAGCCATTTTATGGTTACTCATGGGATCGTGTTGGGGCACGTCATCTCCCAGCGAGGCATGGAGGTTGACCCTGCCAAGGTGGACGTCATCAAGAAACTCGAGCTACCATCCAACATCAAACAGTTACGGTCATTTCTGGGGCACGTCGGCTTTTATCGACGGTTTATTCAAGACTTCTCCAAGATTGCCCAACCGTTAACTGAATTGTTAGGCAAAGACATCGAGTTCGTTTTAAATGATAAATGTCTTCATGCCTTCCTCACACTTAAAGAAAAGATAATCAGTGCTCCTGTCCTACAGCCGCCTGATTGGTCTCTACCCTTCGAGATCATGACGGATGCATCAGATTTTGCGGTCAGGGCTGTATTAGGACAGAGGAGGAATGGACTTCCCATCGCTATTCACTATGCCAGCAAGACCTTAGATGATGCTCAGAGGAATTACACAGTAACAGAGAAAGAGATGTTGGCAGTAGTGTTTGCACTAGACAAATTTCGATCTTACTTACTTGGCTCCAAGATCACAGTCTATACAGACCACTCAGCTATCAGATTTTTGATGTAAAAGAAGGATGCCAAGGCACGCCTTCTTAGATGGATTCTTTTACTCCAAGAATTCGATTTGGATATCAAGGATAAACCTGGAGTAAAGAATGTTGTAGCTGATCACCTCTCCCGATTACAGTCAAATCAGCCTTCAGATGAGTACACGCCAGAGATCGCAGAGAGATTTCCAGACGAGAGTATCTTTGCGGTGACAGAACTTCCGTGGTATGCAGATATAGTGAACTTTCTGGTCACACAGAAAAGTCCTCAAGGTTGGCCGAAGAACAGAGTTGAGAAACTCGTGTCTGAGTCACGATACTACCATTGGGAGGATCCGATTCTTTTTTGCGAAGGACCGGATTGCGTTTACAGGCGATGTATTCCTCAAGAGCAATATAATAGTGTCCTCACTTTGTGTCATTCTCTAGAATCAGGAGGACATCATTCAGGGAAGAGGACAGCGCAGAAGGTACTACAGAGCGGATTATGGTGGCCGACTCTTACCAGAGATGCTTGCACATTCGTGAAGAGTTGTCCAGAGTGTCAGAGAGCTGTAGGGACAGTCAGTGCCAGAGATGCGATGCCGATGCGACCCGTCATTATTTGCGAGATCTTTGACGCATGGGGCATAGATTTTATGGGACTGTTCCCTTCTAGCAGCGGCTTTGAGTACATCCTTCTCGCTGTAGATTATATTAGCAGATGGGTGGAGGCTATACCCGCACGAACCGCAGACAGTAGGACCGTTTGCAAGTTCCTAAGGGAACATATCATTTCGCGGTTCGGAATCCCTCGCATTCTTATCTCTGATGAGGGTAGCCATTTCATTAATAAGGAGGTGAAAAAGCTAGTGAAACAATACAGCATCGATCACAGAGTAGCTTCTCCTTACCACCCGCAGACGAATGGCATGGCTGAAATTTCAAATAGGGAGGTAAAATCAATTCTCCAGAAGTTAGTACGACCGGATAGGAAGAACTGGTCACTTCTTCTAGACCAAGTTCTTTGGGCTTATCGTACTGCATATAAGACTCCCTTAGGTGCTTCACCATTCAGGCTAGTTTATGGAAAGCCGTGCCACTTACCCGTAGAGATCATGCACAAATCTGAGTGGGCAATTCGAGAAATTTTGATGGATATGCAGAAAGCAGGAGCCAAAAGGAAGATAGATCTGAATGAGCTGGTAGAAATCCGCAACCAAGCATACGAGAACACACTGATCTATAAGGACAAAGTGAAGAAATGGCATGACAGACACATCCGACACAAGAGCTTTGTCCCTGGGCAGAAAGTATGGTTGTTCAATGCAAGGTTGAGAATTTTTCCCGGCAAATTGAAAAGCAAGTGGGAAGGACCGTTCATAGTCAGAACGGTGCACGACAATGGCAGTATTGCGATATCAGATGTGTCACCTGGTGCAGAACCGTTCGTGGTTAACGGGCAGATGCTGAAGCACTTCGTAGAGACTACTGATCATCTGGCCCGTATTGAAGCAATCTATTTTGTACAGGAATCATGATCATTCTTTTACTCCTTCCTGTACAAATCCTTTTGAGCCATTCGGGAGATTCACAACACTTGTATATCCTTCATAGACCACAATCGTCCCCATTTTTGCTCGTCTTCTATGCTTAGGATACCAGATCCTAAGTATAGGGGGGACTGGTTGCCCGTTGATTCTCGTTTTATTTTTGTACTAATTCTTTTAGCCAGTCTTTTTCACGAATCACTGATCCCCAATTTTTGGCGACATTCTTTTTATACTTAGGATGCCTTATCCTAAGTATAGGGGGGACCGAGTGATTTCGATGATTTCGTATTCCTTCCTTTTGATTTCTTCGTTATTTATCCTTTTCATTCAGTCATCCCGTTTTTGTTCTCTCATAATACTTACGATGACCAGATCGTAAGTATAGGGGGGGTTGACTGACTCTTCATCGATATCCCTTTTTCACCCACTTTTACTTAGCACGAGTTATGCCCTCCTTTTTCTCTTTTGACGCTATGAGGACATAGCTCAAGCTAAGTATAGGGGGGTGCGTATATATTGTATATATACTTTCGGTCATAACTCGTACTTTATGTATTTTCTATATCTATAAAATCCATAAAAAGTGGGTGTGGGTGAATTTAAAATTCACTATCTTATTTATAAAATCCTGGTAAATAAGTAAAAAATGCTTAAAACTTGTAATTAAAACTTGTATTTAAATTTTGTACTTAAAATATGTATAATACTTATTTAAAATCCTATTTATTAAAATTTGTATAAAAGCCATTCAACCCTTGTAAAATACTTTGTAGATAAAATTTGTAAAATACATTAGACACTTAACTTAAATAAAATTTATCTTGTAAAAATTGTAAATAAAACCTTGTTATAAAAATCATAAAATCCATAAAAAATACAAAGTCCTAAAATTTGTAAAAATTACAAAATCTTTAAAATTCATAAAAATGAGTAAAATCAAGAGAATAGACTTCACAAAAACATGGTTGCATTTGCATTCGCATTTTTCAGAATAAGTTTGATTTCCGGAACTAAGGACTGAGTCTAGTCTGAAGGATGGAGCTTGATTACGTCCTTTAACTCTCATTGTAAGGAGCCTGATTAGGAACTGGAATTTAGACTCTTCAGGTCTGGTGACTTAAATCTTTGGGTTCTGTAAGACCATATTCGGGAAATCAAGTCATCTGAGCTTAAGTAGACCACTTGGAGTCATCCGTACAACTCTTCACCAGTGAACCAATCTTGAACACATGCACTCTGCACTTAGCTCAACTCGCATGGAGTTCCGAAGGACAGTACACCTTGGTAGTGCATTCTTATCCTTATCTTTGCGGCATTGACGTCTAAAGACGGGAGAGATTGGGGTTGCGATAGTTGCTTCGGATGAGGGAAGGATCTGCTGACACAATTTTTCTAAGACCTCAAAAAATGGACGGATTAAAAAGATTCTATAACCGTCGAGGCACAAAAGATGAATGCAGTGCAAGCAAATTACAAAGTCAAAGCAAAGCAGAAGCCACCAAATAGACCAAACTGGTCAAAGCTTCCACCAAATATGCCTGCACATCTTAGTGGAGACTCAGCTACACCGGTTGGGCTTCACAAGGAGATGCGTCTACACTGGTCGCACTCCACTTCTTTTCTCATTCTTCTAACTTCTCCCTATATTCGATTGTGGACATAGCAGAACTGAACTCAGAAGGGAATACCTCCCTCCCCGAGGAAAGAGTAGCGAGATGAGAAAGCCATAGGAGGGTATAGCCAGGATTGACGGTTTCTTCGGTTCTCTAAGCAGGAAGAGCTAAATCAATTCACACACTGTACAAGTTGACTTCAAGGATGAAAGAGTTTGCGATAAGAATAAGTGAGTCTGAACTAGCCGATGAAGTGATCTCGAGTAAGGATTATGGAACTTGAAGACTGTTGAGGATGAAATCCTAATCCTAGTTAAGGTTCCGACAAAATGCTTGTTTCAGGCCCGATCAAGCTCTGTCCTTTGTCTGTTCTCATGAATTGGTTTAGGAAAACAAATTCATTCTAACTTTCTTTCTTTTTCACTTACTTTTTCAAAATAAGTGTTTGCTAAGGGACTAGCAAAGTTTAAGTATAGGGGGTTGATCAATCCATGATTCATTAACTTTTCTGTCGCATTTTGTCTTAAAACCCTTAACAAATACATGTAAATACTCATTAATTCTCATACTTTAACAAAACCCCATTCATTTGTAAATATTCACTTTTAACCACTAAATTCATGTAAATAAATAAAGAATCAGAAAAAGAAAGAGAAAGGCATATGGAATATATATATATATATGTAATATGACTTAAACTATAAATATAACTGTAAGATATATTTATAGCCTAACCCCCGAGACCAAGTCAGCATGGATTGGTCGACAAATCAATAAGTAGGGGGAGATAAGGAAAGAAAACCAATAAAAATAATCTATCTCATGTATATACACCTTCCACTATTTATTAAATAAATACAAAACTTTAAAGAATTTTAATTATTTCATCTTAACTTATTCTTCACCAAATCTTTCTCCTAATTATTCATAAAATTGTAAATAAAAATATAAAAATAAGTTAAAAATATTACCTTGTAAATATGCCAAGAAACTCAGCTTACAAATTGTCAAATTCTCAACTTCCGAACATCATAACTTCCTCATACGAACTCCAATTTCACTCTACTCACCTTTAAAGTTCATAAAATAATATTATCTAATTAATAAAGGTGATTTCACTGAATTCGGAGTCCGTTTGCAAAAAGTCGGTTTTGGGACCAAAAGACAAAGGGGTTTCTGGGCTATTTATTTTATGTAACACACCTTATTTATTATTTTCTTAATTTTATAATTTCTAAATTATTTCACGATCCTCTAGTTTCACCATAAATTATTTTATAATTTTTGGAGACTATTTATTATTTTTATAAAATCAAACAAACCAAAATATAGGTATATTTGACCTATAAAGACACTTCCTCTATTTATTAAAATATGAAAATTAATTCATAAAAATCTATAAAAATTTGTATAAGTCTTATTTAATGACCTAATAATTAATAAAATATAAAATTAATTTTTACCTAATTATTTATTAAATTAAAAATATAAAACCTATCTATTAATACATATTTATTAATAAAATATTTATATTTTAAATATTATTTATTATTTATTAAAAAATAATTATACCATAATTTAGAAAATTAAATTATCTAACTTTCTTGTATTTATACCTACTTGAAATAACGTAATTAGCTATTTTATATTTAATTTATAACTTATTTATACTCCTGGACCAACCAGGTGCTGACACGTGTCAGCACCTGGAGCTTCTTCTCCAAGAAGCTGTTGCGTCCAGTGCACCAACCACCCAACTTCCACCCATTTTCTCGCGCACATCTCGAATCTTCCAACCCATCTCGACCCTCCATCCTTTCCTCCTAACAACCAGCTACACCGCCAGCCATTGATCTTGGCTTGGAGCCCAAGTATCTTCTCTATATAAGCTCCCCAAGATCGCCATTAACCAACAACTCTTCCAACCTTCAAAGCTCCAGCTCCAGGTTGTTCGACTACCCACCTTCCCAGCCTTGTTCCAACCAACTCGAGCGGTGACAGCGCCAAGGGAGGAGCTCGCGGGGAAGAAGGATCGTCAGGGAAGGTACCAAGGCTGCTGCGCCGCCTTGAATCGCCGCCTCGTGCTGCGTGCAGCTCCGAGAAGACCGCTCGTCGAGCAATTATCAGGAGGTCATACACCTCCAGACCCCAGGTCAATTCCTTCATCTTTGCTATTTCCTTTCTCGATAGTAGAGACACGATTAGCGTGGCTAATCACGCATTTAGTTAGCCTAATTACCATTCTTCCACGCAACATAAAAACATCCTTTCGTATCGATTCACATTCATCTCAAATCGATCACAAAATGTCGTCTTCTTCGCATCTGGATACTTGGCTGGATTTGTGTGTTGTTTTCCTTAAATTTTGAGGCTTGATTTCTTAAATAACTTGGCCGATTCAGATCGAATCGAGCATAGAACTTGATTGCTTGCAGATCCAGGTAGCTCGCAAGGCATTCGCCTCGGATTTTGGACCTCGTGCATCATTGATCTTCGTCCTTGAAGATCGGACCTCCAGCATAGCCTTCAAGCCAACCGTGCTGCGACCTCATCTTCTTCGAGCTTCAGCCGCCGCTCGAAGCGCCGCCTCAGCCAACCCTACAGCGGGCGAGCTCGAGGGGTGGAGGAGCCACCCCTCTGGCCCCGCCGGAGTGACCGGATCGCCGGAGCGCAGCCGTCATAAAGCGGAGAAGGAGAGCTCGTCGCCAGCCGCTCCAACTGCCCAAGAACACCAGACGCACAGTTAGCCGCCACGTGGCACCGCGAGGACCGTCAGATCACGCCTGAAGCGTTCTAATCTCGGCCGTGAATTTCGAAATGGTGGAATAATTGCATCATACACCCAGCTGAGTCTCCAGAATTGCATCCCGCCGCCTAAGTTTTCGATAATTACATTTAGGTCCCTCCGCAGGGACCTAAGTGTAAGAACTTGTTAGTTTTTCTTACAGAACAGTCCTTTTGGACCTTTTTGCGAACATTTTAATTAGTATTTTTTGACTCTTATGCCCCTGGGCTGTAGGGGCTGTATCTTGTCCATTTGACCTCGGATTCCGACGATTCTTGAGGGGTAATTACACAACTACCCCAGCTACATAGTATAAAGTTTTCGCGGCTTTTCGACGAGTTTTTAACGTGATTTGATTTTCTCGAAAACCACCTCGTTTTGATTTGTTTTCTTGTGCAGTTCGAGTACGCGGCTCGAACTTCGTTCACCTATATTATATAGTATCACATATATTCTATCCACCTACTATATAATAAATAAATCTTTTGCAAAATATCCCTTTTTGAAAATTAAATAAAAATTTGAAAAGAATAAAATCAAATAAAAATTACAAAAATAAAAACCACTAAAAAAGGCCTTCTGACTTAGAGAAGAATTAAAATAAAATCACGAGAAGAAAAATTAGGGAATATATTCTGCCTCCTTGAGTTCGACCCAGGAACACTTGCCTGATAAAATAAATAGTGAACGGTTTTCCGACAGAAAACCGTAAATTTGTTTGATAGGTTCAAAGATCGAAACTTTACATTGTTTCGCGGCTTTTGCTACAACTGACAACCTTCTTCTTTTAAGAAGCCGCGAAACCGATTTTTAGCCTTATCAATCCCATGAGTTATTTCCCTTGTGTCAAAACAATTTTGCAAACACTTTCAAAATATTTTTCCAAAACTATTTTTACAAACATTTACAACAATTTTACAAATTGTTTTTTCAAACATTTTATTTTACACAATTTTCAAAAATTTTGTACAGTATACTTAATTTTGATACAGATAACATTTTAAAAATCTTTTGCAGACAAAGCATTTTTACAAACATCTTTACAAAATTTGTACAAAAATAATTTTTGGAAATGTTTCTACAAACAATTTTTACAAAGCATTTTTAAAACATTTTTCAAAAACTTTTTACTCCAATTTTATATAAATAATAGTCACATTATTAACACATAAAATTTATGTCTAATGTATATATACAATATATATACGACACCCCCTATACTTAGCTCGAACGATGTCCTCAGAGTCTCAAAGAGTGATGAAGAAAGACATAACTCGTGATAAATATAGAGAAGTGAAAAGATTCCTTTACTACAATGACTCAAAAGAATGAAAGAATAGAATCAATAGAAGTCAGTGATCCCCCTTATACTTAGGATCAAGTAAACCTATGTGTAGAAGACTATACACAAAAGGGGGAAAACTGAGGAGCAGAATGTACAGACATTACCTCACCTATACTTTGGGTAAAATATCCCTAAGTATAGGCAACAAGAATAGAGGTAATAGAAAAAATGAATAGTAATAGGTCTAATACCCCCCTATACTTAGGATAAAGTGCATCCTAAGTATAGCATACTCATAAGATGGATCTAGGATATTAAACAAAATGAATGAATGATATAGACAATATGGATCTATACAGCTGCGGTGTAAATATGAAAATCATTTATGAGAAGCAGGTGATGTGAGTTAAGGAACACATCTCATACAAAATGAATAGAGGCAACGTCAATGGTTAGTGGATCATGATCAAGATATGCCTTAAGCACTAATTGTTGACTCGAAAGGTGGACTTGGATCTATCAACTGTACTGGCTCAATCTTCGCCCTGGCTATAGGATCTGTGGACATCAAACACAATAAATAATCATTGAAATCCTGCCAATCAAAATCAGTGTCCGAGCCTGAGGGATCTGAATCAGAATCACAAGAAATATACTCTACTCCGCTACCCAGATCACAATCATCTGCTTCTAAGGTATCCTATGTCATGAGTGTGCTTTCTAAACTCTCATCTACTGGCATCTGTGGCTCTGCAGTCTTTGAAGGTGTGATAAGATCTCGTGAAATCGGATTTGTCCAAATGGCTTCATCATCTGTAATCACAAAATAACACTCATGGTGGACGTCTAGCTCTGAATCTGTCATCTTCTCTAATCTCTACTAAGAGCAAGCTGAATCTCTGGCTCTCAATTCCTCAATTGTCTCTATTTGTATACTCTCATCCTCGACACAAAACTATACCTTCCCGCTATCATGATCTGATACTGCCTAAGCTGTAACCAAGAGAAGTCATCCTAAGATGATGGGGGTATTGGTCACACATTCAGGAATCTCCATGTCCAACACAACGAAGTTCATGGGGAATTTCAGGCCCTAAATTGTGACGACGACATCTTTAGTAACCCCTTCGGCCTCTTGAAAGACCTATCTGCGAACTAAAGAACTGTCATGCTCTATCTAAGAGGGCCAAACTTGAATTGGTCAAGTAAGGCAGTCGAGAGGAGGTTAATCGAGGATTCACTATCTCATAGAATCCGATCGAACCGCTACTCATGGATGTGGCATCTGACATACGGAGCCCCTACATTAGGTCTCTTAACTGACAATCGGTTCTAGATGGCGAAGCAAGTGGCATGAGTGAGCACATGGATTTCTACATTGTGATTTCGCCTCTTCTTCTTACGGATGGTGGTCTTCTCTCTGGGTTCTTTTGGAAAAGAAGGATATGCTCAAGTGTCTCATGAAGAGTTAGCTAGGTATGAAATCTATCTATCATCAACTCATTGAACTCTATTTGCAGTCTCTTTTTGGGATTTTCTATTTTTGGCCCTTCCCTAAGCGTAGTGCTTGAGGGAAGGGGATAGAGGGACCCTCCTCATAACAATGAGGTTTAAAAGTGGGTTTCTGAGCATTCATAATGTTGGAATCCGTGCAAACATCATCAATCTCAATAGTTGGATCCAAAGGGAATACAAAAACCTTTCCTTTATTCATATTTTTTATTTTTAAAGTTTTTATTTTTTATTTTCCTAAAAACAACCCCAGATATAGGAGAGGACAACACAACTGTCTGACTATTGCTATCATCAGTACCACCGACAATATCTAAACTAGCTACATCAGTACTGCATTCTGGCATGGCATTTGGAAATTTGGTGGCATCAACACCACCATCTACAACAACTAGAGATGTGATGAGTCGGATTCTCCCTATTAATTATGGGGAATTATCGATCATTTAAATTAATTATGAATGTGTCATTGTCGGGCAATCAAAATCGATCAAGAACTAATCACAAAATTTTATTCAATTTTAATCAACATGGTTTTATTTTATTTTGCATAGGCAAGTCCCAAGGTCGAACTTAAGGAGACAAAGAACAACCTAGAATTTATCTATCAAAGTTTGCACACGGTATTCGAGACAGTATTTTTTGTATTTTTAATGCAATTTTGCGATGTAAAATGCAAAGTAGGCTAATTTTAGGGACTACAATGTGAAGATCAATCAAACATTGTGCAAAAAATGAAACTTGGATGAGATGTTAATTACGATGAAATGAACGCACTATAATTTTTTGGAATTTTTGGATGCAAGATAAATATTTTATGAGTTTTGAATGCAAACACAATGAATTTCAATAATTAATCATAATAAATATTAAACCTAATTATTTTCAAGGGATAAAATTATCCAAGATCTCACTAGATGATTGATCTCAGAAAAATCCTAAATCTTGAAAATCTTGGATTTAATACCTATTAAAAATTAAAGATTGAAATATGCAAAATGATTTTTACAGAGAAAACCATGTATACAAATGCAATTCTTTTTAGGCATGGTGTTAAACACAATTAGTTATATAATCAATGAGTTTTTGGAAAATTTTCGAGTAATGGTTAATCACTTATGAATTTTGAAGCATAAAGTGGGTAAAATATGCAATTTTCCATAAAATAATTAATCACTAATTAGCCATAGATCACAAAAATATCACAATTATGCCATATGATAGAGAAATAGTTGAGAAACATCATTCAATTTTTTAAAATAATAAAATATGCAATATAGAGGTTCAAAATAAAAGGGGAACACAGGGTTCTCACTGCAATTACAATAATTATATATATATATATATATATATATATATATATGTGTGTGCACTAGAAAGGGTCAAAATGTAATTACAAGAACTTCTGGGGTAATATCTGCAAAATTTCAAAGGCTCGTGACCCTTGAGCGGCGAGTGCCTGATGGTAATATGGGGTTCCTCCAGGGCCTTGAATGTAAAAACTCCAGCAAGTCACGTGTAGAGCACGTGACTTCTGGATAGGGCTGATGTGCAATAGAAAGGATCTGGAGGGGCACCGATGCAAGTTGTCCCCAAACGCACGTGCCAAGCACGTGGGCGGGGGTCTCAGGTGTCGAACCCGACCTTGAGTGGTTGGCGAAGGAGGCATCCGGCGGAGGCGGTGGTAGTAGGAGGAGTGGCGGTGTGCTCTTGAGTCGATGTTGGAGGCCTGTGGCTGACGGGGTGGAGGGGGCACTGGCGAGGAACTGTAGGCGGTGAAGCGTTAGCTGATACACGATCGGCGACGTCGGTGGAGCTCGGGCAGGGAGCGGCTAGAGGAGAGACCCGTGACGGTGGAAAAGTTTCTGGAGGCGAGGGAGCAGCTGTCGAAGCACCCAGAAGCGATGCGATAGCCGACCGTGGTTGAAGGTGTACGGTGGTGGATAGTCGATGGTGGTTCGACGGTGAACGAAGATGGTGAGGCGTTGTCACGAGAGCCAAAGACCGGAGCAAAGCTGCAGCTCAAGAGAGAGCTACAACTACCAAGATGGTCGGACCTCACCGCAGTAGGCAGTGTCGGAGCTGTCACCTCCGGTAGGCTCTCTCCCTTCAACTTGGTGGACCGACGAATGAAGGGAGATGAGTGGGGCAACGGTGGTTAAATAGGATATGGGGTGGTGCCGGAGATGGAAGAAGAGCTTGATTGGAAGGTGGCATCGAGCGAGATCGAGGGAGGATGATTGGCAGTGGTATATTCTGATGAGGGTGGCGCTCGACGTTCTGAAAAAAAGGGGGAGAAGGGAATCACAGTGAATCGGAGATGGAGATTTGATGATGGTGATTGGGTTCTCGAGATACGCCAGATTTGGCTGGTGGCGAGATACGCGGAGATGGAAGATCGACGGCGGCGCGGAAGCGATGTTGGCCGGCCATGGATGGAAGGAGGTGTGAGGGCAGCGAGAAACACGAGCGGGGCAGCGGAGATCGCAGGGCGGCACTTCCTAATTGGGAAAGGGGGAGGAAGAATACAGCGTACAGGTGTCGTCCGATTGGCCGAGATCAGACGGCCCTAATGCCTCCACGTGGTAGGAAGGGGAAGAGAAGAGGATCGTCTGATCGGCTGAGATCATACGATCCTGATTGTGCCACGTGTCGGGGTTTTTAATTTTTTTATTTGTTTTATTTAATTTTTTAATAAAATGAATTTAAAACCTCCAAAAATGGGTGACATGTGGCGGCTCTAGGAGCGGCCACATGTTAGCCCTAGAAAAATCGAGAAATAAATATAAAAAAATAGAAAAGAAATAGCAAACGACCTCGGATCGAAATATTTTCTTATGAAAGTTGCTCGTCTAGATAAGATCTACAACTTTCATGAAGAGACCAAAACCAAAATCGATCATTTGTGCATAGTGATTTTTTTAGGGTATCTCATTTATATAAAATACCTAGATTTTTGGATTTTCTAATTTTTTTGTCATTTTTAAACCAGATAAAAATCCGGAAAAATATGATAAAATCAAAGATAAATATTTACACATTAATCTATTTTATTTGGATTATTATTAAGTAAGAAAAGGAAGAAATAAAATAAAATATGAAAAAGACCATTTATGTACAGCCAGTTAGTGAAGACTCAGTTAGTTTCTTTGATTTCAAGCTCATTTTGGATTCGTATTTTTGTACATTTTAATAAAACTTTTATCAAAGAATACAAATAAAAAAGAAATAAAATAAAATGAGTCAATCATGTACATAAAATTATGGGTCAAAAACCGCTAAAATACAAAATGTACAAAGAGGCCCAAAACCCAACTTTCACATATGAGCTCCGATTCACATAAACTTGTTCTTGTTTTGAAGGTATTTGAATGTATATTAGTTCAAAAGTGAGTGGGGTCAATTGGAAACTGGATGAGGAAGATATCTAGGTTTTATTCTGGAAATCCTAGAAGTAGGGTTTGGGTTTTTGGTCCACTTATTTAGGTTAGTTGATTTTTTTATTTTTCGTTTATTCTTGTTAGTGATATGTACACATTGGAGGTGGTTTCAGGTCAATTGGAGTTAGCATGAATTAGTTAAAAATCAAGGAAGTTAGGCTATTTTACAGGTCAATAGGGCTAAATTTTTTGGCTTATTATTTTGTGCAATAATGAGTGATAAAATGCAATTCTTATCAAAACATGCATGAATGCCAATTATGCAGAATAAATGAAGAAATGCCAATGAATTTTAGAGATTTTGAGCTTAATTCATGATTTTTAGAGTGATGAATCTGAGATTCATCACCCCCTATATTTAAACCATGCTCATCCCTGAGCATCAAAAGCAATGCAATGAGGTGAAATGAGATTGGGTTCCATAACAAGATTATGAGCTGAAGGTGAAAATGGAACTAAACCTAACCTTTGGATTACTAGTGTGGCAGAACTTCTGTGAGGCTTGGCCTCTAAAATCCACATCTTTCAAGTTCTACACATCATTGTCACAGTTTCGACTCAAAAGTCATCTTAGATCGATCCTCCTCCCAAAGCAACCCATGAACATTGAACAATTGACTCATGTGCGTGAAAGGTTTTAGCTCTTCCCATTCAGAATGACAGACTACCATGCAAATCTCCTCTCCTGTAACTCGTCCTCGGGGAGTCAGGTATTTCTTTCTAAGGTCTGTCATGCTGTATTCACAATCGAATAGAGGGAGAAATTAGAAGAAGGAGAAAAGAACTAGAGGGTGGCCAGTGTAGTCACCTCTCCTTGTGATGCCGGACAGTTTAGCCAAGTCTCCACCAAGATCTGCAGGTTTTCTTGAAGCTTAGACCTTTTTGGTCAATGTTTATTTGGTAGTGGCTTCTTTGTGTTGGGTCTTTGGTAGCTCTGCATGGATCTTTTTATGCCCCTACGGATATGGAATCTTTTTTTGTACATATTTTGGGGTCTTAGAAAAAATTGTGCCCAGCAGTCCATCCCTTTTCTGAAGCTTTATTTTAACCCGTACTCTGGTCTTTAGATGTCCGTGCTACCAGAAAAAGAACCTCACACAGTCTTACAACACCCCATCTGAGTTGAGCTAAGTGCATAGTGCGAGAGTACAAATTAATTCCCTATTCCAGAGTCGTACCCAGAATGAAAAGACCAGGTTAGACACTAAGAGTCAAACGCTGCACATTGTCATGTAGAACTCAAAGAATTTAGTCAAAGACCTGAAGTTTCTAAAATCCTATTTATCGGTGAAGTTCCTCTGAAAATTAGGTGGATTAAGGTCAAGTCCAAACCACTCTCAGTTTCTGCTCATAACTTGGTTCCGAACCCAAGGGCTTTTCACAAATGCAAATGAATGCAATGCTGGATGAAGTGCAGGTGTGTGAAATGCAGACACAATTTTTTTACTTTTGATTTTTTTATTTTTTTATGCAAGTATTTTTTGAGATTTTTTTATGCAAAAATGAATAAGAAGCCATTTTTTAAAAAAATTTTGGTTGGACACATTCAGTGTCAATAGCAAAACCTTTTTTGTTTTTTTTTGTTATTTTTTTTCAAGTTAGTTATCCACCCCATAAATACATATAGACTTATGCAAAAGTACGAGATATGGGTAAAATATATATACATTATATATACACACCCCCTATACTTAGCGAGTGTTGTGTCCTCAGAGCACAAGAAGCATGGAGAAGACATAGCTCGGGCTAAGCGTAAGAGAGTGAAAAAGAAAAAGATAGATCAGCCCGCCCCCTATACTTAGGTTGTGAACAGTCTAAGTATAGAAGAAGAGTGAAAATGAGGCGGTAAGGATATGTGAATGAGGAGAGTATATACAGATGAGCATCGGTTCCCCCTATACTTAGTCTCTGGTTAGCCAAAGTATAGGAGAAGGGTGGAAAGGAGACGATCGTGAGATGGGGAGAATGGTATGTACAAATGGCATCAGTCCCCCCTATACTTAGGCCTTGGCCTAAGTAGAGGAAGAAGATGTACAAGGAGACCGATGGGTTCGGGAGGGAGGGAGGTTAGCTGATGATTAAGGCAGTTTTCGCCCAATCTTTTTATAAGTCTGTGGTGGGAGATCATAATGATAAGAATGAGATGAAGTATATGATTCCCAACCATTATCAGTGTTCTCCTCAGAGAAATCATGCTAGAGATTAGATGAAGCATATGAATCAGATGAAAGATAACCATCATCAGAGTTATCCTCAGAGGAATAGTATTTGAAAGTGGAGGCACTCCAGATATTCTTATTCTTTAGTTACTTTAGTTGTTTCATCAGAATTTGTTCCTTCCTAGGATCAAGCGATTCATCCTCGGATGATGAATACTCTGGAGCACCAGTCTCAGCCTGCTCATAAGAAATTATTCCAGTATTTTTAATGAGACCGGGAGAACCAGCTTTCGATGAATAATAATGCGGAACAGGATTCGTCCAACGGAAATTGAAGTTTGGATCCTTGGAATGATAGGGTTTTAGGACTGCGGAACAGACCTCACTCATGTAGATTACCCTTTCTGGACTTGATGAGGGATAATCAGAAGATTCCTCTTCCGAAAGGTCAAAGGCAACTTTCTTTTTAGATGAAGAAGCAACCATTTTATTTCGTGAAGGTGTTGGTCCTGGGAGTGAGGTGTTGAAATTTGAGTCTCCATATGAATACCATTGAAATTTTTCTCCTTGATCGGTGTTTGTCCCGTGTATTTGTTCTTAGTTTTCTTAATGTTGGTGCACTCCTGTGTTGGATTAATTTGGTCAAGGTAGTCAGAGAAGGTTGACTCAGGGTGAGCCCATACATATGTCTCAGGATCAATCAAGAAACACTTTTCTATGGTGAGAGCAATGGGAAATGGAATAGTGGGGAGAGTCTCTGCATATTCATCCTCAATTGAATTGATGTTGGTGCATTCCTGAGTTAGGTTGATTTGATCAAGGTAGTCAGAGAAGGTTTCGAACGACTCAGGGTGCGCCCATGCATATGTCTCAGGATCATATGAGTCATATATTCAATCTTCCATGGTGAGAGCAGCAGGAAATGGAACAGTGGGGAGAGTCTCTAGGTCTCATCAACAGTCGTTATCTCAGGTGTAGCAATGAGGTAGGGCTCATCTACCGCTTGATGGTTACGGCTGTTGAGGGCTTCGTGGGTTTCCTAAGAAAATCATGGTTCCTTAAAGACTTGTTGAGATCGAAGTGCTCCCAATGTTGTAAAATTGGTTTCCCGAGTCTTGTACTCAATAATTGCCATAGCCAACGCCAAGAATGGCTTTCCGAGAATGATTGGAGACCGAGTGAATTCTACTTGATGCTCAGTATCAATGATTGTGAAGTCTACTTTGAGTGGAGCACCTTTGAATGTAATGATGATAGAAAGTGTTCCTCTCGGCCGCTTTATAGATCGATCAGCCAGTTGAATGATCTCTCTTATCTTCCTGATAGGTCCAAGTTTGAGCTCGTCAAATATTGAGGTCGGGAGAATATTGATTGGTGAGTCGCCATCGATTCGAGCATGGATAAAAATTGTGTCTTTGATTCCACAGTCAAATCTGGGCAACCGCTTCACTATGCGGCTCTTGGTTTTTCTCCTCAACACCAAAGAGATGGCCATTGACAAGATATGTCTTCCATTCTTTGTTCTTATCCTGCCCGATTTTTTCATCATTAATTTGTATATTACACATTCTTTCAGGTCGGGGATGTTTTCAATGGCATGTATCAAGCGAAGCCAAAAATAAATCTTTTCTCCAGTGCTTCTCTGAGAGCAGGATCCAAATTCTTCAGATCTTCTTCAATTTCAATTTTTATGGATTTATGAAATATTGACATGTTCCAACAATATGGTGAGAAGAGATTGAAGTTAGTTGGAGTTGTTGTCTTGGTCGGTCATTCATCTCAAAAGTTGTTTGATGTTCAAATAATTCATGAGTTCCGATGAGTAATGGGTCAATCCAAGATGGTAGTTTCTCATTTGTGTTCAAGGGTGGGGAAGGTGGAAGATGTGAAGAAGTGTTAAATTTGATCGGATTCATCATATGGTTAGAATCTCCCATGAATGATGGATTGTCATTTACAAAATATGAAGGATGGATTGCATGATCAGAATATAGAGGATTGACATACGAATAAGTGGAGACCTCAGTCGATTGTTTGTTTGTATGATCCGAATACAAAGGATTGTCATTCATGAAGTAGATCGGATTTGTAGAGAGGGTTGGATCTATTTGTGGGTGAGAGTCTCCTGTGGAAGTTGGATGATGTCTAGTTGGAGGAGGTTTTGAAGATTTGGGTCTAACTGAGACGAATTCATTTTCATAGTATAGCTTTGATGGATACTCAGTGAAATGTCCCGTCATTTTTGAAAGAGCTGACATAATTGATGGCGATTTGGGATTGACCGAGATGAATTTATTTTCATAATACGGATCTGGAGGGTACTTGGACAAAAGTTCCATAATTTTTTAAGGAGGTTTATTGGTTGACATAATGGATCTTGGTTAAGTACCTAGGATATTCAACAGAAGAAACCTTAATTGTTTTAAATCATGAAAGGAGAGTGATGGCACAAGTGTACGGTTTTTGATATTCGAGATCAGTTCACACATACCAATACAAACACAAATCAAACCCAGGTTCACCAACTCACACAATGAAGCCGCAAAAGTTCGGCAATTATCTTTTCAATTTTAGTTGGTGATAAATCAATCTTGGAAAACAATTAGCGAGCTATTACGTGCCAAAAAATTTCTTGAAGACTGGCCTAAATTCTTACGACTAGTTGCATCCACTTTCCGCCAGTATGGGAGTAAGTACAGACCGTAGAATGGCTACCCGTGTTTCTTAAGGAAGGAGCCATATGCAGTGTCCTTTACACCACACACTCTGCTAAGGAAATCGAGAAAGTTTACCGGCTACCCGTAGATCCTCACTGAGAATTAGCTAATCGTTTTGATTGAATCGGTAGTCAATATGAAAATCTGGATTTGGGCTCTAGCCTTAGGTGTCGTCTCTCGCTCACTCAGACAAATAAATGAATCTAAGGTCGGGATTGCTCTCCCACAAAAATTCTCGATTTTATGGGTTAATTAAAGTCATCTAAATTTAACAGTCCTAATTTTAATTAGGCGATCACTAAAAAATTAAGTGAGCACAAATACACATCTACCATCAAGTCCCAATTTCCTTTAAAATTATGTGACAAAATAGGAGGGAGAAGTTCGGGAAAAGCTGATGCACGTGAAGCAATCATGTATGCTCAGATAGAAGACTTACAGTGATTCCTCGCAATCTCCATGATGGATGCAATAAAAGAATTGAAAAATTAATATATATGAATGCAAGCCGATAAAAACCACACCTAGCAGAATGTTCTATTAGCTGTAAAGAATTAATTTGAATTTGACTAAGATGAATGATATAATGTGCGTCTCAATTTTAATGCACAGTTGGGTCCTAGGTTCTACGAGCATAATCAAAAATTATAGAACTCCAATAGCCGTATGTGCGGGTCTAACATACGAGCCACTCAAGTTGGGCTCCACCTTCACCAGAGAGTGAAACATGCCACGACACACCACAGAAAAAATTCAAGGTCTTGTTACACACGCGAGAGTCCAAACGGACACTGTATAAATGAACGATTAATTACAAAAATTAAAATTGCAGAAAAATAGATCCTAAACTCTACGCTCTGTCACGACTCGACTCGATCTTAATTTAATTGTGGTTTTTTGGCGTCGATGAAGATGCGTCGGTTTTTGTGAGAAATCGCTACACGTATGTCGGGTACCTCACAAGAAAAATAAGAGAGAGAATGTAAGAGAGTGACTAAAAAAGTATAAAAAAATGAAGACAAAAAATAAATATGGACAATAAAATAAAAATAATTGCTGGAAAAAAATTGAATTTTTACTGTGGAGATTCGGGGGTCAGACTACCCGAATGCTGAAAATCAAAAAAAAAATAGACAAAATCTAAGTCGTTTGCCTCTCTGGCAATGGCGCCATCTGACGAGTCCATATTCGCCCTCCTTAATTATGGGGAATTATTGAGCGTTTAAATTAATTATGAATGCGCCGTTGTCGAGCAATCGGAATAGGTCAAGAACTAACCACAAAATTTTATTCAATTTTAGTCAACGTGGTTTTATGGTTATTTTACTTGAGCAAGTCCCAAGGTCGAACTTAAGGAGGTAAAGGAATAACCTAGAATTTGTCTATCAAAGTTTGCGCATGGTTTTTGAGACGTTTTTTTTGTATTTTTAATGCAATTCTGGGATACAAAATGCAAATTAGGCTAATTTTAGGGACTAAAATGTGAAGATCAATCAAACGTTGTCTGAAAAATATGAAAGTTGGCTGAGATGTTAATTGTGATGAAATGAATGCACTATAATTTTTTTGGAATTTTTGAATACAAGATAAATATTTTATGAGTTTATGAATGCAAATACAATGAATTTCAATAACTAATTATAATAAATATTAAATCTGATTATTTTCAAGGGATAAATATATTCAGATCTATCACTAGGTGATTGATCTCAGAAAAATCCTAAATCTTGGATTTAATACTTATTAAAATTTAAAATTGAAATATGCAAAATGATTTTTACAAAGCAAACCATGTATGCAAATGCATTTCTTTTTGGGCATTGTGTTAAACACAAATAATTATATAATCAACAAATTTTTGGTAATTATTCGAGCAATGGTTATTCACTTATGAATTTCAAAGCATAAAGTGGGCAAAATATGAAATTTTCCGCAAACAATTAATCATTAATTAACCATAGATCACAAAAATTGCCATATAGTAGAGAATTAGTTGAGAAACATCATGCAAATTTTAAAATAATAAAATAATGCAACGTAGAGGTTCAAAATAAAAGGAGAACATAGGGTTCTCAGTGCAATTACAATAATTATATATATATATATATATGCACTGGAAAGGGTCAAAATGTAATTACGACAACTTCTTGGGTAATATCTGCAAAATTCCAAAGGGGTCATGTGCTAGGCACGTGACCCTTGAGCGGCGAGGGTCGGATAGTAATATGGGGTTCCTCTGGGGGCTTGAATGAAAAAACTCCAGCAAGTAAAATGCGGAGCACGTGACTTCTAGATAGGGCTGATGTGCAATAAAAAGGATCTGGAGGGGCACCGATGCAAGTTGTCCCCAAATTCACATGCCAAGCACGTGGGCGGGGCTCTCAGATGTCGAACTCGGCCTTGAGTGGCTGGCGAAGGAGGCGATCGGCGGAGGAAGTGGTAGCTGAAGGAGCGGTGATGGGCTCTAGAGTCGATGGTGGAGTCATGTGGCTGACGCGGTGGAGGGGGCGCTGGCGAGGAACTACAGGCGATGAAGCGTTAGCCGATACAAGATCGGCGAAGTCGGTGGAGCTCGGGCACGGAGCGACTGGAGGAGATCCCCGTGATGGTGGTGAAGTTTCTGGAGGCGAGGGAGCAGTTGTCGAAGCACCTGGAAGCAATGCGATAGTCGACCATGGTTGAAGGTGAATGGTGGCGGATAGTCGGTGGTGGCTCGACGGTGAATGAAGATGGCGAGCCGTTGGCTCGACGACTAAAGACCGGAGCAAAGATGCACCTCGAGGGAGTGTTGCAACGACCAAGATGGTCGGACCTTGCCGCAGTATGGAGTGTCGGAGCTGTCACCTTAGGTAGGCTCTCTCCCTTCAACTTGGTGGAACGACAGATTAAGGGAGATGAGGGCGGTAGTGGTGGTTAAATAGGACACGGGGTGGTGCCAGAGATGGAAGAAGAGCTTGATTGGAAGGTGGCATCTGGCGAGATCGAGGGAGCATGATTGGCAGCGGTATATTCTGATGAGGGTGGCACTCGATGTTTGGAAAATGGGGGAGAAGGGAATCGCAGTGAATCGGAGATGGAAATTTGATGAGGGTGATTGGGTGTCAAGATACGCAGGATATGGCTGGTGGCGATATACGCGGAGATGGAAGGTCGACGGCGGCGCGGAGGTGATGGTGGCCAACCATGGATGGAAGGAGGTGCGAGGGTGGCGAGAAACGTGAGGGGGGCGGCAGAGATCGTAGGGCAGCGCGTCCTGATTGGGAAAGGGGGAGGAAGAAAACGATGTATAGATGTCGTCCGATCGGACGAGATCGGACGACCGTAATGCCTCCACGTGGCAGGAAGGGGAAGAGAAGAGGGTCGTCTGATCGGCCGAGATCAGATGGTCTTGATTGTGCCACATGTTGGGGTTTTTAATTTTTTGTTATTTTTATTAATTTTTAATTATTTTTAATAAAATGAAATTAAAACCACCAAAAATGGGTGACACGTGGCGGCTCTAGGAGCTCCCACGTGTCAGCCCCAAAAAAATTGAAAATTAAATCCAGAGAAAAATAGAAAGAAATAGCAAATGACCTCAGATGGAAAGATTTCTTCACGAAAGTTGCTCATCTCAATGAGTTATACAACTTTCATGAAGAGACAAAACCAAAATCAATCATTTGTGCAAAGTGATATTTTGGGGTATCCCATGTACATAGAATACCTTGATTTTTGGGTTTTCTAATTTTTTGTAATTTTTAAACCATATAAAAATCCAGAGAAAATATGATAAAATCAAAGATAAATATTTACACATTAATCTATTTTTTGGATTTTTATTAAGTAAGAAAAATTAGAAATAAAATAAAATACGAAAAGACAATTTTTATACAACCAGTTAGTGAAGACTCAGACTCGGTTAGTTTCTTTGACTTCAAGATAATTTTGGATTTGGATTTTTATGTATTTTAATAAAAATTTATTAAAGAAGACTAATAAAAAAATAAAATAAAATGAGTCAATTAAGTACATAAAATTTTGGGTCAAAAACCGCTAAAATACAAAATGTACAAAAGAGGCCCAAAACCCAACTTTCACATATGAGCTCTGATTCACTTGAACGTGGTTTTGTTTTGAAGGTATTTGATTATAGTAGTTAAAAAGTGAGTAGGATCAAATTGGACCCTGGATGAGGAAGATATCATGGTTTTAGTCCGAAAGTTTTAGAACTATGGTTTGGGTTTTTGGTCCACTTATTTAGGCTAGTGATTTTTTATATTTTTCATTTATTCCTTTTACTGATATGTACACAGTGGAGGTAGTTTCTGGTAAATTGGAGTTAGCATGAATTATTTAAAAGTCAAGGAAGTTAGGCTATTTTATAGGTCAATTTGGCTGAAAATTTTGGCTTCTTATTTTGTGCAATAATGAGTGATAAAATGCAATTCTTATCCAAACCTGCATGAAAGCTAATTACGTAGAATAAATGAAGAAATGCCAATGAATTTTAGGGATTTTGAGCTAAATTCATGGTTTTTAGAGTGATAAATCAGAGATTCATCAAGATGCGATGGCATCAGAACCGTCGTCTGGATCATCATCCTTGGTAGCTTCAACGCCACCATCATCATCATTATTAGCGGTATCAGCACCAATCCTGACTCCATCTGCCACCCTAGAATCTGCATTGGGATGTCGCCTAGATGAGTCGTTGCCGGTTGGCTTCCTACCACTCCTAAGTATCACAAAATCAGCATCAAATAAATAATTAATGTCATCCATAATATCACTAGGAGAGGTGGTCTTTGAGGACTATACCTGCTTAGACTTTCTCTTCAGATTGCTAGGGTTAGGTTCAATCTGTGCAGGTATGTCAGCCTTGCCATTGATTATTTCCCTTTCCTACCGGAACTCATCCATTTCTCGTCGGAAGGTAGCTTGCTGCTCAGACAACATGCGGGCAAGATCGCCTAAGGTTGGGTTCTCATACAAGTGTGTATGAGGACCGAATGGGTTGCCTTGCTGAAAAAGAGGTTGGCTCTACTAATGTTGTTTATAGTACGATTGAGGAGCTGGCTTTGGGTACTGCTGATGAGGTTGTTGTTGCCTCCACTGTTATTCTTCGTATGAGGGTCGAGGACCATGTTGTGGCTGCTAAGAGTATTGGGGCTGGTGTTGTTGGGCGTCCTGCCCTGCCTGTGCTGAAGGCTGCTGCTAGGATGAAGCACCTCTAATGGACCATCGGAAGCCTGGGTGGTCAAGACGGATCCTGGGCTACTGTTGGTACTGGGAGTACCAAATCCCATTGACTTCCATCAACGGCTCCTACTACTCATGGATTGGTGAGGGAAGGGACACCAAGGGATGATCCGGATGTACACCACCAACTGAGTATCTAAGGAAGGTGGTGGCAGCAATTGGTACTGCGGGAGTGATTGGATCAGTTCTACTTGAATGTGATGGACCTGATGGTCCGAGAGGAGAGTTGAGACGAACTGCTCCCTGGATGAGACCGTGACCTAGAATGTGGCTGAGAGGCCATTTGTGCCTCTGAAACACATGATCTGGTTCTTCAGGTCACTTAATGTTTGGGCCAACTCATCAATCCTATTGAGCTTGTCAAGGCCTTGGCACGTCTTTTTCTCGATAAGCTCCATCTAGTCCAGCTTTTGGTTGATGATACCCATATCGGCAGCTAAAGACTCTGCTAGTACAGCTGCCGCAGAAGAGGACGAAGGACCGATCTCAATGCATGTTATTCTCTAGTATGAAGTCGCTTAGTAGGGAGGATTCCCCTAAGTGTAAACCTTGGTCTGGCACATCACGGTGTAGTTTGCAGCCATCTCCTCAAAGATGGCCCAGACTTGGTCTTCATCTTTGGCAACGTAGGAACCTCCACGAGAAGTATTTAATAGTAGGAATTTCCAATGATGGCCCATGTATCTCAGGTATTAGCCCACAGAAGAAACTCTAGACGAGGTTGGGCTTGCTAATATCATGGTGGAGACACCTGTCAATGAGCTCTCAGAATCGATCCCACGCTTTATGGAACTGTTCATTGGAGATCATAGAGAAGTTGTTGATCATGGCTCTAGATGCATTAGTCCGACCGAGTGGATAATACTTGTTCAGGTACTCGGTCCGTAGCTGCTCCAAGTGGTGACAACCCTCCCGAAGTGTTTCAGCCAGTGGCTGCTCTATCAACAAAGGGGAACGGGAAGGCTATCAGCTTAATGGTGTCCTCGTCCACCATTCTATCGTGGACGGTGCAGTAGATCAAATCAAATTCTTGCAGATGGAGATGGGGATCTTCGGTGGCGTGCCCATAGAGTTTTGGTAGTAGTTGGATCGTTTGGGGGCAAAGCTTGAAGTTGCCCAGGATGGCGGGTAACTGGATTCATTGGTGAGTGAGGGTTGCACCAGGGTTGTGCAACTACCTCATGGTGCGTGCTGGACTCTACGGATCTCATGGCTCGTCCTGGTGTCTATCATCTGCTCGGGCTTCCTTTCTGAGTATTTCTCCACCATCGAATGGTACCTTCTCTCCCAACTCTCATTTGAGTAAGCTCTCTCCTTACCTGTGTCATGAAGATTCACCAGTCTCTGATCTGTCTCTGCATGGTCTCTAAGGAAGCTAGCAGTGTGTTGTTGATGGCAGTCTGGTGTAATACAACAGATAAAGTCTGAGGCTGCTCATCGATTCATTCATTGCTGGCCACCTCTTTGGTCTCTACAAAGACAAAAGATCCTAGCTCAGGTGTTGTCAAATGAATGTAGAGTTGTGCTGGCCTTTCTGTCTGTACCTCAGGAGTGGAAGAAAGGTGGTCGAGGGGGAATGAGGTGGAGGATGATTTGGGTTCAGAGAGCAGGTCTGAGCTCTCTGAAGATGCCCTAAATGAATCGGGAGGAGTGTTGGAAAGAGATGCTGCTAGAGGCAGCTTAAGAGACCTTCTATCCATCATCTTGATATGGGAATCTATGAAGAATAGATGTGGACTAAAAGCAGGATCAGAAAACAAACACTCGATTCACCAACTCAACACTATGTGATGACCGTGAAATCTCGATCTTTTATCTTGTCAATTTTTATTTGGTGACAATACAATCATACAGAGTGAGTTTAGCGAGTTACTAGGAGCTCGATTCTCCCTAGAGACTGGCCCGGATTCTTACAACTAGGTGTGACTATTTCTAGCCAGTATAGGTGTAAGTACGGACCGTTTCCCGCTACCCGATTACTTAAGGACAGAGTTTTACACAATGTCCTCTAAACCACCCACTCTGCTAAGGAAGTATGGACTGTTTTCCAACTACCAGTAAATCCTCACTGGAGAATAGGTAATTATTTTGTTAGAACTGGCAGTCTGAAGAAAGTTCTGGCGTGGCTCTATCCGAGTGTGCAGTCGCTCGACTCTCAGCAGGCAAAATCAGACAAAGAGGGGGTTACTTTCCTTAAAACAAATATTTTGTAGTTAAGTCCGATTTTAGGTCAAGTATGCTTTAGTAGTTCCTATTTTATTGGTTATCTCTTTTTTGGTATTTTTATGAATAAAATAACATCTAACGGATTTTATGATTTCCTTTTTGTTAAGTCCAATAAAATAAGCGGAGGAAGTCAGAAAAGTCGATGTGCAATGAAACTCGATGATGCATGTAGAGTCGGAAATGCGTACCTTACTTCAGCAGTCTGCTTGTAAAATGATCCACGAAAAATTTAAAGACAGAATTAAAACTAATCTATATGATGCACGAGGAAATCACCCTAAGATAGTAGCTTCTATTAACAAGAAGAACTGGTGCTAATTAATCAAAAGAAAGATCGGAGTTGGGTCTTAGATGTCGATCAGTGCCCACTACAGTGGGTCCTGCAAGTGATGTATGCGACCTCTCACGGCACGTTGTCTCTAATCCAATTAAGTTAGCTTTTTATTTTGACTAAGTTCAATCGTGACCTATAGGAACATATATTCTTGATTAGGTTGTTTGGACCTTAGTTTCTAATGAGCTCAACCAGAATAAAACCTAAGCTTAGGGCTAAAACCTTGGAAATAAAAATAAAATGCGGGGAAACACGAAAAATCTGGTGAGGTCCCCCGAGTGCACTGGCACTCGACAATACAGACCCTGAATAAATGTCCAAGTGTCCAATAGAGAGTCCAAGAGTCTGAGAAATATTTTTGCAAAAATAAAAATTAAAATAAATTTATCTAATATAACTGTCTTCTACTCCTTCTTCTCCTCCTCAAGTGCTGGTCCCTCCAGTCCTTCGCACAAAAAGAAAAATAGAGGGAGGTCATGAATAGTTATAATGGATAGAAGAAAAAACAAGTAAAAATAAATCCTAACTACTCAGCTGTGCTCCTCGACAACGGTGACATTCTGATAACCACGAAGACCAACTAGGGTTATGTGTAGAATTAAACGGTCATTGTAACCCTAAGTAGTCAATGCAATTAACGAGAAAATTATTCAAACCAAGGAATAAATCAAAGAAAATGAATGGTTTTGCTTATTTTAGTAACCCGGTATAGCGACCAAGGTCGAACTGAAGGAGCACAATTAAACACTAAGGGCTCGTTCAGTTCGGGAATAAGCAGGAATAAGGATGGGGAATAAGGAGAATAAGGGTCTATTCTCTGTTCGGCTGGAGGATAGGAATAAGAAGAATAAGGTGAAATAAAGGTAGGTTAGGTGGGATAATGATAGGAATAAGAGTGAAATAAGATGGAATAATGGGGAATAGTCATACCACTGGGAACCGTGTCGGGAGGAGAATTAGCCCCTTATTCCAGGGCTTATTCTCCTACCAAACAGGGCCTAAATTTAAAAATAGTTGATTTGAAAATCAAAGTATTTTTATTTAACTTTTTGATGGTTTTTAGTTTTTCAAATTTTTAATTTTCAAACGAGGCATGATACAAAGACACTAATCTTCTTTTTGTATTTTTCAAAAAATAAAAAATGCTCAGAAAAATAAATAAAAATATTTTTGGGTGTTATATATATTGTAGTGTTTTTGAGAATTTTTAGGGAAGTTATAGAGATTTTTGTGATTTTCTAAAAATCAAACAATGATAAAATAAACAAACAGTGCACAACCAAGGGTATTTTTCACATTAAAATTGATAAAATTCTTAAAACACTTGGGAGTAATTTTATTAAAAAAATATGAAGAAATATCTACAAACAGAAAACTTAAAATACAATTTTTGGATTTTTTGTTGATTTTTATATGATTTTATATGTTTTCCGAGTATTTTGCAATTTTTAGGTTTTTATATTGTATTTTTCAATAAAATTGATATAGAAGCTAAAGGATGATAAAAGATAACTATAGAAAAATTTATGGAATTTTTAAAATATTTTTCAAAGTTTTATGAAATTTCTATGACAAACAAGAGATTTTATAAGGTTTTTGAATTTTTAACAATACTAAAACTAATCTATTTGCTACCAAAAATTAAAGTAAGCAAGCACAACAAAGGAGAAGCTACTGTGATTTTATGGAAAGTTTTGGCAACAGGTTAATATTTTTGGGAATTAAATAGATAAGCAATTAAAAATAGTGTAATAAGGACCAATCTACAAATATTTTGAGATTAATGACCTGGAGTATAACAACTATTTAAAGTGCTAGAGTCATTGTGCAATCTGTTTAGAAAAAAGCAAGTATGCAACACGTGATTCACATCCACAGGTGTATAAATGTATTTTAAAAAAAAACATTAATTTCATTCCTAAACATATAAGAAATTTAGAACAGATACTGCAAATACACCAAAAAGCGCGTAAAGCTACACGTGGACTACAGCTCAGTTGGACTGAAATGCAAATATTAAAACTCACAGGGCCCTTTCCGGAAATGTTTTTAACTATAGAGTACATTTATTAGACTAACAGGAAATAAAACAAAATGCAAGGGAAAAAGAAAATATACCCAAGCAAGCGCATGGCGGGCAACGTGAGGCTCGGATGGGTGTGATACTTTTCTACAAAGAGATCTGACAACCAAAGAATGTCGGGGACGTGCATTACGGATCAGGTGCACCAATACGGATCTGACAACCTGAAAATGGGTTGGCGCTGATGTGTGGCTCAGATGTATTGAGGATATGATCAGACAGTTATGAGTTGGGCATAGAAGAACAACCCAGATCAGATATGTCAGAAGAGGGCCCCATCCGACGGACATGGAGAGGTCTGTAAGAACATAACGCTGAGTGAGCTTCGATTGGATAGATCAAGTGCTCCTCAGTTCTCATCGACTCGTTGAAGAGCTCAACACCTTCGTGGGGGTGCTCCATGTCTATTGGGGTGCTTCGATGGATCAAGGAACGGGTGGATGACAATTTAGAGCTTGAGTTCCCTAGAGCAACTCTTCCTGTACCGCCAAGGCTTGATTCGAGCCTCCTAAGATCACCTGAACCTGCAAGATATAACGTAGCTCGAAGACAGTGCCTCCGCTAGTGGTTATTGCAGCTAAAAACGAAAGAAGAAAAGGGGAATGTAGAGTTGATTTCTGGTGAATGTAGTGGTAGGAGATCGATCCTATCTTGACGCATTGAGTGAGACATGGGGGGTCAGGTTGCGGAGGGAAAATGGATGGTGTTATGGTGGGTTGATCTAACCAGTCAGATGAACGAGATGGGTCTCCCACTCAATGATCGGAGCAGTGAAGTTGGTCGGCGGTAACTATCAAGGAATCAAAGATGAATGGCAAAATGTGAAGGGATGAAGGTACCTGACTGAGCTGAAGTAGTCATCAAAGAATGGTGGAGGCAAGGGCGGGGTCGTGGCCTCTACTCCGATGCGGAATGCAGAGGAGGATGCACGTGGCGGGGATGCTCTGGCCACGTATGAGTTGTGGCCAAATGACCACCGGATCTCACTTCAAAGGGATCCTCCAGAAGCCTGTTACTCTTTTTGGAGGTCTCTAAGGGGTAGGTGGCGCGAGGGACGGGCTAGTGAGTAATAAAGGTGGAGGAGAGTATTTATAGGTCATTCCAGGGTCCCAGAAAGATCGAAGCGAAGCACAAAACCCTAAAATGATTCAGACCAACTAAGGGATCCATGTGGATACAAAACTTCAAGGAATCTGAGGTCTAAATTTTAAGGTAATCGATGATCGGAGTTGAACGGAGAAATATGGAGAAGTGGCTCCGGTGAGCCAAATCGGGTAGGGACCCGACTTGGAGGAGGGGTTGACCCGGGTCAATAGACCCGGGTTGACCAATCTGAATTCGAGGATTTACAAATTCAATAAAAAATAGTAAATGGGTTCAAAATAAAAAAATGGGATAAAGTAAGAAATGTTTGTTATTTTTAAACTAATTTTCTTTGATTTTTAATTATTTTTATAAAATTGTATATACCATATATAAGTAGAGGGTAGTATACAAAGGTAAAGTGTACCAATAAATATTTTATTCTTTTATTTGTATTTTATTAAATGTGCAAAAAAAATCATTTATTTTATATTTTATTTTTTTACAAAATAATTTAAGGATCTTGAAATGATTTTTGCTTGATTTTTTCAAATTGAATAAAAGTAATAAATAAATAGGTAGTGTATTCAATACACACAAGTGTGGCTTTTATACAATGAACTTTTGATTTTGTTTTTTTTTTTATTTTGTGCTTTCTCATTTTTATTTTATTTTTTTATTGTTAAGAGTATACATAAGTGTTTAAAATACAATAGGCATAAAGTATGAATTAAAATAACTAAATATAGATATTTACAAGTATAGGTACTCTGTGACTATACAATACACCCAAAAAGTTATTTTTAACTTCAAAACTCCAAAATTTATGCAACCACCCTTATTTGAAAGATAATTCATTTACAATTCAATAAATATGATTTTGGTAGAATTGAGTCCATATGGAGCCAGAATTGATCTGTTAAGTTCTTGATCTGTGGCTTTTCATGAGGGGTATTATTTGTATTATGTACATCAATTTTTTTTCTATCATTTTTATTACTTAGAACATATTTTTATTTATAAGTTCTATTAAGAAAATAATTTATTTTGAAGTCTTTTTATTGATGAATAAAATAGGAGAATTGATATGTCATAGGATGCATGTGATGAATATATAAGGACCCTATCTCCCCCTACTTTATTCCATGTCGATCAGGTCAATAATTGACCTTCTCTCGGGGTTTGGGTCAGTCTGTTATTATTACATAATTACAACCTTCTTTCTTTTTCCTTTTCCTCTTTATTCTTTTATTTTTGAAAAAAGATGTTAATTATTCATTAATAATAATAGTATGTACGATGGTAATTTATTGGATTTACACATATTCTAAAAATAAGGCAAAAATAAAAGAATAAAAAATGAGAATCAAAGATTCATCAGGCATCTTCAAATAATTTTGAGATCCTAAATTTCTAGTCATGTCAAGGAAATATGTTTTACATGTAGAAGTTGACCTACAACTATTCTAGGTTAAACTAGGGTTTTCGTCATGAAACGCTCTTTCAATCGTGATTGATGTTTAATCAAATATTTACAAAATAAATATTAAGCATCAATTAATCATGGAAATCTATAATTTTCTTGATTGACATTGAATGATAAACATATTAAGAAAGTAATCTTGATAATCTAATCATCATCTGACCCATCTCCACTAAATATGGACTATATAGGGCAAAGGGAGTCAGAATCGCATGAAATAAAGTTGTGCAGTTTGCTGGTTAATTTATCTACTTAATTAAAGTGTTTATTTTATATTTCATCACGGAAAAATAGTAACCAAAAATTTATTTATTACAGATCCGTGAATACATGCAAAAATAATGTCACTACAGAAACTTTTCGAATTTTAATTTATTCACTTTCGGTGCCAAAAATTGGCTACTTATTTGGGAACATGTTAGATATTCTAAATAGGTTTTATTACTCAAAAAATTCTTCCAAAATAGTGCATAAATAATAGCTTTTCATTTTAGCAAAAAATAATTTGAAAACATGCATCAAATGCAAAACAACAAGTCATCGTGCAATGGATATAAGAAACCTCGTTCTCCTAGGATTTTAGATCACATTCAAGACCTTCAACCAATGCTATGATGCCACTTGAAGGCTAGGGTTTAAACCTTAGCGCATCATGGAAGCATGAAGATCACATTGAATGCGATCTTTGTCAACTAGTCATACTAGTAGCATGGGGCAGTAGAATTTAAAATTTTTTAATTAGATGAAACCACATGATTCGAGAACACTTCTGAAATCATTTCATCAAGATCACAAATGAGTCATAGGAACACCTCTTGAAGCATAGTTGTGATCACTAATCTCTAAAGTAAAATATTCTTCTATCTCAAGTCTGATCTGATATCGAAGTACTTGCGGGCACGTGGATGAGACGCGTAGATCACGCAATCCGAGTTGAAGATTCGAGCAATGAATCTCCTGATTTTGTCTCACAAAATCCGATGCCTTCTTTATGAGCAGGAGCATCAAAGCAGGTAAAGATCCACGAGCATTCGATCCAGCTGCACAACGACGTGACAACGACGGCGAGCCTCTCTAGGTCAACATGTGGATGGCAACAATATTGAGAGAGAGAGAGTGTGGGTGTGTAGAGAGAGATCGAGATAGCCTTGTTGCTCTTATTTATGTTGTAGTTGAAAGGGATAGGATTACCCCTCTTTTATACTAAATTGGATGGTGGGATGCACTACTTATTCAAATCAATGGTTGAGATTTTATTGTAAAAATTTACAACAACAATTAAGTTAATTTAAAAAAAATAACATTTTTGTAAATAATCTTAAGATAGGACTAGCCTTCCACCATCCATTCAAAGAGAAAGGAGAAAGAATCCTTTCCTTTTATACAAGGTGGACGACCACCATGGATTGGAGAGAGAAAATCTCTTTCCAATGTTAATGTAATCTTATTTCATTGGATCATATTTCAAGGAATCTTTTGTCAATAAAATATTACCAAATAATTATTGCAAAATATTTATACACTTGCAAACAAAAAAACATTGACAATATGAATCAAATTCAACCACCCAATAAAACGTAAATTATATTTACAACTAATTGCACAACGTGAATCCAATTCACATCAACATTTTATTTTGTAAATTCTATTTACAATTAACTCTTTTTAATATATTATAAATCATATTTATAATATTTATGAATATTATGGATAGTGATATCCACTTTAATCACAACTTTGATAATTAAATCATATTTAATTATCTTAGATAACTCGTCTCATGTGTCGAAATAATATGAATCATATTCACATTATTTTGATAATTAAATCATATTTAATTATCTTAGACAACTCTTCTCACGTGTCCAAATAATATGAATTATATTCACATTATTTATGATAATTAAATCATATTTAATTATCTTTAGACAACTATTCTCATGTGTCCAAATAAAATGAAACATATTCATATTATTCATGATAATTAAATCACAATTAATTATCCATTTCCCATTACTCAGATACATTATCAACAATTGAATTATTCTTGAACTCTTTCAAGAATAATATGCTTTCTCCGTGGATACTTGGAAATAAGGACAGGGCGTTTGTACATTCCATGTACAGTGACTTAAATATTGAGTTCATATCTCAAATCCAAATCTCGAAAACATCTAATAGATGTCTGATTAAATTAAAAAGTAAATCTAATCTTCTCATTGTATATGAATCATGTTTCATTTGAACTCCAAATCTCGAAAACATCTAATTGAACTGATATCATATTACTCCTCTATTGAGATGAGTCACTAAAATCAAAACATGTTTCATCACTCCATCAGAATGAAAGTGTCACGGTTATACAATCGTTCACGATACATCAACCTCGAGTATTACTAATACTCATACATCACGCATACTAGAAAAACTAGATTAAACTCAAAGTATTAGATCATATTTGAAATGTCTTCTTCACAGTTTTATCATTACGTTTCTCACTAGATCATTGGGAGTTGGTATTGATCATATATTTTCCAAAAGCATATATCATACCTATAAATTCTATCGAGCTTCCAAAGAAAGACAACCATGCATGCAATTTGATCCCAATATCTTATGAGTGAGCCTGTGTCTTCCGGTATATTAAAGAACTTGTATGATCCCCTTGGGAGATCGTATTATTTATATGCCCTCGTATGTACACTAGCTCGTCAGTGTATAGATCTTGATTAGTTCATCAACCTATTGTCCTACCGAATGTACATACTCAGACATATAGTAGCACACTTGTCTCCGTTCCGAGGATGTGTGCTTATATCGTGACAAGTATATAACATAGGTCTTGGTTATCTCTATCTCTCTAAGTCAACTTTTTGACCTAACTTATTTAACACCTCCGAAGTTCTCTTCCTATGTTGAGTACTTGCATCATGATGCTGGTAAGATATCAGTCTTTAGAGAAGAATTACCATCTTCTTCTTAGGTTGGAGATCCTTTCTTAACAATAAATTGACGGTACTTGATAATCCCTCAACCTAACTCGTTAGATCTCATCCAAGCACTAGTCTCTATGATTCAACATTCAAATTAACAATTGTATGATCATCAAGATGTCCATGGTACATTGTCCTAATTTTAGAGAGGGACCTATTAAGCAAATTAGTTATTCTTTCCTTCATATTAGGGAATAATTTGCAACAACATTTATTGCATAATGCTCGTCGTGGGCTCGTATATCCAACATAATGAATAATATACAATATTTTATATACAATGTTAAACTATTTTTTTCTTGGTTTTGAATAATTTGAAATTTTAGAAAATAAATAGAACCATAGACGCATATATACAATATTAACATTTTATTTATTTACAATAATTAGTCTAAATTAACTATAGAGTGTAAAATTTTTATTATGGTTAATTATTTGTTAAGTTAATTGAGTAGTTCAAGATAGAGGGCTAAATAATGAGAATAATGATGAAGAATATGACATTCATCACGAGGGCAGTTACATACTCACCAATCCTTGCCAGATTTTCAACAAGTGCCATATTTCACTCATCCAAATTTCATTCAATTAGGAAAAACTGGCGAGCATGGTGCTCTTTAAGTCCTTTTCAAGTCCAGAAAATTAGTGATGTAAACACAAATTTGAAGGTTTTGCTTCTTGAGTTATCTTTTTTTGGAACTGTGATTACTCATAGAGAGGAAGGTGTATTTCGTTACCAATTTTCCATATGGTAAACTGACTATCCAGAATGTACTGTCGTATTCATTTTCGGTTATCTCCCATTTATCCCTTCATTCCTTGGTTGAAGTTAGTAGTATAGATGACAGATTGTCTTTCTAGACATGCAGTGCTTTCTCCATGACATTTAGAAAAATGCTAAGAAGACCTATTTCCTTCCCCTTCACCTTCAATGTCGAGCTCTCTAACTCTCCTAAGATTGAAACTTTTCGAGGCACCAGAGATGAGGGGGTTAGAAGAAAAAGTGGTCTTCTTATATCTCTTAGGAAGTCATCTGGGAAAATGGTGACCATCTTTGATATTAGTAGTTACCGTCTCATAGCTCATTTATATCAGGATATCATATTGTACACATGACAGAGGGTAGATATTTGTTGGACATGCGAGCCCACGGCGAGCCATTATGCAATAAATGTTATTGCGAATATCATTCCCTGATCTGAAATGAAGAATACATAATTTGCATAATAGGTCCCTTAGTACAATTAGGGTTAAGTACCATGGCCATCTTGATGATCATATAGTTGTTTATTCAAGTATTGAATCATAGAGGCTGCTGCTTGGATGAATATCAAAAGAGTTAGATTGAGGATTCATCGAGCACCATCAAATGATTATTAAGAGATGATCTCCAGCCTGAGAAGGAGATGGCAATCCTTTCTCTAAAGGCTGATATCTAACTGACCTCTTGATGCAGGTCCTCTACATAAGAATAGAGATTAGGAGGTGTTAGATAAGTTAGGTCAAAGAGTTGACTTAACGAGATCGAGATACCCAAAGTCCTATGTCGTATGCTGTCATGATATAGGCACGCATCCTCTGATCGGAGACAGATGTGTTACTATATGTCTGAGTATGTACATTTGGCAGACCAATAGGTTGATGACCTAATCAAGGTCAATACACTGGCACGTTGGTGTGCATATAAGGGCATATGAGTAATACGATCTCTCAAAGGGATCATACAGGTTCATTATTGAACCGGAAGACATGAGCTCACTCATGAGATATTGGGAAGAATCAAATTCCGTGCACGGTCGTCTCGCTTTGGAAGCTTGACTGAATTTGTAGGTTTGATATATACTTTTGGAAAGTATATGATCAAGTCCTGGGTATGATATATGCTTTTTGAAAGTATATGATCGATACTGATTCGCAATGATTGAATGAGAAACTTAAAGATAAAAACCTGAAGTAGACAGTGTAAAATTGATCTTATACTTCGGGATTATTCTGAGTCTTCCAGTATGCATGATGTACATGTATTGGGAATACCTGAGGGTGATGTGATCATAGATGATTGTATAACCCTGATGCTTCCATTCCTAGGGAGTGATGAAACGGGTCTGGATTTTAGTGACTCCTCTCAGTAGAGAAGTAATCTGATCTTAGTCCAAATATTGTACATTGATCTGAATGCGATTTAGATTCAATGAGAAGATTAGATTTGCGGTCTTGATTTAATCAAGCATCTATGGTAGACCCGAGATATGGATTTGAGATGTGATCTCAATATCCAAGTCATTATACGTGGAACAATACAATTTCCATGTCCTTATCTCCAAGTATTTGCGGAGAAAGTGCATTATCCTTGAAAGAGTTCATGGATAATTCTATTGTTGATTTATGTATCCGAGCATTGAGAAAATGGATAATGAAATGTGATTTAATTATCATGAATAATATGAATTTGATTCATATTATAAGGAGAGTTTTCTTAGATAATTAAATGTTATTTGATTATCAAATATGTGAATAATGTGAATGTGATTCATATTATTTGGGCACAAGAGAAAAAGAGATCCAAGATGATTAAATGTGATTTAATTATCATGGATATGAATAATGTGGATAGCAATATCCAATTATTCATAATATATTATAAATGTGATTTATAATGTATTAGAGAGAGCTAATTATAATTTATATTTGTTGATTAATTATTAATGTGTATTGGATACACATATTAAAATGTAATTATATTTTATTTTGGGTTGTGAATGTGATTCACAATTTCCCAATGGTAAGATTGCAATATTCTCAAAATTAATTATGAATTATTTTTGAAGAATAAATCACAACAAAAGTTGTTGAATTAAATAATGGAGAATTTCATGGAGATATGCAATCTCATGAGATTTCATGAGATTGCCCCACTTGGAAATAAGTGGATGTCCACTATATTCCAATGGGATTGAGATCTCCATGGAATTTGTCTTCTTATTTGATTGGTTTAGATTTAAGATTGATGTATATTTGATTTGTCGAATATATTTGATCTAAATTAAATCACAAGTTGTTGGAATTTACCAACAACAATCTTGACCATTGGATTAGACATAAATCAATCTCATCCATTGATTTTATATGTCCCATGGATTGAGATCCATGGATCCCAAAAACCTATAAATAGAGAGGCACACCATGATCTCTTGAAACACATGCTATTGAAGCACATCTCTCTCTCTCTCTTTCTCTCTACACACCTATTCTCTCTTCCTCTCATGGCCGTCGACCATGGATGCCCTAGAGAGAGTCTCCATCACCGCAGCGTCGTCGTTATGTTGCCCGATCGTTTGCTCGTGGATCTCCGTCTCCTTCGGTGCGCCTCGCTCGTGAAGAAGACGTCGGATCTCATGTGTCGAGATCAGGAGATCTGCCGATTGGATCCTCAACATGGATTGCGAGAAGCACGCGATTCATCCCCGCGCTCGCAAGCGTCTCCTCCGTCGGATCAGACTTGAGATAGGAGGTCTCTTCATTTAGAGACTCGATCGCAACCACGCTTCATGAGGTAATCTTATTACTTGTTTGTGGTTTAGATGAAACGATCCGAGAAGTATTCTTGGATCATGTGGTTCCGTCGCATGAAAAAATTTTAAATTCTGCTACATCGAGCAACTAGTGCGACTAGTCGCTCCTCGTCGTATTCGATACTACACTCACGCTTTCATGATGCGTTTGAGTATCTAATCATATCCTTCAAGTGTTATCAGAGCCTTAGGTCGAAGATTTTGGATACGATCCATAAAACCGAAGGCGACTTGGGTTCGTTAGGGTTGCAAAAGTTTTATCGCATTTCATTTTCGCATCTCTGTTTAACGATTATTTTCACCATATATAAATTGTTTAAACACGAAAATAACTTGGATTTTGTTCCCCATTATATAAGAAAATCATAGGATCGGAGTTTACGTAATTTGGATTCCGTTTGCTCGAGATATGGTTGGTTTAATGAACATGTATTCACTGTTGCGGGAACTACGAATCTTAACATGATTAATGAGTTAAATATTGTTTTGATCCGCCTCAAAATGTGTGAAATATCGCTTAGGTTATGTCCTAAATCAAATTAGCAATCTTCGAAAATTGATTTTGTCTAATTTGGATTTAAATTGATTGAGATATGTTAATTTTAATAAGTAGGGGTCACTACTGAAATTACTTTCCTAATCAAGAACCATGTGATTGTCAATTAGTGAAATTAATTGTTAATTTCATGAAATAATTACGGAAAATATTTGGGAAATGTTTGATGATGATTATTTCCTTAATTGACTTGGCCTCAACTAATAAATTGATTAGATTTGATCTAGATCAAAATTGGAAACACAATCATCAAACTCCTTGCTTGAATAAGATTGGGAATTTGTCTAGCAAATTTCCTTATAATCAAAAATGTTTTGATTATTACTGTATGGTATAATTTCGGTTGAAGAACCGATAATCATCTCAAGTACAAAATGATTGACTCGGCATTATTTTTTCCCGAGGCAGATATGGTGTCTAGTCGGGGATCGCTGGGGTAGCGGGTTGCACCGGATGCGGTCCGTCCCACTCCTACCGGTACTGGCCATGACAACGGGTAGGGAACGAATGATGCGTGAGAGATCATGATGTATTTTTCTAAGTGTTAAAATTCGAATTAATACGTATTTTGAGATAATACCATATATTCAAGTAAAATCAAGTTTGTTGATTTAATTAGATCGATAATTAATTTAATATGATTAAGTTGATTATATCCAATTAAAACACTCTATTATAATAGATGTGTTATTTCTCTTGGAAGAATTAATTATGTGAATATGATTCATGATAATTAATTAGAATTTGAATATGATATAGAGGATCACATAAGTGACATCCATAGTCTCTCGTCAAGGTGAAGGATTCCGTCACCATGGATTGTATGTAGGAGATGCCTATCCGAAGTGACAACTTCTATATGCAAGTGCATCTGGATCGGGCTCTTTGCTTCTGGAAAGAGTAAGGACGTATGCGTAGTGACCCCAATATCAGATCCTCATATTATTGGGGCGATATCGGATTGCGTTAGCGAGTTCTATTCTTGTTGGTGGTTGGTTCAATTAATGACGGGATAACATCACCTTAGGCGTGGTGGGCCCGGGTGTTAAAGACCGAATTGGGAGATGCAAGTTGGACTTGCAAGGCAGAATGTGTTCCTGCTTCTTTTTATCGGAGTTGCAGATTCTCATATTATTGGGATGTAACAAAGATAAGGAAGGAGATCCCAGATCTTGCTGAGATATAATGGTAAGTATATCTCTTACATTGAAAGTGATTAAGGGAATGAACTTTCAGTGTTGACAAGGCAAGACAACTTTGATATAAAAAATTCCTAAATCAAAGTAAATTATATATTTATGCATATTTCTTATTTCAGATAATCCTTCTTTAATCCCACTCAATGTTATACTCAATAATAACCAGTGGAATATCATGGATTGGACCCATTATCCAAATATTGTACTTGTAATTGGACACATAATGTATGTGGTTGCAATGTGCAAGTTTCCTCATAATAATGAGGAATGATAATTAAATAGACAATAGGACCAAAACCCTAGGGTTTGTATGTCTCTATAAGTCTTGATCTCATCGAATGTACTTTTGAAGTGACATGTCAATAATGATCGTAATTATCAAATAATCCTTATAAAATCTAAGAAGATGTTCTGGCATACATATGTGCTCTCGACATATAATCATGAATGACATGGTTCTCTGCATTATGCAGAATGGTGGCTCTATAGGAGATGATGTATTCAAATTGTTTGAGTACCTACCTGAACCTATGTTTTAAGAGTTTAAATGGATGTAGATACGATATGTGTCATCATTCTACTATATATACTCTAGTCATTCATGAAGCTTCATAATATTCATATTGTATGAATTGAATGAAGCATATATAAATGTTGAAATACTCTTATATTGAATTTTTTGATTTTAACATAAGAGATCCTTTGTCTTGAGCAATGTTTGGTCATAGATAAAGGGAGTTCAGTGGAAGCATGGGTTGGACCCAAGTAAGAAGTATAGTCGAAGAGTTGACTGTACTTATTTGACTTCCATGTGACATCCAAATAGTTGGATAAATGCCAATACAGCAATAAGTTGATGTGTTGATAGTATGACTATCAAATCTATCTAGAATCCTTAGAGAAGGAGTCAGATAGTACATCAAAATAATCTACATATAATCATTGAAATTGACTTACTTATTTGATAAGATAAAGTCTTATAATTGTATCTCAATCATCTAATGACACTTGCAATTGGTTGCATCTGTATTAGAATATTAGAAATTTGATCTTAAGGTTTAATGGACATCCATGTTGGAATTGATGCAATTGTTGCAACAATTTCCACCGGATGAATATACTTCATATTTTCAGTGGGAGAGTCCTTAGTCTTAGAGAATGTCGCTATGACCTGGATATTAGAATACACTCATGCTTTATTTCTAAATGTTGGAAATAAACATGAATTCTATAATAGACCTATCATAAAGAGTTATGACGGAGATATTTCAGATAGTAATCTAAAATCTTGTGGACTCTACTAAATTATAAAATTAATGAATGGTTCATTAAGATTTCTCATTGAAAATTAAACCTTTAAAGATCAATAGGAGGATAAAGATCATTTTGACAATGATCTGGCATAATGTTTTGGACATATATCTATTAATGAGATCAATGGACAAGTAAGAGATGAAACTTTAGAATGTCTAAAATTTCAAAACTTGCATACTTATGAATATTGTATTCAAAGTAAAATGTTCAATACACCCTTCTTTGGGAAAGGAGTAAGATGTCAAGGTATTCCGGATATCATACAAATTTATGTATGTGAATCATCTATATCATAGTAAACATTATGGATATGTAATATTGATGAATACCCATTCATCACTCTCTACTCTTTTATTTTAGCTACAAAACCTATGCAAAACACATTGTATATTCATGTAAATAGCATAAATTATCAATAAGCACGCATTGTGTAAATTACAATAATTAGCATGTTTTAGTGCATAAATAAAAGAATAAAGAAATAAAAGAAAAAGAGGGAGATATTTAGAATAAATATTGAGCGACCTAATCCCAAGGGAGGGCTCAGCATGGGCCTGACCGCAAAAGAATTCAGGTAGAGAGAGATAGGGAAGCTCAATTGTGTGTACATATACCTATATATATGAATAAAAATTATTTTCCTCTTAATAAAAATAAAAATGTGTGCTTATTTATTTGTACATATTTGTAAATATAAAATTACAATAAAAATGGGAAAAACAAAATAAAAATAAAAATAAATAAAATTCCCTTCATCATTGTACATAGACCTTGTATATAGAATAACCTATCTATTTATTTTCCCTTTGTAAATAATTAATAAAAATCTAATAAAAATATTTTCACATTCCACATTTCATGGTGTAAATAAATAAAATAAAAATTAGAAAAATAAAAATAAAATAAAAAGAAATAAAATAAAATTAATTTCCCACCGTGTACATATACCATGTAAATATGTATATAAAGCTATTTATTTAATCTATGTAAATAAATAATAATAATAAAATAAAAATACACATTTATTCCAAATTTTATGTTATAAATAAATAAAATATAAAATGTAAATAATTTTATAAAAATAAACAATTAAAAATTAAAAATCAAAAATAAATACATGTATATACATGTATATAATAATATAATGTAAATACCTAATTTATATATTAAAAAAATTAATAAAAATCACAAAAATTTATTTGAAAATAAATAAACATTTTTTATGTTTTAACATTTTCGAAATTAAATCATTTATTATTTTTAAATGAATTTCCAAATAATTACTGAATGGAAGCCTGTGATTGGTCCACGGGGGATTGTTGACCCCCGGTCAACACTCCCCCCTGGACCAGTCAACTCGGATCTGTGTGCCAGACCGTTTTTCTTCAAATTTTCCCCCACTTGATCCGAGCCCCAAATACGCAAACCCCGGGTCCTAATCACACTAGATCCGTTCCTAATCCACGCCCGGTGGTTTCTCCTAGGGATCCGAGCTCCGACAACCATGCCCGACCCCTTCTTCTCGGACCCCTAGCTGTATATAGCCTCGCCTCCGGCCAACTTTTCACGCCATCCTTGGCTATGCACCTTTGTCCCAGGACCTCCACCTTACTCCCCAGAGTGACAGATGTGCGAGGAGGGTGTCGAAGAGAGGAGAGGGCGCCTCCAGCCATTGATCTGGCGACCCATGTTGTCGTGCGCCGCCGCGAGGTGCGTTGAGCCTCGGAACCCAACGCTTCCACGAGGCAAGGACCCCTAGATCTCTGCGAGCTCGTCCCCAGTCAACTGCATCCGCCAGGTTACCTCGAATTACCTTAGTTTAGTCTAATTTCTATTTTGGCCCAAATCCATTCTCCGCCGTCGCCGATCTATTTCTATCGCTCTGATCATCAATCCGTTCATCCGACCCGACCATCATCTCCGTGAGACCCCTCTCCACCTTCTGCACCCACGCACCTACCTTGGTTCGCCCAGGAACCAAGGTTCGACCTCCACCGCTGTCGCCTCGCCGGATGTCATTCACCTGACGCACTCGATCACCCTTTTCACCCCTAACCGGGTCGAGGCAGTTTGCCCTCGACCCAGGAAGCTTCTGGTGCTTCTTTGCTGGTCAATGCGACCCATCTGAGGGTCTTCTCGTTCGAGCCCAGGAGCTTTGCTCCTCCGCCGTCACTGGGCTGCTCCGGTGGTCCCCGGCATCATCAGAGGATCCCATCAGCTGCGGAAGAGCTTGGCGGTCACATTCCACATCCTAGCAGCTCCAAAGGAGGTCCCCACCGCACACACAGAACCGGCAAAGCTCGCCGGCGAGCTGTTCTTAGAGGATCCTTCTCTGCCTTTGGATCAGCCCTTCGCTCCAGACGTGATCACACCCGTTCATCTGAGGAGCTTCAGCTACCGCCCGATTCATTTAGGGCTTGATCCAGGCCGTCCATCCAGACGAAGAGGCGCCCGTCATCTAGAGTCGTCGATCATCCACATGGCGTCTCATCGACCCTCCGATAATAAGGGGTAAATTATACTTAGGCCCAGCTCTTTTGTATTTGCAATCTAGTCCTGTAAATATATAATAGAGTTGTTTTTATTTTTGGATAATTGCACTCTGGACCTTCATGTTTCTGCTATTTGCACTTTAATCCTTATATATGTGGACCACGTGCATTGACACGTGAGGATCTGGTCTTTTTGTATTTTGTGCCCTATGGTTTATGTGCGTTATTGTTTGATATTTTAGAAATAGGAATTGCAAATAGGTCCATCCATGCCTGATACACGTGCATTGCGCGTGACTTGCTGGACATTTTGCACGAGGGGCCCTAGGTTTTATTTGCTTGTTATCCTTTGGCCCCTGGAAGTAGTTTTATTACATTTAGGTCCCTATGCACTGTGAGCTTTTATTCTATTTAAATAAAATAGCAAATTCAACCTGAATTACGTGAAATTTGGACATGTGGCTCCTGCCACTGTGTAAAAAATTTCCCTAAATTTTGGGTACATTTTTGAGGTGTTTTTATGTTTTTAAAAATTCAAAAACTATTGTTTTTGCTTCTGTCTGAATTACAAAATCATAAAAAAATATAAAAACTATTTTAAAAATTCTAAAAAATTAGGATTTGCTACTTTTGGTGTGTTTGATTTTCTGTGCAATTTTGGTTATTTTTGGACATATAAAAATCTTAAAAATTAAAAAACTCTAAAAACTCATAAAAATTCTAAAAAATTGTAGAAAACTCAAAAAATTATAAACTCTTTTTCTGAATTTTCCTTGTTGTTTATACTTTTCATAAAAATTACTTCCAGGCTTTTACAGATCAATTTGCTATTTTAAATTGATCATTCAATCCTGGCTGGACAGTAGCTTACTATTTTTGCCCTTTTTGATTTTTAGAAAATTATATAAAAATTGGAAAATTTTGAAAAATTCACCAAAAACATTAAAAAACCTAAAAAAACATAAAAATATTTTTGTTTGAATTTTTGGAGTGTTTTTTAGTGTTTTTATAATTTGTTGATTTGTGCTTGTTTAGCCTTTTTCTTATTTTCCTTTATTATTAAAAATCCAAAAAAATAATTAAAAACCACCAAAAATATTTGTTTTTGTTTTATTTTATTTTTGGACTACTTCGTAGGTCGCAAGGCCAATTCATGCTCCCTGAGTCCGACCCTGGGTGATATACCAGGCTAATCTCATAGCCAGGACCGCTATTTATGTTTTGATCGATTTTATCTTTTTGATTTGGTGGTCTGATTCACATTTTCTTGATTGAGCTGAGTCTCGAGTGACTGAGGTCGCAACGACCTTAGCCAACTGATTTACCTTAGTTACTTCGGGGTTTTCGGCTCATAAGAATGGCGCCGTTGCCGGGGAGCACGGTATAATAGTTGTTTTTATTTTTCATTTTTTGTTTTCTTTTATTTTTCGCGGTTTTTCTGCGGCTTTTCTGTCGATTGCGGCTTTTCGTGGCTTTTGTTTTCTCGTTGTTTTCTATTTTATTTCCTTTTTATTTTATTTTATTTTTTTATTATTGTCTTTGTTTGTTTTTTGTGTTTATTTTTATTTTTGCATATATTTGCTTTTCTTTTATTTTTATAAAATAATCTAGTCTGTGACACTTTGTTCTATTTCTTGCGAGGGCCCGAGGACCGAGGCGGCCTCTTTGAAAGCCGAAGCAACTGCGCGAGTCGGAGGTGGCTTCCTTCTTTACGAAGCCGCAGGAGAGTGCGAGGAGCGAGCAGGAGTGCGGGAGCCGCGGAATAGCCGCGGAGTAGATTAGTTTTAGTTTAGTTTATTTTCAGCACACTTATATAACTTGTAATAATACAGGACCTGGATAGACTTGAACCTTGGTGACTTCGGGGTCTGTTTCGCTGAGCACCGGTGTGCTCGGGGGACCACACCGGATTTTCGCGATTTTTACGCGGATTTTCTATCGTTTATTTCCTGCCTTATTGATTCACGCAGATTTCAGCCCTAGCTTAGGATTTTTGCTTGATTGTGTCGTATTAAGTAGGGTCTACACACCTAATAATTTGCCTGTACCAATAGACCCTAATTGGACCAACATAAAAATTAATAAAAAAGACTATCTGGTCACTTGAGGGGTCCCACGCCGCTAGAGGTCGTATACAGCGCTGGCAGGACCCATTGTGGCGAGCACCGATCAGCATCCGAGACTAGACACCGACCCCTCCTGTTGACCATTTAGCCATTGTTCTTTCGAGTAGAACTGCTTTGTTTAGGGCCGGTTTTCCACTTGCATCATATAGGTAGTTTACTTTCAGTCTTTTAATTATACGCGGATCATATTGCATGTAGACTGCTGGAGTCAGGTACGCCTTCTATCTCGTGCATGCATTTTCCCGCGCATCGGCTTTTTCGACTTCTCCCCCCGTTTTTGGACTTAAAATAACCAGGAGAACCGAAAAATTCGTTAGGCGATTGTTTGATTTGAAAAATACCTAAAAATCAAAAACCATAAAATTTGGGACTGCTAAACATTCTTGACCCTAAAAGACACTTCACCAGAAAAATTTGTCTTGGGGAGAGCAACCCCCTCATTGTCTGGTTTGTATGCACGAGAGAGTGACCCGTACACTAGGCTAGAGCCATATCCGAGCCCCGATCAGACTACCGGCCTTTTATACGAGACAGTCTAGTTGGCGGATTGGATTTCTACCAGGTCACGTAACCGCTATGCTATCCTGACGTTATCACCTAATAAAATTGACAAGATAATTGACCGAGCTCTTATGGACTTCAGCTCAGCATGGAGTAGGTGAATCCGGGGTTTGTTTTTTCATCATAGTTGTTTCCAGATCCCATCCGCCCGAATCGCCAGATAAAGATGATGGGCAGGAGGTCTCTTAGGCAGCCTCTGGCTGCACCGCTTTTTAGCACTCCAGCCCGTTCATCTAGGTTGGTTCGTGAGAGCTCAGACCCGCTCTCCGAACCCGAGTTCGATTCTGCCCTATTCCCCCTTGACCACCCTTCTACCATTCCTGAGTTACCAGTGCCAGATGAGAGACAGCAGTCAGATATCTTGGCACCTGAGTTTGGGTCTTTTGCCTTTGTAGAGACCATGGCCGGCAGCAGTGACGACCGCACCGGAGATCCCCGACCTGAGCAGTCTTATGTCCTAGACCAGGGTGCGATCGACAACACCCTGATCACCTCTCTCGAGACAGTGCACCAGCAGCTTAGGGATCAGGGTGCGTTCATGATTGAGATGAGGAGAGAGATGGAGTAGATGGGAGCTGACCGCGACCAGCGTGGGCCAGGAGACGGATCGAGGAGACCCGACTATGAAGCAGCAGCAGTCGCAGTTGCCGCCGCAGCAGCGGTAGCACCAGACCAACCGAGACTGATGCGGGAGTTACATAACCCCGGATCGACATTGACGCACCATTGGGTGGTTCTACAAGCGATCATGGGGGACTTCAAGTTCCCCCCGAACACCCTTCAGCTTCTACCTTGTTTCCATGAGCTCGCCACTGAGGAGCCTGATGAATACCCATTCATCACTCTTTATTCTTATATTTTAGCTACAAAAACCTATGCAAATGCATATAGATATGTGTAAATAGGAAAAGTTAGCAAAAGCATGCATGTTTGTAAATATAGATAATTAGCATGTTTTTGTGCAAAAATAAAAGAATAAAGATGAAAAAGAAAAAGAGGGAAATATTTAGAATAAATATTGAGCAACCTAACCCAAGGGAGGGCTCAGCATGGGCCTGACCGCATAAAAGCCAAGTAGAGGGAGATAGGGGCTCACTTATGTATATTTTTATAAATAAATAAATTAAATATTTTCCTCACTCAAAAATATGTTGTAAATATTTGTATATATTTTGTACATAAGCTATTAAAAACAAAATAAAAATCTTAAAAATTAAAAAAGACCAAAAAGACCCCTTCACCATGTACATAAGTCCATCATCCTTATTTATTTCACCTTGTAAATAAATTTATTTATTTCTAAAATTTTTTGTAAATATTCTATGTTATATATTGTACATAAAATAAATAAAAAGAAACAAAACAAAAATCAAATAAAAATTACAAAATTAAAAACACAAAAACATATTGTATATATACCATGTATATAGTTGCACATAAATAATTATTTAACCTATGTATATAAATAATAAAAATAAAATAAAAATAGCCTTTTATTCCTCATTTTATCCTATAAATAAATAAAATATAAAATAGGAATAAAAATGTATAAAAATAAATAATTCAAAATCAAAAATCAAAAATCAATATAGTGTATATATACCTATGTATAGCTATATTATATAGACCTTATTTTTATTTCCAATAATTAATTAAAAATCACAAAAAAATAGAAAAAAATAAAATAAAAATATTTTGTGTTTTAAGTTTTTGCAAATTCGGCCATTTAAGGCCCCAAAAAAATCGCATAAAAACTCAAGCCTTGGCGGGCTCTGATTGGTCCACGGGGGATTGTTGACCCCCGGTCAACACCTCCCCCAGGACCACCAGAGCCGGATCTGGTTCGCGGACCCATCTTTCCCCATTTATTCCAACCAGACCCGACCTCCATTTGGCTTAATCCCTGGTCCTAATTGTTCCCCAGGTATCCGGGAATCTCGCCCGACATTCCTCCTAGGGATCCGTGCTCAAACGAGCCGGACCCGATCGATTCTTCCCGGACCTGCACCCATATAAAATCTCAGCTCCGCCGCACTTTCTTGACATCTTTGGCTCTCCACCTTCACTCCCGTGACCTCCATTGCATTCAGCAAGGTGACAGCTTCCGTCTGCCGTGTTGCAGCGAGGAGGAGGGTGCCCGACCATCGATCCGGCAGCCGTGCGCCGCCGTGCTCCGCCACCTAGCTGGAGCTCGAGCCTCAGGCAGGGACGACCTTTGAGGCAAAGACCAGGAGCTAGCTAAGCTCCAGCATAGTCTCCCGCATCACCCAGGTATCCATTTAGCCATTCCATCTAGTTTAATTTCTGATTTCGCCCAAATCGCCCTTCCAACGAGTTCCCCTGATTCCGGCCATCTCGCGCAATATCTCGATCATCGGAACCCCCACACACCTTCGCCATCCTCCGACGCACGTTCTTCGCCCAGCCATCCAACCCAGCTCGCCCCGGAGCTGGGACTCGAGCTCCACCATCCCCAGCTCGCCGGAGCTCATCCGTTCCGACCCCCAGTTCACCCTCACCCCGCTTCTTCGGGTCGAGGCACTTTGCCCTCGACCCGCGAAGCTTTTGGTTCGCTTTGCAGGTCAAGAGGGAGGCATCTGAGCCCCCCTTACATTCCAGCCAGGAGCTTTGCGCTGCCAGCCTCGCCGGAGCCCCTCCAGGGCTCGGCTGGGCTATCGGACACCTCCACCAGCTGCGGGACGACTCCGCGGACCTGCTCCGATACTTAGCAGCAGCTGAGGAGGACTACTGCAGGCGCACGAGGCCGGCGAAGCTCGCCGGCGGAGTGTTCTTCCAGCATCCTCCTTCACCGTCTGATCAGCCCCACCGTTCCAGATTCAATCACGGCCGTCCATTCATCGAAGAGCAGTTGCCGTTGATCACTTTGAGGAGCTGATCGGGACCGTTCGCGCGAGGAGAGAGGTACCTGCATCGCCAGCCTTCAGATCACCCACGTGGCCTCCCTCGCACCGTTGATCGGGCCCAAGAGTTGAAGAAGAGAAGCGCCACCCACTCTGAGCCGTCCGATCCTCCACGTGGCGCGCATCCGGCCGTCGACAAATAAAGGGGTAAATTACTTAGGGCCCCCTCTTAGTTTGTCTTTTTAGTCCTAGTCCTGTAAATATTTTCGTACTTTTATTTACGTAGGGTAAATTGCAACTGGGACCTTGTGCTTGTTTTTATTTGCTTTTATGCCCCTGAGTATGTGATCTCACGTGCTTCGCCACGTGCCTTGTCTGGGCTATTTACATCTTTTTCCCTGTAGTTCTGTTGGGTTAATGAATGGATAGATACTTTTTGGTATTTGCATTTGTACCCCTGTGAAGCATTTTATTTCTACATGTGCGTGTATTAGTGGGTAAATTGCAACCGAGTCCCTGGGTTTTTGGTACGAGTTATCAAAAGCCCCTGAAACTTGGTTTTTCTTACCAAAAGGCCCCTGAGTGCCCCAGCCACGCGCCAAGCGCGTGACTTGCTGGGCTTTTTGCACCTTGGCCCTCAGACTTTAGGGTATTTGCACTTACGTCCCTGTGCATAGTGCCCCCTCTTTAATTTTTGAATAAATATCAAACCACCTCCAAATTCGATGAAAATTTGACACATGGCTCCTGCCATGTTGTTGGATTTTTGAAAATTTTTGAGGACATTTTTGATTTTATTTAGTATTTTTAAAAATTCAAAAACATCCTTTTTAGCTACTGTCTAGATATAAAAATCCCAAAAAAATATAAAAACAACTCCAAAAATTCTAAAAAAATTAGCTACTGTTTCTTGCTTGTTGTTTGATTTTCTAGCCAATTTTGGCTATTTTTCATTGCTTAAAAACCCTAAAAATCTAAAAACCCCCAAAAACTCATAAAAATTATAATAAATAATATAAAAATCCAAAAACAATAATTCAGGTGCCCAAATTTTCCTTATTCTTTCTAGATTACAGGAAAATCACCTCCAGGGCTTGTTGAGATCCATAAATATTTTATTTTTGGGTTTCAAGCCTTGCTGGACAGTACCTAGGTCTTTTAGCACTGTTTGATTTTTAGAAAATAATTTACCCATTAGAAAAATATCAAAAATTCACCAAAAACACTTAAAAACTTAAAAAACATAAAAATACTTTTTCCTGAATTTTTGCTTTATTTTTGGTGTGTTAAATAATTTGCCTAAGTGTGTTGATATTTGTTTCCTTTTATTTTCTTTATCTTTTAAAAATCCAAAAAAATATAAAAAGTATTAAAACCCCTGAAAAACACTTTTCTTTTATTTTATTCTCTTTTTACTACTTCGTAGGCCCTAGGCCAACCCGTGCTCCTTGTGTTCGACCCTGGGAGCTATACCAGGTTAATCCTATAGCTGGACCGCACTTCGTGTTTTGATCTCTGATTTCTTTCGCGGTTCGATATTTTTCTTGATTGAGTGACTCTGAGTGTTAGAGGTCGCAACGACCTATTCAGTACCTTTACCTCGTTCTCTCGGGCCGCTCATCAGAATGGCGCTCATCAGAATGTGAGTCGTTGGGTGGAGGCTATCCCCGCCCGATCCGCTGATGCGAGGACAGTTTGCAGATTTTTGAGGAAGCATATCATCACGCGGTTCGGGGTTCCACGAGTTCTTATTTCTGATGGGGGGTCTCACTTCATCAACGACCAGGTGAAGGCACTTGCTAGCGAGTTCGGCATAGATCATCGTGTTGCTACACCATACCATCCACAGACGAATGGTCTAGCCGAAGTGTCGAATAGGGAGATCAAGACTATTCTGCAGAAAGTCGTCCGCCCTGACCGAAAGGATTGGTCACAGCTATTGGACTCGGTCTTGTGGGCATATAGGACGTCTTTCAAGATACCTTTGGGCACATCTCCCTTTCGCCTCGTATATGGCAAACCCTGTCACCTACCAGTTGAGCTGAGGCACAAGTCACTTTGGGCAGTTACAGACATACTTATGGATCCAGATGGTATAGGAGACCAGAGGAGGGCAGAGCTAGCGGCCCTGGAGGAGCTTAGAGATTCAGCTTTCTCAAGCAGCCTACATTATAAGGAGAGAGTCAAGGAGTGGCATGATTCTCATATCAGCCACAAGCATTTTGAGATTGGACAGAGAGTATGGCTGTTTGATGCGAGGCTTAGATTATTTCCAGGGAAGCTACAGAGCAAATGGAAAGGACCTTATCTGGTTCGGAAGGTACACGACAACGGTAGCATCGACATATCTGAGTTGTCTTCTGAGAGTACCTTCCGAGTGAACGGCCAGCGGCTCAAGCCATTTCTAGATCATGAGCCGCGGGTCGTGGATCTTGCCCCTATTCATTTTGCGTGAGATGTGGTCTTTGACTCACATCTAATGCATCTCACGCCTGAGCTTTACTGATCCTCCGCTGTACATAGATCCAGATGTCCATATCACCACATTCCTTAGTCCCACATCCCTTTCTTCATCTTGTGATTATGCTATACTTAGGGTGCACTTTACCCTAAGTATAGGGGGGATGTGAGACATTTCGGGTATTTCTTTTGTTTCTGTCTACCTCTGTTTTGCTGCCTATACTTAGGATTACTTGATCCTAAGTATAGGGGGAAGACCCGAGTCCCTTTTAACTTTTTACTCTCCTTTTGTATAGCTTTCCTTTTCACTTCCCTATACATAGCACGAGTTATGTCTTCTTCATCGCTCTTGACTCTGAGGACATCGTTCGAGCTAAGTATAGGGGGGTGTGTATATATTTCATATATACTTTAGCCATAACTCGTACTTTGTGTGAGTGTGTTAATAAATAAAAATGGCTAAAAAACACAAAAATTAAAAATTTTCATGTACATAATCTTCTTTTATTTGCACATACATAGCTAGTGTACAAATTATTTTTGTAAAAATGATTTCAAAAATCTTTTGTGTAAAGCTTGTGTAAATATTTTGGTATCAAAATTATGTATATAGTACAAAATTTTTCCAAAATGTTTTGAAAATCAAAAGTTTGCAAAAATCTTGTGTAAATGTGTGTAAATATCTTTTTGCAAAACTTGCACTTCATGCATCATCATTCATGATTTCAAAACATTTTTCAAAAATTTTGCATGATTGTAAAATTTGTGTAAATATGCATCTTTTTGTACATATGTATATAGCTTTTCTGGATGATGGTTGACATTTAAACTAAGTCGGGAATCAAATTGAGAAATGGAGCTTGATTAAGATCTTAATCCACCTAATTTCTAAGAGGAACCTTATAGGGCTTAGGTTTAAGGCTTTTCAGGTCCATGGTGACTTAATTCTTTCAGTCCACTAGGCTATGATCACATGTCATCTCAATGAGCCTAAGTAGAGCACTTAACAACAACACATGACTCATATAGATTATGGCTTTATTTGGACAACCGCACTATGCACCGAGCTCTCTGCGGATGAGGTGGTGAGGAGGCAGTCTTCCTTGGCTTGGGGTAGCATATGAGGGTAGTACTTCTAGGCGGAACCTCTCTTCTTCATTTAGTGAAGGAAGTGCGTCTCAACTTGGTCTGGTTGCCATGAGGTCTAACGACGGGAGTTGTGGGTTGCAATAAAGCTTCAAAAGAGGGATAGTCTACTGGCTCAAGAGGAAAAACTCCTTGTATATATGTTGCACATGTACATGTTGTATAGATGCACTCGAAAAAAAAAATTGCAAAAAGAAAAGAACTCCAAAAAAGTGGTGGGTCTGAGAGAAAATGATAATCCCACCGGAGTATGTATATAAGTGCAATAAGCAAAGCTTGGTTTCATGATCCACCTGTTGTAGCTTGCAGCAGGGAGACTTGGCTACACTGGTCAAGCTCCCAAGGGTACTTGGCTACACTGGCCTTGACCCATTCTCTTCTTCCCCCTCTTCTTGAGCCGGTTGTACTTGAACTTAGAAGGGAATACCCCGCTCCTCGAGGAAAGAGTGGCCAGATTGAGGTCATAGAGTTACCTTGTTGGGGAGGGTTGTCAAGTTGCCATTTCTGAGGTGGAGAGCTTAGACCTCACACTCACAGGACAAGAAAAGATTCATGGTCTTCAGGGTTTGTAGTTGATGACTTGTTCTGATCTGGAGCATTGAGGAGTCTTGGTTATAGAGTAGTGGAACTTAGAGGCTGTTAGGTTTTAAGCTTAAGTCTAAATAAGGTTCCGACACATGAATAATCCAAAGATCTGATTAAGCTCCATACCTCAATTTAATGAAGGCAAGTTTAATAATCAACCTTGATCCATGTACATTCTCTTTTTCTTTTTCTTTTTCTTTCTTTTTCACTTCTTTTTCAAATAAGTGTTTGCTAAGGGACTAGCAAAGTATAGTATAGGGGGGTGATGAATACCCATTCATCACTCTTTATTCTTATATTTTAGCTACAAAAACCTATGCAAATGCATATAGATATGTGTAAATAGGAAAAGTTAGCAAAAGCATGCATGTTTGTAAATATAGATAATTAGCATGTTTTTGTGCAAAAATAAAAGAATAAAGATGAAAAAGAAAAAGAGGGAAATATTTAGAATAAATATTGAGCAACCTAACCCAAGGGAGGGCTCAGCATGGGCCTGACCGCATAAAAGCCAAGTAGAGGGAGATAGGGGCTCACTTATGTATATTTTTATAAATAAATAAATTAAATATTTTCCTCACTCAAAAATATGTTGTAAATATTTGTATATATTTTGTACATAAGCTATTAAAAACAAAATAAAAATCTTAAAAATTAAAAAAGACCAAAAAGACCCCTTCACCATGTACATAAGTCCATCATCCTTATTTATTTCACCTTGTAAATAAATTTATTTATTTCTAAAATTTTTTGTAAATATTCTATGTTATATATTGTACATAAAATAAATAAAAAGAAACAAAACAAAAATCAAATAAAAATTACAAAATTAAAAACACAAAAACATATTGTATATATACCATGTATATAGTTGCACATAAATAATTATTTAACCTATGTATATAAATAATAAAAATAAAATAAAAATAGCCTTTTATTCCTCATTTTATCCTATAAATAAATAAAATATAAAATAGGAATAAAAATGTATAAAAATAAATAATTAAAAATCAAAAATCAAAAATCAATATAGTGTATATATACCTATGTATAGCTATATTATATAGACCTTATTTTTATTTCCAAAAATTAATTAAAAATCACAAAAAAATAGAAAAAAATAAAATAAAAATATTTTGTGTTTTAAGTTTTTGCAAATTCGGACATTTAAGGCCCCAAAAAAATCGCATAAAAACTCAAGCCTTGGCGGGCTCTGATTGGTCCACGGGGGATTGTTGACCCCCGGTCAACACCTCCCCCAGGACCACCAGAGCCGGATCTGGTTCGCGGACCCATCTTTCCCCATTTATTCCAACCAGACCCGACCTCCATTTGGCTTAATCCCTGGTCCTAATTGTTCCCCAGGTATCCGGGAATCTCGCCCGACATTCCTCCTAGGGATCCGTGCTCAAACGAGCCGGACCCGATCGATTCTTCCCGGACCTGCACCCATATAAAATCTCAGCTCCGCCGCACTTTCTTGACATCTTTGGCTCTCCACCTTCACTCCCGTGACCTCCATTGCATTCAGCAAGGTGACAGCTTCCGTCTGCCGTGTTGCAGCGAGGAGGAGGGTGCCCGACCATCGATCCGGTAGTCGTGCGCCGCCGTGCTCCGCCACCTAGCTGGAGCTCGAGCCTCAGGCAGGGACGACCTTTGAGGCAAAGACCAGGAGCTAGCTAAGCTCCAGCATAGTCTCCCGCATCACCCAGGTACCCATTTAGCCATTCCATCTAGTTTAATTTCTGATTTCGCCCAAATCGCCCTTCCGACGAGTTCCCCTGATTCCGGCCATCTCGCGCAATATCTCGATCATCGGAACCCCCACACACCTTCGCCATCCTCCGACGCACGTTCTTCGCCCAGCCATCCAACCCAGCTCGCCCCGGAGCTGGGACTCGAGCTCCACCATCCCCAGCTCGCCGGAGCTCATCCGTTCCGACCCCCAGTTCACCCTCACCCCGCTTCTTCGGGTCGAGGCACTTTGCCCTCGACCCGCGAAGCTTTTGGTTCGCTTTGCAGGTCAAGAGGGAGGCATCTGAGCCCCCCTTACATTCCAGCCAGGAGCTTTGCGCCGCCAGCCTCGCCGGAGCCCCTCCAGGGCTCGGCTGGGCTATCGGACACCTCCACCAGCTGCGGGACGACTCCGCGGACCTGCTCCGATACTTAGCAGCAGCTGAGGAGGACTACTGCAGGCGCACGAGGCCGGCGAAGCTCGCCGGCGGAGTGTTCTTCCAGCATCCTCCTTCACCGTCCGATCAGCCCCACCGTTCCAGATTCAATCACGGTCGTCCATTCATCGAAGAGCAGTTGCCGTTGATCACTTTGAGGAGCTGATCGGGACCGTTCGCGCGAGGAGAGAGGTACCTGCATCGCCAGCCTTCAGATCACCCACGTGGCCTCCCTCGCACCGTCGATCGGGCCCAAGAGTTGAAGAAGAGAAGCGCCACCCACTCTGAGCCGTCCGATCCTCCACGTGGCGCGCATCCGGCCGTCGACAAATAAAGGGGTAAATTACTTAGGGCCCCCTCTTAGTTTGTCTTTTTAGTCCTAGTCCTGTAAATATTTTCGTACTTTTATTTACGTAGGGTAAATTGCAACTGGGACCTTGTGCTTGTTTTTATTTGCTTTTATGCCCCTGAGTATGTGATCTCACGTGCTTCGCCACGTGCCTTGTCTGGGCTATTTACATCTTTTTCCCTGTAGTTCTGTTGGGTTAATGAATGGATAGATACTTTTTGGTATTTGCATTTGTACCCCTGTGAAGCATTTTATTTCTACATGTGCGTGTATTAGTGGGTAAATTGCAACCGAGTCCCTGGGTTTTTGGTACGAGTTATCAAAAGCCCCTGAAACTTGGTTTTTCTTACCAAAAGGCCCCTGAGTGCCCCAGCCACGCGCCAAGCGCGTGACTTGCTGGGCTTTTTGCACCTTGGCCCTCAGACTTTAGGGTATTTGCACTTACGTCCCTGTGCATAGTGCCCCCTCTTTAATTTTTGAATAAATATCAAACCACCTCCAAATTCGATGAAAATTTGACACATGGATCCTGCCATGTTGTTGGATTTTTGAGAATTTTTGAGGATATTTTTGATTTTATTTAGTATTTTTAAAAATTCAAAAACATCCTTTTTAGCTACTGTCTAGATATAAAAATCCCAAAAAAATATAAAAACACCTCCAAAAATTCTAAAAAAATTAGCTACTGTTTCTTGCTTGTTGTTTGATTTTCTAGCCAATTTTGGCTATTTTTCATTGCTTAAAAACCCTAAAAATCTAAAAAACCCCAAAAACTCATACAAATTATAATAAATAATATAAAAATCCAAAAACAATAATTCAGGTGCCCAAATTTTCCTTATTCTTTCTAGATTACAGGAAAATTACCTCCAGGGCTTGTTGAGATCCATAAATATTTTATTTTTGGATTTCAATCCTTGCTGGACAGTACCTAGGTCTTTTAGCACTGTTTGATTTTTAGAAAATAATTTACCCATTAGAAAAATATCAAAAATTCACCAAAAACACTTTAAAACTTAAAAAACATAAAAATACTTTTTCCTGAATTTTTGCTTTATTTTTGGTGTGTTAAATAATTTGCCTAAGTGTGTTGATATTTGTTTCCTTTTATTTTCTTTATCTTTTAAAAATCCAAAAAAATATAAAAAGTATTAAAACCCCTGAAAAACACTTTTCTTTTATTTTATTCTCTTTTTACTACTTCGTAGGCCCTAGGCCAACCCGTGCTCCTTGTGTTCGACCCTGGGAGCTATACCAGGTTAATCCTATAGCTGGACTGCACTTCGTGTTTTGATCTCTGATTTCTTTCGCGGTTCGATATTTTTCTTGATTGAGTGACTCTGAGTGTTAGAGGTCGCAATGACCTATTCAGTACCTTTACCTCGTTCGCTCGGGCCGCTCATCAGAGCCCCATCTACATCTCCAGGAGTTCTTGATGATCTGCAGCACCGTCCAGGACCATCAGGTGGACGAGGACATCATTCGCATGATTGCCTCCCCCTTTTCACTGGCAGATAGAGCAGCCACCTGGATGAAGCATCTGGGGAAGTTCGTGTATACGTGGGAGCAGCTCCACACCGAGTACTTGAACAAGTACTATCCAATCGGGCGGACGAATGCAGCGAGGGATTTGATTAGTAACTTCTTTATGCTCCCTAACGAGCGGTTCTATGAGGCATGGGAGAGGTTCAGAGAGCTGAAAGACAGATGCCCGCACCAGGACATCACGAAGCCGAACATAGTTCAGAGCTTCTTTTACGGGTTGACACCAGAGCTGCAGGGCCTAGTGAATGCTTCGTGCGGTGGTTCCTACTTCGGCAGAAATAAGGATCAGGTTTGGGCCATCTACGAGGAGATGGCCGAGAACTATACAGTGATGTCCCAGACCCGACTCTACGCTCAGGGACGCCCCCAGCCCCAGTCCGTGCAGTACCAGAGGATAGCACAGGTCGATGCCAGTCCTTCTACTTCGTCTGCGGCAGCCGCACAGTCTGAGTCTACAACCGCAGATATGGGGATCATCAGCGAGAAGCTGGACCAGATCGAGTTGATTGAGAAGAAGCAGTGCCAGGGCATATCTTAGATGGATCAGATGGCACAGACACTGAGTGACTTGAAGACACAACTCATGTGTCTGCAGGAGGCACAGACGGCTTCTCAGCCCCGTCTTCAGTCACGACGAGATCCTAGTGGCAGTGGTAGCTCGTCCCAGCGCTCCATCTCCAGTCAGCCTAGACAGGTCCACCTTGTACAGGCAGAGCCGTACCAGCAGCCACAGCCTTACTACCAGTCACCACCATCCCCAGACACTCAGATGGTGGGTTACCAGCCGGATCAGCCCCTGGCAGTACTCCCTCCACCCACCTACGAGCAGGAGTCGTTGATGGATGTCAACGGGATTTGGTACGACTGACCCCAGCCCGGTATCTGATGAGACCATCTCGGATTCCGTTGGTCGGCCGGAGATGTCAGTTCCCAGCAGCACCCTCCAGTTCAGGGTGGCCAGTATGGCCATCAGCGAGAGCACCAGCAGCCCCAGCCCCCAGTACACCACCAGCAGCATCAGCACCAGCAGTATGGTCCTCGTCCCTATCAGCAGGGACAGTCTTGGAGGCGAGATCAGCCTCAGCAGCAATATCATCCCCAGCAGTACCCCTCTCACCCGCACCAGCCACAGCAGCAGCCTCACTACCAACAAGGCCACCCATCGGGTTCTCATGGGCCGACCTATGAGAACCATGCCTTAGACGATATAGCTCGCCTCATGACTGAGCAGCAGGCCACTTTCAGACGGGAAATGGATGAGTTCCGCCAGGATATGTGGGAGATTAAGGATATTGAGATATCCTCAAGCCCATCACGGAAGCGTGAGCGTCGTATCGGATACGGCGAAGAACGACTAGTCATACTAGTTGTTCGATGCAGCGGAATTTAAAAAATTTTATTCGATGAAACCACATGATCCAAGAACCATCCTCGGATCGTTTCATCTATAACCACAACAAGTATAATGTAATACCTTTTGAAGCGTGGTTGATCGAGTATCTAAGAGAAGAGACCTCCTGTCTCAAGTCCGATCGTCGGAGAAATCGCTTGCGAGCGCAGAGATGAACTGTGGTGTCCTCGCAATCCAAGAAGTTGATCCAAGCACGGTTGCTCCTGATCTCGTCGCATGAGATCGAACGTCTCCTTCGTAGGCGAAGCACTCAAAGTAGACGGAGAACCGCAGAGCGTCGAAGCGGTAGCACGAGGGCGCGGGCGACGACGATTCTCTCCACCAAGGTGGACGGCCACCAAGAAGAAAGGGGAGAGAGGGCTGTCGAGTATGAGATAGCCAAGAATGCCTCTCTATTTATAGGATTTTAGGATCCACGGATCTCAATCCATGTGTCATATAAAATCAATGGTTGAGATTGATTTATGACAATCCAATGGTCAAGATTGTTGTTGGTAAAAACCAACAACTTGTGATTTAATTTGATAAAAATATATTGGATAAATCAAATAAATATTAATACCAAATCTAAATCAATCAAATAAGGAGAAAGAAAGCAAAGGAGATGCTCTCCTTATTTGGAAGAGGGGACGACCACCAATTTCCCAAGGGAATTGGGTGCCGCCCCCCTCATTCCTAAAGAGGAGTGCAATCTCATGATTCCCATGAGATTGCACATCTCCTTAATTTTCTCTCTACTTATTTTCCAACAACAATTTGTTGGTATTTTAATTCACCAAAATAATTCTCAATTAATTTTGGGAATATTGCAATCTTGACATTGGAATATTGTGAATCAAATTCACAACCCAAAACAAAATGTAATTTACATTTTCAATTAATCAAACAATGTGTATCCAATACACATTAATAATTAATCTACTAATATAAATTATATTTAACTCTCTCTAATACATTATAAATCAAATTTATAATATATTAGGAATAATTGGATATTACTATCCACATTATTCTTATCCATAATTATTAAAACACATTCAATTATATTGGATAATTTCTCATACATCATGATAATTAAATCTCATTTAATTATCAACTTCTCTTTGCTTAGATCTCATGGAATTATTCTTAAACCATTTAAGAACAATGCTATTTCTCCTCAGATACTTGGAGATAAGGACAGGGCGATTGTATTGTTCCACGTATAGTGACTTGGATATTGAGATCACATCTCAAATCCAGATCCCATGGACCTCTCACAGATGCTTGATTAAATCAAGACCGTATACCTAATCTTCTTATTGCATCTGAATCTCATTCAGATCAATGTCCAGTAAATGGACTAAGATTAGGTTACTTCTCTAATGAGAGGAGTCGCTAAAATCCAGACCTGTTTCATCACTCCCTCGGAATGGAAGCGTCATGGTTATACAATCTTTTATGATCAAATCACCCTTCAGGTATTCCCAATACCTGCACATCCTGCATACTGGAAGACTCATGATCATCATGAAGATAAAGATCACTTGTTCACTGTCAGCTTCATAGTCTGATCATTAAGTTTCTCAATCTTGGTCCTTGGGATATGGTACAGATCATATGCTTTCACAAAGCACATATCTTACCTTCAAATTCTTATCATGCTTCTAAAGCATGATGACCATGCATGGAATTTGGTCAATCCCAATACCTCATGAGTGAGCTCATGTCTCTCGGTTCACAAGTGAACCTGTATGATCCCTTTGAGAGATCATATTACTCATATGCCCTTACGTGCACACCAGCTCGCCGTTGTATAGACCTTGATTAGGTCATCAACCTATTGGTCTGCCAAATGTACATGCTCAGACATATAGTAATATATCTGTCTCTGGTCAGAGGATGTTTGCCTATGATGTGACAGTATTCATCATAGGTCTTTGGTTATCTCGATCTCGTTAAGTCAACTCATTGACTCAACTAATCTGATACCTCTGAATCAATATTCCTATGCAGAGGACCTGCATCAAGAGGTCGATCAGATATCAGTCTAATGAGATGGGATTGCCATCTCCCACTCAGACTGGAGATCACTACTTGTTAATCATTGATGATGCTTGATGAGTCCTCTATCTAACTACTTAGATATTCATCCAAGCATCAGCCTCTATGATTCAATCATTGAATCAACAGCTGTATGATCATCAAGTTGGCCACGGTACATAACCCTTATTGTACAGAGGGACCTTATAGTGCATTCATTCATTCAATATCAGAAAGGGAGTGAAACAAAATCAATAACTTTTATTGATAAATCATTTATTACAATAACATTTATTGTAGGAATGGTTCGCCTCGGGCTCACATTGTTAACAATCTCCCACTAGCCCTCAGAACCATTCAGGAACAAGCCTTAAACCCATACTCATTACATGCTGGTCAAAAACCTTCTGTGTCAGAGGTTTGGTAAGAGGATCAGCAACGTTGTCGGCAGAGGCCACCTTGGTGATGATGATGTCACCACGCTTTTGAATCTCCCGAATGATGTGGTATTTCCTTTCTACGTGCTTGCTCTTCTGATGCCATCTGGGTTCCTTCGCCTGGGCAATGTCTCCCGTGTTATCACAGAGCAGCGAGATGGGAGTATCAGAGGAAACTACGCCAAGCTCCTGGACGAACTTGCGCAACCACACCGCCTCCTTTGCAGCATCCGATGCGGCAATGTATTCGGCTTCTGTTGTTGAATCTATTGTAGTGTCCTGCTTCTTGCTTCTCCAGCTCACAGCACCACCGTTCAACAGGAACACAAACCCTGATGTCGACTTTCGATCATCAATATCCGATTGGAAGTCAGAATCTGTATATCCCAAGACTTGGAGATCATCATCTCCATAGACCAAGATGTAATCTTGCGTCCGTCTTAGATATTTGAATATGTTCTTTACTGCATTCCAGTGTTGTTCTCCATAGCAGGATTGGTAACGACTTACCACTCCCACTGCATGGCAGATATCTGGCCTAGTACACATCATGGCATACATTAAGCTTCCTACGGCTGATGCATAAGGACATCCAGCCATGGCCTTCTTATCCTCAACAGTTTGAGGAGCCATTCCTTTAGACAGGTGGATACCATGTCTTAAGGGTAGGAATCCTTTCTTGGAACTATCCATACGGAATCGTTCAAGAATCTTCTTAATGTATCCTTGTTGTGACAATCCCAATATCCTCTTCTCTCGGTTTCTGAACAGCTTCAGACCCAAGATGTAAGAGGCTTCTCCAAGATCTTTCATCTCAAAGGTATGGGACAACCAAATCTTCACACTGGTCATCATCCCTGTATCATTCCCAATGATAAGGATGTCATCTACATAAAGCACGATGAACACAATGGCACTCCCACTAAGCTTCTTGTACACACAAGGTTCATCAGGATTCTGCACAAAATCATAACTCTTTAGGTTTCGTCAAATCTGATGTTCCAGCTACGAGAAGCTTGCTTGAGCCCATAGATGGATTTCTTCAGCTTGCATACTTTGCCATCCTCAGTCATGAAGCCCTGGGGCTGCTCCATGTAGATATCCTCCTCGAGGTATCCATTGAGGAAAGCCGTCTTGACGTCCATCTGCCAGATGTCGTAGTCAAGATATGCAGCTATAGCTAGCAATGCCCTGATGGATTTAAGCATAGCCACAGGAGAGAATGTCTCATCGTAGTCGATGCCTTCTCTCTGTGTGTAGCCCTTGGCTACGAGCCGTGCCTTGAAAGTCTCTACTTTCCCATCAGGTCCCCTCTTTCTCTTGAAGATCCATTTGCACCCAATGGGTTTTACCCCTTTAGGTGGATCCTCTAGGGTCCATACACCATTCTTATGCATGGAGTCAATTTCTGACTTCATTGCTAGCATCCATCTATCCATGTCATGATCCGCGAGTGCTTCATCAAATGAAGTAGGATCACTATCAGTTTCTCCTGACACATGGAATCCATACCTTTCTGGTGGTGCAACCACCCTCGAACTCCTTCGAAGAGGTATGGGTGTATCATCTTTATTTACTTTTTCAGTTTCTGGTTCAGGAAGCTCAAAATCCTCAGGAGATTCAATGAGTTCCTTTACTTCATATTTATCTTGACCCTTAAGGAAATCATTCTCCAGAAATTTCACATCTCTAGAAACAAAAACCTTCTGAGTCTCATGGTCATAGAGTTGGTATCCAATACCATCTCTAACATACCCTATGAAGTAACACTCACGAGAGCGAGATTCTAGCTTACTTGCATCCACATTCTTTGCATGGACCAAGCAACCCCAAACCCTCAAGTGATTAACACTAGGTTTGGTTCCATACCAGAGCTCATGAGGAGTCTTAGGTACAGATTTGCTAGGAATCTTATTCAGGATATATATTGCAGTCTCTACTGCATATCCCCAGAAACTAAGTGGTAAATGTGCTTTGCTCATCATTGAACGAACCATATCCATGATGGTTCTGTTGCGTCTTTCAGCAACACCATTAAGTTGGGGAGTTCCAGGAGGAGTGAGATTGGAAATGATTCCATTCTCTTTAAGGTATTCCTTAAATTCATCTGATAGGTATTCGCCACCTCGATTAGATCGAATTCGTTTAATCTTCCTATCGGTTTGGTTCTCAACCAAAGCCTTGAATTCTTTGAACTTTTCAAAGGTTTCAGACTTATGACGTAATAGGAAGATAAACCCGTATCGCGAATGGTCATCAATAAACGTCAAATAATATCGATATCCGTTTTGGGTCGCGGTACTGAAGGGACCGCATACATCAGTATGTATTAGGTCAATAATACCTTCACATCTTGTAACCTTGTTACGAAAAGGCATCCTGGTCATTTTTCCTTGAATGCAATTCTTGCAAGTAGGCAAAGGTTGAACCTGTAGAAAGTCTAAAGGTCCATCCTTAATTAATCTATTGATCTTATCAACAGACAAATGACCAAGCCTTTGATGCCAAATCTCATTTGAGAGATTTTCATTCTCCCTGGATCTTTTAGGGTTTTTATTAGTGCTTGTAACATTCATAACACATTTATCAATGCACAATTCATAGAGTCCTCCAGAAGTCAAAATACCATCTGCAATATATTTATCATAACGGTTTATGACTAATTTATTACAGAACAGGAATGAATACCCACTTCTAACTAACTTAGATACAGATATTAGATTCCTTCTGACTTCAGGTACATAAAGACACTCTTTAAGTACTAGGACTCTACCACTAAATAATGACAGTCGACAAGTCCCGACGGCGACCGCTGCAACACTTGCATCAGATCCCATCTGGATGACTATCTCCCCTTCTTCAAGATTTCTAGTTTCCTGAAACAAATGCAACAAATTGCATACATGAACAGAAGCACCAGAATCAACAACCCAACTTCCTTCTCATCCAACGAGAAAGCTGGTTTCAATGATAAGTGTAGATTTCATACCTGCTGGGGCTTTACCTTTGTCGATCGACTTCAGGTAATCCGGGCAATTACGCCTCCAGTGCCCCGGCTTCATGCAGTGGTGACAGACGTCGGTTTTCTTCGACGCCATTAAAGTGGATGCATTGGAAGATGAGGCAACACTTTGTCCCTTCTTCTTTCTCTACTGGGCCGGACCCTTCCGAGAACCTTGCTTCTGACCGCGCTTCCCTTTGACCTGTGCAACCATTGCAGTGCCAGTGGTACCATCTTTCTTCATTACGTCTTCTGCAGACTTTAATGCAACAAGAAGCCCAGCATTTGTCAGCTCCAGCTTATTCATGTGGAATGACACCACAAAGTTATTGAAAGATTTGGGCAATGACAGCAGAATGAAATCAGATTGCATGTCTGCATCCATCGTCGCCCCCAGAGTCTCAAGCTCCGACAAGTACCCAAACATTTTGAGTACATGCTCGCGGACCGAGGTCCCTTCCTGCATCTTGCAGCGAACGAGTTCTTTCATAACATTGTACCGCTGGGTGCGGTTAATATCACCAAACATATCCTTTAGATTCTGCATGATATCCTGGCAAGTACTCATCTCCACATGTTGCTTCTGAAGAACATTGGAGAGAGAACCCAAGATATAGCACCTAGCCAAGACATGATCTTCATCATACTTGTCATTATATGCTTTGTCTTCCTTAGATTTAGGGTTTTCAAGTTTGTTTTCAGGAGCACATAGCTGATGCGCTCTGCCGAAAGCACAATCTCCAAATTACGGATCCAATCCGAGTAATTCGGTCTGGTCAACTGGTTGACCTCCAGAATCCTGCTCAGTGGGTTCATGGCCTTCATTTTCTGAAATTGAGAATGCACTATATTAGAACATATAATCATATATTCAATTTAATTTTATTTGATTAAGGCATTTTTAAATCAAATTAGTCTTGCTATGTCAACTATGAAAGTTTATTCCCTTATTCACTTTCAAAGTAGGAGATATACTTACCGATATATCTCAAGCAAGAACTGGGATCTCCTCTTTATCTTTGTTACATACCAATAATATGAGAAACTGTAACTCCAATAAAGAGAAGCGGGAACACATTCCGCCCTGCAAGTCCAACTTGCATTCCCAATTCGGTCTTTAATACCCAGGCCCACCACCCCTGAGGTGATGTTGACCTGTCATTAATTGAACCAACCGTCAACAGGATTAGAACTCGCTATACGCAATCCAATATCGCCCCAATAATATGAGGATCCGATATTGGGGTCACTACGCATACGGCCTTACTCTTTCGAGAAGCAAAGAGTCCGATCCAGATGCGCTTGTATATAGGAGCTGTCACTACGTACAGGCGTCTCCTATATACAATCCCTGGCGACGGAAACCCTTCGCCTTGACGGGAGACCATGGATGTCACTTATGTGATCCTCCACCTCTTATTCAAATTTAATTAATTACTATGAATCACATTCATATAATTAATTCTTCCAAGGGAATTATTAACTCTAATCATATTAGAGTATTCTCAATTGGATATAATTAACTTAATCATATTAAATTAATTATCAATCCAATTTAATCAATCAAACTTAATTTTATGCTTGAATATATATATGATATTAATCTCAAAGTACGTATTAATTTGTATTTTAATAATTAGAAAAAAATACATCATAATCCCTCGGACATTATCCCGGCCCTACCCGCTGTCATGGCCAGTACCGACGGGAGTGGGGCGGACCACATACGTTGCAACCCGCTGACCAGCGATCCCCGACTAGACACCATATCCACCTCGGGAAAGGATAATGCCAAATTGATTATTTTGTACTTGAGATGATCATCGGTTCTTCAACCGAAATTATACCATATAGTAATCAAAATAATTTTGATTTTAAGGCAATTTGCTAGGCAAATTCCCAAGTCCTATTCAAGCAAGAAGTTTGATGATTGTAATTCCAAATAAGGTTTAGATCAAATCTAATCAACTAATTGGTTGAGGCCAAGTCAATTAGGCAAATAATCATGTTTCAATATTTCACAAATATTTTTCAAGATTATTTCACGAAATTAACAATTAATTTCACTAATTGACAATCACTTGGTTCTTGATTAGGAAAGCAATTTCAGCAGTGACCCCTACTTACTAAAATTGGCATATCTCAATCATATTAAATCCAAATTAAGCAAAGTCAATTTCTAAAGTTTGCTAATTTGATTTAGGACAGAACCTAAGTGATGTTTCACGCATTTCGAGGCAAGTCTAAACAGTAATTAACATTTTAATCACGTTCAGATTCACAGTTCCCGGAACAGTGCATACATGTTCATTAAAACGACCATATCTCGAGCATACGAAATCCGATTTACGCAAACTCAGATCCTATGGTTTCCTTATTTAATGGGAAACATAATTCAAGTATAAAATTCGTGTTTAAATAATTTAAACAGTGCCGAATTTATTTACTAAACAGATCTGCGAAATCAAATGCGATGAAAACTTTCGCGACCTTAGCGAACCCAAGTCGTCCTTGGTTAACGAATCACTATTCGAAACCGTCGACCTAAGGCTTTGATACCACTTGAAGGATATTGAGAGATCCTCAAGTGCATCATGGAAGCGTGAGCGTCGTATCGGATACGACGAAGAACGACTAGTCATACTAGTTGTTCGATGCAGCGGAATTTAAAAAATTTTATTCGATGAAACCACATGATCCAAGAACCATCCTCGGATCGTTTCATCTATAACCACAACAAGTATAATGCAATACCTCTTGAAGCGTAGTTGATCGAGTCTCTAAGAGAAGAGACCTCCTGTATCAAGTCCGATCGTCGGAGAGATCGCTTGCGAGCGCGGGGATGAACCGCGGTGTCCTCGCAATCCAAGAAGTTGATCCAAGCACGGTTGCTCCTGATCTCGTCGCACGAGATCGAACGTCTCCTTCGTAGGCGAAGAACTCAAAGTAGACGGAGAACCGCAGAGCGTCGAAGCGGTAGCACGAGGGCGCGGGCGACGACGATTCTCTCCACCAAGGTGGACGGCCACCAAGAAGAAAGGGGAGAGAGGGATGTCGAGTATGAGAGAAAGAGAGAGAGAGTTTTGCTACAATAGCATGTGTAAAGAGATAGCAAAGAATGCCTCTCTATTTATAGGATTTTGGGATCCATGGATCTCAATCCATGTGTCATATAAAATCAATGGTTGAGATTGATTTATGACAATCCAATGGTCAAGATTGTTGTTGGTAAAAACCAACAACTTGTGATTTAATTTGATAAAAATATATTTGATAAATCAAATAAATATTAATACCAAATCTAAATCAATCAAATAAGGAGAGAGAAAGCAAAGGAGATGCTCTCCTTATTTGGAAGAGGGGACGGCCACCAATTTCCCAAGGGAATTGGGTGCCGCCCCCCTCATTCCTAATGAGGAGTGCAATCTCATGATTCCCATGAGATTGCACATCTCCTTAATTTTCTCTCTACTTATTTTCCAACAACAATTTGTTGGTATTTTAATTCACCAAAATAATTCTCAATTAATTTTGGAAATATTGCAATCTTGACATTGGAATATTGTGAATCAAATTCACAACCCAAAACAAAATGTAATTTATATTTTCAATTAATCAAACAATGTGTATCCAATACACATTAATAATTAATCTACTAATATAAATTATATTTAACTCTCTCTAATACATTATAAATCACATTTATAATATATTAGGAATAATTGGATATTACTATCCACATTATTCTTATCCATAATAATTAAATTATATTTAATTATATTGGATAATTTCTCATACATCATGATAATTAAATCTCATTTAATTATCAACTTCTCTTTGCTTAGATCTCATGGAATTGTTCTTAAACTATTTCTCCTCAGATACTTGGAGATAAGGACAGGACGATTGTATTGTTCCACGTATAGTGACTTGGATATTGAGATCACATCTCAAATCCAGATCCCATGGACCTCTCACAGATGCTTGATTAAATCAAGACCGTATACCTAATCTTCTCATTGCATCTGAATCTCATTCAGATCAATGTCCAGTAAATGGACTAAGATTAGGTTACTTCTCTAATGAGAGGAGTCGCTAAAATCCAGACCTCTTTCATCACTCCCTCGGAATGGAAGCGTCATGGTTATACAATCGTTTATGATCAAATCACCCTTCAGGTATTCCCAATACCTGCACATCCTGCATACTGGAAGACTCATGATCATCATGAAGATAAAGATCACTTTTTCACTGTCATCTTCATAGTCTGATCATTAAGTTTCTCAATCTTGGTCCTTGGGATATGGTACAAATCATATGCTTTCACAAAGCACATATCTTACCTTCAAATTCATATCATGCTTCTAAAGCATGATGACCATGCATGGAATTTGGTCAATCCCAATACCTCATGAGTGAGCTCATGTCTCTCGGTTCACAAGTGAACATGTATGATCCCTTTGAGAGATCATATTACTCATATGCCCTTACGTGCACACCAGCTCGCCGGTGTATAGACCTTGATTAGGTCATCAACCTATTGGTCTGCCAAATGTACATGCTCAGACATATAGTAATATATCTGTCTCTGGTCAGAGGATGTTTGCCTATGATGTGACAGTATTCATCATAGGTCTTTGGTTATCTCGATCTCGTTAAGTCAACTCATTGACTCAACTAATCTGATACCTCTGAATCAATATTCCTATGCAGAGGACCTGCATCAAGAGGTCGATCAGATATCAGTCTAATGAGATGGGATTGCCATCTCCCACTCAGACTGGAGATCACTACTTGTTAATCATTGATGATGCTTGATGAGTCCTCTATCTAACTACTTAGATATTCATCCAAGCATCAGCCTTTATGATTCAATCATTGAATCAACAGCTGTATGATCATCAAGTTGGCCATGGTACATAACCCTTATTGTACAGAGGGACCTTATAGTGCATTCATTCATTCAATATCAGAAAGGGAGTGAAACAAAATCAATAACTTTTATTGATAAATCATTTATTACAATAACATTTATTGTAGGAATGGTTCGCCTCGGGCTCACATTGCTAACAGGAGATAGTGAGAGGGAAGGCTGCCATCCCTGCCCAGATCGAGCCGAACCTGAACAACCTGAAGAGGAAGTCTGAGCAGGTAGATTTCACAGAGTATGCCACTCCGAGTGATTCATTTGGTGATATAACTGCATATCTATTTGATACGGACTTTGTCACACTTAGGAGAGGTAGGATGCCAGCAGGCGGCGCCTTGTCTGAGCGACGCCCCCATGATACTTCCAGAGCACCAGGCGAGGAGGAGCGCGGTGCTGATGCCGCGAGTCGACATGACGAGGGTGGTGCTGATGCCACCATTTCTACTTCTGCTAGTCCTGTAGTCTTTCCATTTGTACATGTATCTCAGGACACTTCTGGAAATAAAGGAAAGGGTTTATTTTATTATGATCCACCTATGGTGCATGATGATGTATGTGTGGATTCTGCTGTGCTTGAGCAGCCTAAACCCTCTCCTAGTCCTTCATCTGAGAAGGACCATGTGGTCCCCTTTCCCAGAGCACTCCATTTGGGTAAGGGGCAGAAAAAAGAAAATCAGAAAAAGAACCAGCAGGTAGAGTTCAGCCAGCAGATGATCGACAGATTCCATATCCAGCTGACTCTCAAGGAGGCCTTGGAGCACATCCCTCTACTCCAGAGATCACTCAAAGACAGGTGCACAGTTAGGAGGAAGAGGAGGAACCACCAGTCTGAGATCCATGTACTTACCCGGGCCACGTGTTTCATGATTCAGAACCGTCTGCCGGCCAAGAGGCCAGATTCAGGAGCCATGTATGTCAGATGCCATATTCATGAGCAGAGGTTCGACCGCACTCTATTAGACAGCGGTTCTTCAATCGACCTACTTCCGGCAGCCCTTCTCGACCGCTTCGAGTTGGGCACTCTACGACAGAGCAGGACAATCCTTCAGTTTGCTGATCGATCTGTCAAGAGGCTGAAGGGGTTGCTGAGGGACGTTGTCGTCACGATTTAGGGCCTGCAATTCTCTGTGGACTTCGTTGTGTTGGATATGGAGATCCCCGAGTCTGTGACCTATACCCCCATCATTCTAGGTCGTCCGTTCTTGGCCACAGCTAAGGCGGTGACCGACCATGATAGCGGGAAGGTATACTTTTGCGTCGAGGGCGAGAGTGTACAAATAGAGACGGTCGAGGACACCAGAGCCAGAGATTCAGCTTGCTCAGAGCAAACCACAGATTCATAGCAGATGACAGAGTCAGGGCGAGACATCCACCAGGACTGCGATTTTGTGATCACAGATGATGAGGCAGTTTGGGCAGATCCAGTCGCACAGGCCATCCTCTCACCTTTAGAGTTCGCTGATGCAGAGACGCCAACAGAGGAGAGCTTGGAGAGCACATTCCTGGTCCAGGATACCTTTCAGGCAGCAGAGCCAGTTCTTGACCGCGAGACCGGTTTTTGTGAGTGTGATACAGATCCCTCGGAGTCAGATGTTGATTGGGCAGAGTTTGTTGATTTTCTACCATGTCTGACTTCCACTGAGCATGCAGCTAGGGAGGAGGTTGATGCCATGTAGAGCAGAGATAGTCCAGTAGAGCAGCCTTCTCAAGATACTGATAGTGAGCGAGAGTTTCCGTTCTCCCATGCAGATTTGGCAGCATTCACTCAGAGTTTTCAGAGGCCAGATCCGCCAGCACCTACTTGTCCAGAGATGAAGCCACTTCCTACATCGCTGAAGTATAGGTTCCTTGCGGGTGAGCATGAGATGTACCCAGTCATTATCTCAACAAATTTGACTGGAGAGCAGGAATCCCGTCTGATTGGGGTTCTTGAAAAGAACCGCAAGGCGATAGGATGGAGCGTAGCCGATCTCCAGGGGATAAGTCCGACATTGTGCTCCCACCATATCTATCTCGAGGATGAGGTGAAGCCGTCGCGTGAGTTCCAGCGGCGGCTGAACCCGAATCTGAGAGAGGTTGTCATGAAGGAGATCTCGAAATGGTGGAGCGCTGATTTTATCTACCCCATCTCCGACTCCAAGTGGGTCAGTCTGTTGCATGTGGTGCCCAAGAAGACGGGCATCACTACAGTTGTCAGCGAGTCTGGAGAGGAGATCGCTACCCGGGTACCCACTTCTTGGCGGGTATGCGTAGATTACAGACGACTCAACCAGGCCACCAAGAAGGATCATTTCCCCCTGCCCTTTATTGATCAGATCATTGAGAGACTGGCAGGGAAGAGCCACTACTGCTTCTTGGATGGGTACTCCGGCTACAATCAGTTGTCCATCGCGCCCGAGGACCAGGACAAGACCACCTTCATCTATCCCTTCGGTACTTATGCTTTTAGACGCATGCCATTTGGGCTATGCAACTCCCCTGTGACTTTTCAGAGGTGCATGTTGTCTATATTTTCGGACATGGTGGGGGAGTGCGTGGAGGTCTTCATGGATGATTTCTCGGTTGGGGCACGTCGGTTTCTACCGACGCTTCATTCATGATTTCAGTAGGATTGCCCGACTGTTGATTGATCTACTGATGAAAGACACAGAGTTCCTTGTCGATGACAAGTGTCTATCGTCGTTTGAGACTCTCAAGAGCTATGTTATAGAGGCTCCTGTTCTCCAGCCGTCTGATTGGTCTCTCCCATTCGAGATCATGACGGATGCCTCCGATTTTGCCGTAGGGGCCGTGCTGAGATAGAGGAGGGATGGAGTCCCATTTGCTATTCACTACACTAGCCGTACATTGGATACCGCACAACGGAACTACACTGTCACTGAGAAGGAGATGCTAGCCGTAGTTTTTGCCCTAGATAAGTTCAGATCTTACATCATTGGATCTAGAGTGACCATCTATACTGATCATACTGCCATCAGGTAGCTCATGGCAAAGAAGGATGCCAAAGCTAGATTGATCAGATGGATCCTTCTACTCCAGGAGTTTGACATAGAGATTAAGGATAAGCCTGGAGTCAATAATGTGGTGGCGGATCATCTCTCCCTATTAGAGCATCTTGAGGATTCTGAGCAGACAGAGCCTATATGTGAGACCTTCCCAGATGAGGCGATCCTTGCTATCGCCTCTCTCCCGTGGTACGCCGATATTGTGAACTTTCTTGTTGCTAAGAAAGTCCCAAGGGATTGGCCCAGGCAGAGACTTGAGACCTTCCTAGCGAAGGCCAAGTTCTACCACTGGGAGGATCCCATCCTTTACCATGAAGGAGGGGATAGCGTCTGGCGTAGGTGTATGCCTCAGGAGGAGCACCATAGCGTCCTCACTTACTGCCACAAGCTTGAGGCACTAAGACATCACTCTGGGAGGAGAACGGCACAGAAAGTGCTCCAATCCGGCCTATGGTGGCCTACTCTCTTCAAGGACTCTGATGAGTTCGTGAAGAGGTTTACTGATTGTCAGAGGATGGGCACTTGTGGACAGCATGATATGATGCCGATGCAGCCCATTCACTTCTGTGAGGTTTTTGACGCATGGGGCATCGATTTCATGGATCCATTCCCCAGTAGTCAGGGATTCGAGTACATTCTGTTGGTCGTGGATTATGTTAGTCGTTGGGTTGAGGCCATCCCCGCCCGAACCGCAGATGCTAGGACTGTTTGCCGATTTTTGAGGAAGCATATCATTACACGGTTCGGGGTACCTCGAGTGTTGATTTCTGATGGGGGTCTCATTTCGTCAACGACAAGGTAAAGGCCCTTGCTAGCGAGTTTGGCATAGACCATCGAGTTGCCACTCCATACCACCCTCAGACGAATGGTCTTGCCGAAGTGTCGAACATGGAGATCAAGACTATATTGCAGAAAGTCGTCCACCCTGGCCGAAAGGATTGGTCACAGCTTTTGGACTCGGTCTTGTGGGCATATAGGACGTCTTTCAAGACTCCTTTGGGCACATCTCCCTTTCGCCTCATTTATGGCAAGCCGTGCCATTTACCTGTTGAGCTGAGACATAGGTCACTTTGGGCTGTCACTGAGATACTTTTGGATCCAGATAGTGTAGGAGATCAGAGGAGGGCAGAGTTAGCAGCCTTGGAGGAGCTTCCTGATGCCGCCTTTTCAAACAACCTACATTACGAGGAGTGAGTGAAGGAGTGGCATGATTCTCATATTAGCCACAAGCATTTTGAGCCTGGACAGAGAGTATGGATGTTTGATGCTAGGCTTCATCTATTTCCAGGGAAACTATAGAGCAAATGGAAGGGATCGTATTTGGTGAGAAAGGTACACGACAATAGGAGTATCGATATATCTGAGTTGTCTTCTGAGAGTACCTTTCGAGTGAACGGCCAACGGCTCAAGCCATATCTAGATCATGAGCCGTGGGTCGTTGGTGTTGCTCCTATTCACTTTGCGTGAGATGTGGTCTCTTGAATCACATCTATTGCATCTCACTCCTGATTATCACTGTTCTTCCGACTTGTATAGATCCAGTTGTCCATATCACTCTATTCTTTAGTCCCACATCCCTTTTCTCATCTTGTGATTATGTTATACTTAGGGTGTACTTTACCCTAAGTATAAGGGGAATGTAGGACTCTCGGGTATTCTTTTGATTCATTTCTACCCCTGTTTTGCTGCCTATACTTAGGGATATTTCACCCTAAGTATAGGGGGTAGACCCTGTACATTCTCACTCAGATTTCCCTTTGTGTACAGCCTACTATACTTAGGATTATTTGATCCTAAGTATAGGGGGAAATGCCGAGATCCCCTTGCATTTCTATTCTTTCATTCATCTTTGTATATAGCCTTCCTTTTCACTTCCCTATACCAAGCACGAGTTATGTCTTCTTCATCGCTCTTGACTCTGAGGACATCGTTCGAGCTAAGTATAGGGGGTGTGTATATATTTCATATATACTTTAGGCATAACTCGTACTTTGTGTGAGTGTGTTAATAAATAAAAATGGCTAAAAACCTAAAAATCCATAAAAATTAAAAAATTTTCCTTGTAAATACACATTCTTTTATTGCACATACATAGCTATTGTACAAAATTATTTTTGTAAAAATGTTTGTAAAAACTTTTTGTGAAAATAGTGTGTAAATATGTGCATATCAAAATTATGTATATAGTACAAAATTTTTCCAAAATGTTTTGAAAATCAAAAGTTTGAAAAAACCTTGTGTAAATTTTTGTACATATTTTGCAAAACTTGCATTCATGCATACATCCATGTTTTCAAAACATTTTACAAAAATTTTGCACATGTGTAAATATTGTGTAAACAACATCTTTGTAAATACTTGTATAGTTTTTCCTGGATTATAGTTGGCATTTAAACTAGCCTGGAATTAAATTGGAAAATGGAGCTTGGTTAAGATCTTAATCCACCTAATTATAAGAGGAACCTTATAGGGCTTAGGGTTAAGGCTTTTCAGGTCCATGGTGACTTAATTCTTTGAGTCCACTAGGCTATGATCATAAGTCATCTCAATGAGCCTAAGTAGAGCACTTAACAACACACACATGACTCATATAGACAATGGCTTGACTTGGACCCGCACTTTACACCGAGCTCTCTACGGATGAGGTGGTGAGGAGGTAGTCTTCCTTGACTTGGGGTAGCATATGAGGGTAGTACTTCTAGGCGGAACCTCTCTTCTTCTTATAGTGAAGGAAGTGTGTCTCAACTTGGTCTGGTTGCCATGAGGTCTAACGACGGGAGTCGTGGGTTGCAATAATGCTTCAAAAGAGGGATAGTCTACTGGCTCAAGAGGAAAAACTCCTTTTGTACATATGTTGCACCCTGTAAATATGTTGTACAGATGCACTTGAAAAAAATGCAAAAAGAAAATAACTCTAAAAAAGTGGTGGGTCTGATAGAAAATGATAATCCCACCGGAGTGTGTATATAGTGCAATAAGCAAAGCTTGAGACTCATCTTCCATCTTATGTAGCTTGCAGCAGGGAGACTTAGCTATACTGGTTGAGCTCCCAAGGATACATGGCTACACTGGCCATGGTCCATTCTCTTCTTCCCCCTCTTCTTGAGCCGGTTGAACTTTAACTTAGAAGGGAATACCCTGCTCCTCGAGGAAAGAGTGGCCAGATTAGGGTCATAGAGTTACCTTGTTGGGGAGGGTTGTCATCTTGCTACTTCTGAGGTGGAGAGCTATACCTCCCTTACACTGTACAAGGAAAGATTCATGGTCTTCAGGGTTTGTGTATGTAGACTTGTTCTGATCTGGATTGTTGAGGAGTCTTGACTATAGATTAGTGGATCTTAGAGGCTGTTAAGTTTTAAACCTAAGATCAAATAAGGTTCCGACACATTAATAATCCAAAGATCTGACCGAGCTCCATATTTCAATTTAATGAAGGCAAGTTTAATAATCATCAATGATCCATGCATTTTCTCCTCTTTTTCTTTTTCCTTTTCTTTTTCACTTCTTTTTCAAATAAGTGTTTGCTAAGGGACTAGCAAAGTTAAGTATAGGGGAGTGATGAATACCCATTCATCACTCTCTATTCTTTTATTTTAGCTACAAAACCTATGCAAAGCACATTGTATATTCATGTAAATAGCATAAATTATCAATAAGCATGCATTGTGTAAATTACAATAATTAGCATGTTTTTGTGCATAAATAAAAGAATAAAGAAATAAAAGAAAAATAGGGAGATATTTAGAATAAATATTGAGCGACCTAATCCCAAGGGAGGGCTCAGCATGGGCCTGACCGCAAAAGAATTCAAGTAGAGAGCGATAGGGAAGCTCAATTGTGTGTACATATACCTATATATATGAATAAAAATTATTTTCCTCTTAATAAAAATAAAAATGTGTGCTTATTTATTTGTACATATTTGTAAATATAAAATTACAATAAAAATGGGGAAAACAAAATAAAAATAAAAATAAATAAAATTCCCTTCATCATTGTACATAGACCTTGTATATAGAATAACCTATCTATTTATTTTCCCTTTGTAAATAATTAATAAAAATCTAATAAAAATATTTTCACATTCCACATTTCATGATTTAAATAAATAAAATAAAAATTAGAAAAATAAAAATAAAATAAAAAGAAATAAAATAAAATCAATTTCCCACCTTATACATATACCATGTAAATATGTATATAAAGCTATTTATTTAACCTATGTAAATAAATAATAAAAAAATAAAAATACACTTTTATTCTAAATTTTATGTTATAAATAAATAAAATATAAAATGGGAATAATTGTATAAAAATAAACAATTAAAAATAAAAAATAAAAAATAAATACATGTATATACTTGTATATAATAATAATATAATATAAATACAAAATTTATATTTCGAAAAAATAAATAAAAATCACTAAAAAATTATTTGAAAATAAATAAACATTTTGTATGTTTTAACTTTTTCGAAACTAAATCATTTATTATTTTTAAATGAATTTGCAAATAATTACTGAATGGCGGCCTGTGATTGGTCCACGGGGGATTGTTGACCCCCGGTCAACTCTCCCCCTGGACCAGTCAACTTGGATCTGTGCGCCCGATCCGTTTTTCTTCAAATTTTCCGCGCTTGATCCGAGCCCCAAGTACCCAAACCCCGGGTCCTAATCACACTAGATCCGTTCCTAATCCACGCCCGGTGGTTTCTCCTAGGGATCCGAGCTCCGACAACCATGCCCGACCCCTTCTTCTCGGACCCCTAGCTGTATATAGCCTCACCTCCGACCAACTTTTCACGCCATTCTTGGCTACGCACCTTTGTCCTAGGACCTCCATCTTACTCCCCAGAGTGACAGCTGCGCGAGGAGGGTGTCGAAGAGAGGAGAGGGCGCCTCCAGCCATCGATCCGGCGACCCCTGCCGCCGTGCACCGCCGTGAGGTGCGCTGAGCCTCGGAACCCGACGCTTCTTCAAGGCAAGGATCCCCAGAGCTCTACGAGCTCATCCCTAGTCGACTGCATCCGCCAGGTTACCTCGAATCACCTTAGTTTAGTCTAATTTCTATTTTCGCCCAAATCCATTCTCCGCCGTCGCCCGATCAATTTCTATCGCTCCGATCATCAATCCGTTCATCCGACCCGACCATCATCTCCGTGAGACCCCTCTCCACCTTCTGCACCCATGCACCCACCTTGGTTCGCCCAGGAACCAAGGTTCGACCTCCACTGTCGTCACCTCGCCGAAGGTCATTCACCCGACGCACCCGATCACCCTTTTCACCCCTAACCGGGTCGAGGCAATTTTCCCTCGACCCAGGAAGCTTCTGGTGCTTCTTTGCAGGTCAATGCAACCCATCTGAGGGTCTTCTTGTTCGAGCCCAGGAGCTTCGCTCCTCCGCCATCGCCGGGCCGCTCTGGTGGTCCCCGACGTCATCGGAGGATCCCATCAGCTGCGGAAGAGCTTGGCGATCACATTCCACATCCTAGCAGCTCCAGAGGAGATCCCCACCACGCACAAAGAGCCGGCGAAGCTCACCGGCGAGCTGTTCTTGGAGGATCCTTCTCAGCCGTTGGATCAGCCCTTCGCTCCAGACGTGATCACACCCGTTCATCTGAGGAGCTTTAGTGACCGCCCGATTCATTTAGGGCTTGATCCAGGCCGTCCATCCAAATGAAGAGGCGCCCGTCATCCAGAGACGTCGATCATCCACGTGGCGTCTCCTCGACCCTCCAATAATAAGGGGTAAATAATACTTAGGCCCCTGCTCTTTTGTATTTGCAATCTAGTCCTGTAAATATTTAATAGAGTTGTTTTTATTTTTGGATAATTGCACTCTGGACCTTCATGTTTCTGCTATTTGCACTTTAGTCCTTATATATGTGGACCACGTGCATTGACACATGAGGATCTGGTCTTTTTGCATTTTGTGCCCTATGGTTTATGTGTGTTATTGTTTGATATTTTAGAAATAGGAATTACAAATAGGTCCCTTCGTGCCTAATACACGTGCATTGCGCGTGACTTGCTGGACATTTTGCATGAGGGGCCATGGGTTTTATTTTCTTGTTATCGTTTGGCCCCTGGAAGTAGTTTTTATTGCATTTAGGTCCCTATGCACTGTGAGCATTTATTCTATTTAAATAAAATAGCAAATTCAACCCAAATTGTGTGAAATTTGGATACATGGCTCTTGCCACTGTGTAAAAATTTCCCTAAATTTTGGATACATTTTTGAGGTGTATTTATATTTTTAAAAATTCAAAAACTGTTGTTTTTGCTTCTATCTGAATTAGAAAATCATAAAAACTATAAAAACTATTTTAAAATTCTAAAAAAATTAAGATTTGCTCTTTTTGGTGTGTTTGATTTTCTATGCAATTTTGGTAATTTTTGGACATATAAAAATCTTAAAAATTAAAAATTCAAAAAAACTCATAAAAATTCTAAAAAATTGTAGAAAACTCAAAAAATTATAAACTCCTTTTCTAAATTTTCCTTGTTGTTTATACTTTTCATAAAAATTATCTCCAGGCTTTTACAAATCAATTTGCTATTTTAGATTGATCTTTCAAGCCTGGCTAGACAATAGCTTACTATTTTTGCCCTTTTTTATTTTTAGAAAATTATATAAAAATTGGAAAAAATTGAAAAATTCACCAAAAACATTTAAAAACATAAAAAAAGTAAAAATATATTTGTTTGAATTTTTGGAGTGTTTTTGAGTGTTTTTATAATTTGTTGATTTGTGCTTGTTTAGCCTTTTTCTATTTTCTTTTATTATTAAAAATCCAAAAAATTATAAAAATAATTAAAAGCCACCAAAAATATTTATTTTTTTATTTTATTTTTGGACTACTTCGTAGGTCGCAAGGCCAATTCATGCTCCCTGAGTTCGACCCTGGGTGCTATACCAGGCTAATCTCATAGCCAAGACCGCTATTTATGTTTTGGTCGATTTTATCTTTTTGATTTGGTGGTCTGATTCACATTTTCTTGATTGAGCTGAGTCTCGAGTGACTGAGGTCGCAACGACCTTAGCCATCTTATTTACCTTAGTTACTTTGGGGTTTTCGGCTCATCAGATATCTATTGATGATTATCTGTGATATGAGATTTCTTCTCTTCATTTAGAAAACTTAGAAATATTCAGATTTCACAATTTTGGTTTAGAACCAAAGTTTGAAGGAAGATGAAATGAATTTGATCTAACCAAGGTAGCTTGTACCTATTAGATGAATTCAAGAAATACCTTATGGAGATGTGAATATCATTCCTATCTCAATCCTCCCAATGAACCTTAACTCAATAGAGTTGTAGGTAGATACAATTGATCATGTGCGACATGATTTGATCAGTGATTAATCTTACCATAATTATCTCTTAGTTTCCAGGTATATATATGTGGTAGAGACTACATTATATATCCTTAATAAATTTCCATGTGATTAAGCTGGAATCTGACACTAGAGAGTGCTACTTCAGTAGGAAAATAAAGGATGGTATTGGATACCTACTTTATGACCTTGAGATTCTTAAAGGATCTCATCTCTGAGAATGTGATTCTTAGAGGATGACTCTCTTAAGAATCAAGATGAAAATGAAGTAAAGGAACTCATTTAACCTTAATTAGATAATGAGGCTCCTGAAATTGGAAACTAAATAGATAATTAAAGATGAAACATTAATACCTCTTCAAATAAGTTTGAGGATGGATTCCATGTGTCAGTTGAATCTGACAATGATCTGACTTCATGTGATGATGCTTCTAAAGATCATATCATGGAAAGATGGATATTAGCAATAAAGTCTAAAGTAGACTTCATATACAAGTGTCGTATAAAGACCCTCGAGGATCCACCTACATGGGTAAGACCCATTAAGGTGTAAATGGATCTTCAAGAGAAAAAGGGAACCTGATGAGAAGGTAGAACCATCAAAGCACGGTTCGTAGCCATGAGCTACACACCGAAGAGAAGACATCGCTTGCGATGAGACTTGCTCTCCAGTGACCTTGCTTTAACCCATCAGAATATTGCTAACTATAGCTACACAACTTGACTATGACATCTTCATGATGTGAGTCAAGATTGCATTCCACCATGAATAACTCTTTGGGGATATTCACATGAAGTAGCCCCAGGGTTTCATGGTTGAGGAAAGCAAGGTGTGTAAGCTGAAGAACTCCATCTATGGACTCAGATAAGCTTCTTGTAATTGGAATATAAGATTCAATGAAATTATAAATGTTATGATTTCAAATAGATTCTTGATGAACCATGTAAAGCTTAGCGGGAGTGCCATTATGTTCATCGTGCTAAATGTAGATTATGTCCTAATCATTTGGAATGATATAAGGATAATAATAAGTGTTTTATAGACTGGCTATTCCATACATTGAGATATGATCTCAAGAATACCTCTTAGATCTTAGCTCTGAAGTTGTTCAGAAGCAAAGAGAAGAGGGTATTGGGACCGTCACATTAGTAGTACACCTTGTACTTATTCCATTTTCTGCAAAATTCCAAGAAAGACTTCCTTCCCTTAAGATATTGTAATGACCTATCTAAAGGGATAGCACCTCAAAGAGTTGAGGAAGTGAATGCTAGAAATGCTTGCACTTGTGCATCAGTTACGAGAAGCTGAGTGTATGCTAGTTGTGCAAAAGAGCAAGATGTATGCCATGCAGTGGGAGTAGTAATCTGTTACTTATCCTACTATGGAATGAAACACTTGATTGCAGTAATAACAATATCTTCAAAGATGATGAAACTTAGAGATAGTGATCTCAAAGTCTTATCTTCAAAAAATTAAGACTTTATAGATAGTGATCTAAAAGGTCCTAACTACGGATACCTTAGGAGATAGAGATCTCCAGGAATAAGGGTATTATGATAAGGATTATGGTAATACTGGTTATAATATTTATCGAACTGTAGTGTCAAGTACACTATAACAAAATTGAGTATCGGTTGCATAAGATGCAACATTCGCATTGGATGTGAATACTGTTACTATGAGATATGCAAGTGCCATAAAAGGAATTGGCGTAGTCTCTTGGGAACAGAGTGACTGATCAGCTTACCTAGCTATTTTCTAAATAACCTATGATTGTCACATGAGTGTGGGTTTAAATGATTAGCCCATTAATGTCTCTTTGGGTTAGTGGGAGATTGTTGGACATGCGAGCCCACGGCGAGCCATTATGCAATAAATGTTATTGCAAATATCATTCCCTGATCTGAAATGAAGAATACATAATTTGCATAATAGGTCCCTTAGTACAATTAGGGTTATGTACCATGGCCATCTTGATGATCATACAGTTGTTGATTCAAGTATTGAATCATAGAGGCTGGTGCTTGGATGAATATCCAAAGAGTTAGATTGAGCACTCATCGAGCACCATCAAATAATTATTAAGAGATGATCTCCAGCCTGAGAAGGAGATGGCAATCCTTTCTCTAAAGGCTGATATCTAACTGACCTCTTGATGCAGGTCCTCTGCATAAAAATAGAGATTCGGAGGTGTTAGATAAGTTAGGTCAGAGAGTTGACTTAACAAGATCGAGATAACCAAAGTCCTATGTCGTATGCTGTCATGATATAGGCACGCATCCTCTGACTGGAGACATATGTGTTACTATATGTCTGAGTATGTACATTTGGCAAACCAATAGGTTGATGACCTAATCAAGGTCTATACACCGACGTGTTGGTGTGCATATAAGGGCATATGAGTAATGCGACCTCTCAAAGGGATCATACAGGTTCGTTACTGAATCGGAAGACATGAGCTCACTCATGAGATATTGGGAAGAATCAAATTCTGTGTACGGTCGTCTCGCTTTGGAAGCTTGACTGAATTTGTAGGTTTGATATATACTTTTGGAAAGTATATGATCAAGACCTAGGTATGATATATGCTTTTTGAAAGTATATGATCGATACCGATTCCCAATGATCGAATGAGAAACTTAAAGATAAAAACCTGAAGTAGTGTAAAATTGATCTTATACTTCGGGATTATTCTGAGTCTTCCAGTATGCAGGATGTACAGGTATTGGGAATACCTAAGGGTGATGTGATCATAAACGATTGTATAACCATGACGCTTCCATTCCTAGGGAGTGATGAAGCAGGTCTGGATTTTAGTGACTCATCTCAGTAGAGAAGTAATATGATCTTAGTCCAAATATTGAACATTGATCTGAATGCGATTCAGTTTCAATGAGAAGATGAGATTTGCGGTCTTGATTTAATCAAGCATCTATGAGAGGCCCGAGATCTGGATTTGAGATGTGATCTCAATATCCAAGTCACTATACATGGAACAATACAATCGCCCTGTCCTTATCTCTACGTATTCGCGGAGAAAGCACATTATCCTTGAAAGAGTTCATGGATAATTCTATTGTTTTTATATGTATCAGAGCATTGAGAAAATAGATAATTAAATGTGATTTAATTATCATGAATAATATGAATTTGATTCATATTATAAGGATAGTTATCTTAGATAATTAAATGTGATTTGATTATCAAAGATGTGAATAATGTGAATGTGATTCATATTATTTGGGCACAAGAGAAAAAGAGATCCAAGATGATTAAATGTGATTTAATTATCATGGATATGAATAATGTGGATAGCAATATCCAATTATTCATAATATATTATAAATGTGATTTATAATGTATTAGAGAGAGTTAATTATAATTTATATTTGTTGATTAATTATTAATGTGTATTGGATACACATTGTGTAATTAATTGAAAATATAAATTATATTTTGTTTTGGGTTGTGAATGGGATTCACAATTTTCCAATGGCAAGATTGCAATATTCTCAAAATTAATTATGGAATATTTTTGAAGAATAAATCACAACAAAAGTTGTTGAATTAAATAATAGATAATTTCATGGAGATATGAAATCTCATGAGATTTCATGAGATTGCCCCACTTTGAAATAAGTGGTCGTCCACTATATTCCAATAAGATTGAGATCTCCATGGAATTTATCTCCTTATTTGATTGGTTTAATTTTAGGATTGATGTATATTTGATTTGTAAAATATATTTGATCTAAATTAAATCACAAGTTGTTGGCTTTTACCAATAACAATCTTGATCATTGGATTAGACATAAATCAATCTCATCCATTAATTTTATATGTCCCATGGATTGAGATCCATGGATCCCAAAACCCTATAAAGAGAGAGGCATACCATGCTCTCTTGAAATACATGCTATTGAAGCACATCTCTCTCTTTCTTTCTCTCTCTCTCTCTCTCTCTACATGCCTATTCTCTCTTCCTCTCATGGCCGTCCACCATGGATGCCCTAGAGAGAGTCTCCATCGTCGCAGCGTCGTCGTTATGCTGCCCGATTGTTTGCTCGTGGATATATGTCTCCTTCGGTGTGCCTCGATCGTGAAGAAGACGTCGGATCTCGTGTGTCGAGATCAGGAGATCCGCCGCTTGGATCATCTACATGGATTGCGAGAAGCACGCGATTCATCCCTGTGCTCGCAAGCGTCTCCTCCGTCGGATCGGACTTGAGACAGGAGGTCTCTTCGTTTAGAGACTCGATTGCAACCACGCTTCAAGAGGTAATCCTATTACTTGTTTGTGGTTTAGACGAAACGATCCGAGAAGTATTCTTGGATCATGTGATTTCGTCGCATGAAAAAATTTTAAATTCCGTTGCATCGAGCAACTAGTGCGACTAGTCGCTCCTCGTCGTATTCGATATGATGCTAACGCTTCCGTGATGCGCTTGAGGATCTAATCATATCCTTCAATATTATGGATGTCCAGTATCTCTATTTAATATGGGATAACATGCCAGCTCTCATGCCCCAATGGGTGCATATTGGTGCCCTAACTCCATCAGCTACTTTAGGTTTGAATTTTTACTCAACTTTTCATGCACCTGTTGAGCTTTCTGAGATTATGCTTGATTCTGAACATGCCCTGACTTATGAGCTTAGATGATCAGATTAAACCAGTGGCTAGGCAAAGGTAATTGTAGGGGAATGAGCAAGTTGTTGATTCTTTCCAAGCCAAACCACACGTCCCTGACAAATGCATGCGTGAGATTGAGCGGTAGCATTGAACAAGTCATTATAGTGGGCAACATCTACCTTGCTTATCAGTTAGTTACATTCTTTGCCCCCTGATGTAGTGGCATTGATTTCACGTGCAGTGGAAAAAACTAGGTTGGGAACTCCTGAATATAGACCACAAAATCACCACTTGTTTTTTAGTCGCCTTTAAATTAAAAGGTTAACATCAAAAATATATTATAACGACAAAAAAATAAAAATAATAGATAAGTAATATGACATCATATAACATTTACCATTTCAATCATTCTTGCCATCCATACAACCATTATTCGTAGAAAGGATACGATTTGATTAATCCTTTGACATAAGTTAGTCCAGTCCAATCCAATCCTAATATGAGAAAAGGTGAATAAGAAATCATAGAAGTCGTAAGGAAAGAAAAAGGCTTGCAACTAAAACAGAGGACTACTCCAAGATGTAGATCTTTGAAAGCAAAAGTCAATTTTATTAATCAATCAAACTCGACCGCAGGTTTGTTTAGTGCAGTTCGACCTAATTGATCAACCTAATTGGCGAATAGACTACTGTGCTTTGAGCGAATTACTGCTAAATATTATCCCGGACAACCATATCCAAATCTTCTTGGTCAGCGGTTTTCCTCCCCCCTGCGCGCCTTGAAATCTCGACATCCTTATATATTTCAAAGCGACGCGAAGACGTACAAACGCAACTGCGATAATATTCTACAATAGTCTTATATTATTGTTTATATGTGGTGGTTCTAATATCATCACACTGGACGTGAAGTCCTCTCTCTCTCTCTACCCATCCCTCTCCCATCTCTATGTTGCACCCACATCCATATATGCCCCTCCACCAATCCCATCTGACCACCGCACAGAAGAAGCAACTAGAAGAGAGGCGACAGAGAGCAACCTGAAGCCATGGCAGAGCCCTCGTCTAGCGCCGGCAACTTCATGTTCTCCGATGCCGCCTCCGGCTCCCCCTTGGCCAACACTTCGCCGGAGTCGCCAAAATCCGAAAGCGGTGACCCCCTCCTCGACGCCGTCCCCATAGACTGCCTCGGTCTCTCTGTCGGCTCCTACGAACGTCTCCCACGCGCGAAGAGCCACACCACTGACGACGGCGAAGGCGACGATGACAACCACAGAAGCGAGCACAACAGCAGCCATTCACCGAAACCGCACCGCAGCCACCGCACCGGGATCCTAGGCCGTCTCTTGGACCACAAGCCCAAGAAGCCCGACGTCACGACGCCGAAGGCCGACGGCGGCTGCGGCGGCGAGGTGGTGATCAAGGTCGAATGCAGCGCTCACAAGGTGGACTGCGGTGTGCAGACGGACGATGACAGCGACGGCGGGTTGTCGGCGAAGGAGGAGAAGAAGAAGAAGAAGAAGAGGTCGTCATGGCTGCCGGATCCCGAGAAGCGTTGGCCGATCCAGGGGTTCTACTGAAGGGGTTGCCGGCGACGGAAGGGGCATTTGTAGTAATAAAGTGGTGAGGTTGATGAGTTTGTATTTTTCCATGCATTTCGGTTTTGTAGTAAATTTGACATCTCCTCTTTTTTTTTAAAAGGTAAGCAAGCATCTCCTCCTTTGGAAGGACTAATATTGATGTTACGAAATTTGAATGATGTGCATTAATGGTTGTCCTTTTTGAGATAATTGATTTTAAAATGTGACCAGATTGGTTGGATCGGTGAACGAAACCTGAATCAATTTTAAAGGGTTCGGTGAATGAACCCTGGTATAGTTTTAAAGACATTCGTCACGCTAAGAAAATTTGCATCTTATATTTACAGTTATTTTCTTAAATTTAATAGATATTCGAAATGTTTTTGTAATGTGTATTTGAGTCCAATCCGATCCATTAAGAAAGTTAAAATCGGACGGGGGAAGAAATCCTAAAGCATGTTTTTTAGCGTAATGCATACTGGTCTCTGTTTTTTCAGTTAGTAAATATTTTCTATTATCAATTTCTCCAAACTTTGCTTTAACCGTACATTCACTTTTTTATAACATTTCAAATCATTAAGGAGACATATTTTTTTTTATAAAAAATCGAAATTTCATTTCATCTAGAAAGAGATAGTCAACCCTTACATAAGGAGACACTTATATAACGGCTGTCAACATATACTTGCCTTTTTTGACTTTGGAATGCCTTATTTGGGATATAGTTAAACACGTATATTCTCAATAATAATGACCTTTTCACATTCTTAGGCAGATATTTTATCTCGACGCTCTGTAGGGATGATTCTGCCTATTTGAATTCATTTACTCGAGGAATCTTGACTCCGCTATAACATTTGTGATATCTTGGGTCTAAACGTGTCATTATCTGCGTTGGCATGGGTTTCGAGGGTAGTCGCTCCTGCGCTGGATGTATCTTTGTTCCCGTCGAAGTATGCCCTATCCGCTAGCTCCTCTAGTAGGTGTGATGACATCACTTTATGGATTGAGACTTCATGCACGGTCTTCATGACGTGTTAAATTGTCCCTCACCCATATTCTCAGCTTTGGTCTCGAGCCCTTCCGGTCACGCGTAGATGGAATTCATCGTCCTCTTCAAGATGTGTCGTCTTGGCTTGATCTCTTGCTGATCATTGCCAAGTACACGTCAAGATGCTCCTTCGATAGTCCACGGATGTGGCAATATATGCATCCCTCGTTCCATTTGATCCCTACTCGGTGCATCCTTAAGTTCGATTCAACCAATCATCAACAAGCACCAAAGATATTTAAATTAGTTTGTAAAATAATAGAGGACAATTATATAATCATTCTCAACTTTTCTTGACTATGCACAATATAACTCAACATTTTTTTCTAGTAATAATGTCAGCTCCACCTTTTGGGTACACTCCATATAGGGATGAAAACGAAGCAGATATGGTTTGGATATGACTATTTTCATATCCATATTCACTTTATCACATTGAGTATGAATATAAATTGTATATGAATTTAGAAAACTATATCCTTAACTACTCGAATACAAGTTCATATTGGATACTTATCGCATAAGAATCTGGATCGAGTAAAGATCTAATACGAGGATTGATTGAATTGATACTATATATCATTGTAAAAATATTTAAGCAATCAAAATTATAATAGGTCGCAAAGGAATTGCTCTTTAGACAGAGAAATTGAGAGGCCACTACCTACATGAGACCTAAATGGTTAATAATTTCTTTGAAGACGTCGAGACATAGGCATAGTGGTCATCGTGGTCAATGGGGTGCATGAAATTGCTTAGCCGTATTCACATCCATATTTAAATTTTTTCACAATTTATATCTATATTCATATTCGATTCATATTAATTAGATTAATATTCGAATACGGATATTTGTATTCGGAAACTTTTCGAACTTGATAAAACGATGTTGGAATATATCCATATACTTTATCGTCCCTAACTCAATGTATACGAGCTATACACCTGAAATTCAAAATCTGAATGTCTTAAAAGTAGCAACGGGCAATAAGTTACCGGGAACAGCATTCATCGACAGTAGTTCAGTCCTAGACAGAGAACATTACCACTTCTCCTCGTCATCTTCTTCTTAATTATTTTACTATGAAATGCAAGAGCATGCGACGAGTTTAATTTCTTTTTGTAGATAACGACCATCTGGAACTTCCCATACCATGAACGACATTAATAAATAATTTAAATAAGTTGACGCAGCACGATTAGGTGGATCTGCTCTTATCCATACGAACCAGTTAATGAAGCCATTGGTTAAAGATATTCTCCATGTGTGGATTAATTCTCTCAAAAGACGTGTTGCTTGCTTTCGAGATTCTACCGTCGTTTGACCTCCAGAATACCAATGATCCGTGATTGTATTTTAAACGCGGTGGCAGATGTTGCTAGCGTTCCACGTCTACTTTTCATGTGCGTTACGTTATTCATTATTACCGTACGTCTCTTGCGTAAGAAGGCTCCACCGGTGTTATTTAAAAATTCTATCTATAACCAACTCATTAAGTTAAAATCCATACTTCTCTCCATTAAGTTTGATTTTGGGTCTGATGCTCTGAAAATTCATATAAAATTTTTAAATTTTCATGATAGACACATTATGTGGGAAGTTAACATAGCACGGAGGATATTTGGGCACCCCCCCACAACTGAATAACAACATATCTCATCAACTCCGAGTCAGAAACACATATAGCGGACTGTAACGGCTCATTTAGGACCCAACTGCAGCATCTGGCCCATCATTTTGGAGAGCCGGTCCACCTTTTAATATTTATACAGGTGTATCTATTCTTGACAAGGTTTTAAAAATCGAACCAAAATGAATCACAAGAAAAAACATTCCAACCACCGATTTTCATTCAGAAAATTAAAAACCAGATGAAACCCGGTTGGACCACCTAACTCAGTTGAAGCAACTGAATCAAACTACATGTTCAACCAATTCTTTTTTTGACAAAAATAATTTTTAAATAGTTAATAAGATGTAAAATCTTTAAAAACTATTCATTGCCTAGTTTTATAACCCATAGCATGGCACTCCTTTGTCTCTTATCATTCCATGTGTGTTAATGACTCAATATCGTTTTTCCATTTCTACATTGAGCATTGACTCTTTGTTTTCACATTGTGCATGAAGTTGTCCCCTTCCAACCGCAATAAACGGTGCCTAAACATAAGAAGAAATTACATATTATCACTATGAGAAGCAGAAAATTAACAACGGATGCCATCAATTAAAATTTGAATAGTTTTAAATTGATAATTTTATACATGGTATATGCATGTTTATATGAATTTGATAAAAATATATTTATTATGTCCTTTCATAAGCACTTCTATGGTATGGTAATAGAGCAGTGTGCCTATCATCCAAAAGATCAAATGTTCAAATCCTCCCTTGAGGAGGGTTCCATTAGGTAACCGACAACCAATGTGAAAACTATTAGATCTTTAAACATGGTATTAATTAAAATTCATGTAGATGACCCTACTAAAAGTGGGAGAATACTTCTCCTTTTATATTTATTAGAGAGAAAATTACACAAAAGTCCCTGAACTATACGTATGAATTCAATGTTGTACCCGAACTTTAAAGGTAACAACGTGGTACCCGATCTTTAAGATTTGTTCTAATGTGATCCTTGACTATTGAAATTCAGTTTATCATTTGATCTTTCTAACCTTAAATCACAACATTTCAAAATCACATTGGGATAAATATTAAGGATTAGGTACCACATTGTTACTTTTTAATGTTTGAGTACAACATTGAAAAGAAGTGCATAGCTCATGAACTTTTGTGTATTTACTCTATTTATTATGTCCTCTCGAGTTTTTCTTATAGCCTTTATACCCCTATTGCACTCGTACCTCTATATTATGAAAAAATCACAATATTGTCCTTGTGTCGATATAATATAGAAGCATAAGTGTACTAATAAAAGGCAACTACTATGAGTTTCGTAGAAATATAGGTATACATATGTAATTGTACAAAAATAGGGGTATAAGTATCATTTAAAAAACTTGAAAGGAACAAGTGTAAAACTCCTTTAAATAATAAATATACGATACATGATTATTCATCTTTACTTTTATATATCAGTCTAACTCGGATCGACCCGGTTGGACCATGCTAAATAAAAAATAATACAATTACTCGATTTTTTCTAGTTGTTATAAAAATGTTGAAGTCATCATTGGTTCGACCACGGATCCAATTGATCCTATCATAAAAACCTAAAACCAATACATGTCTGATTTGATGTCTGGTTCGTTTTTCAAAACCTTGATACTTTGATATTATCTGACAGCTCGAATTGAGGGGTCAACTAAATTGATATAATATCAATATTAAATATTTCCATTGGTCCAATGTGGACCCACGTTCTTCTATTTCTCTAGGAATATTCGAAAAGTTATCAAATTAAAGGTACATAAAGTTATTAAATTAAAGGTACATAAATGTATATTGAATTTCAATCTTTTTCAAGTTAGACAAATTATATGTGTTGGTTACTGTTTAAGGTAGATAAGAACTTTATGATCTCATTCTTATGATTAATTTATTTTTCTAGTTTGTTTGTATGCATGCATCTCTGTCCATCTACCTCTATATATATGGACCCTTTCAAATGAAATTGGGGTTATATCTATTTGAATTTGAATTTCATTCAATAGATTCCATTTAACATTTTAGGCTTTTATGCTATTGATATTTTTCTGTAATACTATTATTAATTAATTTCAATTTCTTTCTTAACAGATTGGGTTTAAAACATATTTATAAACTCCAACGAGTTTTGTAAAAATAATTTTTATCTTTGTAAATTTCGTTAATAATTTTTTTACATTCTCAATCAATATTTTTTAGAAAACTGATTATTCTTATGTAAATTTTGTTTGGTTCTTTTTGGAATTCATGCTCAATTTTGTAAGCGGTCCATTTTGTGAAATTCACTCTCTTTGTAAATTTTGTATCCTTACTGGAAACGAAGAATAGTGTCGTTGTGTCGGTGTTGAAGCGAGAAAATCAAGCGGTCGTATTGATCCACAAGGCGGATCAACAGTCGATGCGGTGACCACTCGAAAATCCGAACTTCGAACAACAATTAACCCACGACAATCAAGTAAAGCAGTGAAAGTGTGTGGAGTTAAAATTTATTATAACTCTACAACAAGATGTGTATAGGTGCAAGTATGTGTAGAGGTCGAACACAGGGAGCAGACAGGTAGAACGGGGTACTAAGGCACCAAATTGTGTGTGAAGGTGATCAAGTGTCTAACTATGCTATTTTTTTGTGGGTTTTTAATTTTATATATTTTTTATTTAATTTTTAGTTTTATAACTTTGTATTTTGATTTTAATTTTCTAATTTTTATAATTTATATTTTATATTTTTTATTTTCTTTTCAATATTGGATTATATAAGCTATATAATAAAAGGGAGAAAGAGGTTTTTATAAAAATAGATAAAATGTTCAAAAATTAGCAATTAAAATATTTTCGGTCTTTTTATGATTTTCTACTATTTTTGTGATTTTTGGGTATTTTTCAAAGTGTTTTTGGTATTTTTAAAAGGTGAAAAAGAGGAAACAGTGAATAAAATACAAGGCTGAAACAAAAATAGAGAAATAAAATAGAAAGCAGTAATAAAAATTCTTCAAGTCAATTTTCACTTAAAGATAATGAAACGAAGAAAATTCAGAGACAAAGTTTATATTTTTAGGATTTTTGTAGAATTTTTAATATTTTTGTAAAGGTTTTTGGGGTTTTATGATTTTTAGGAGTTTTCTTTTGTAATTTTTAGTGAATTTTGAACTGAAGTTAAAACACAATAAAGGGAACAAAATATATTTTTTTTGGGATTTTTCTGGAGTGTTTTTATATTTTTTATGGATTTTATAAGCTAGACAGTGCATAAAAAGGATGTTTTTTATTTTTAATAAATATTTAAATACAATAATTATGGAAAATAAAAATATGATGTTAAACTACTATGAAACAGAGACCTACTGTGATTTTTGAGGATTTTTTGGGGTTTTATAGATGCATGAAAAAATTAGAGCAACATAAGGAAAATGCATGTTCGCAGGGGTATTTATGAAAATATGACAAAGTTGAGGGGCCTAGGCGCAAATATTCCACAAAATATAGACTGCAAATGAACTTTTAAGGACTAAATGTTAAACACAAAAACTGAAGGGATACAAGTACAAAAATCCCTCAAAGCACGTGCTGAGCACGCGCCTGTCGGGGGTGAACTCGTAATTACAATCAAATGTGGGGGCCTTTATGCAAAATTACCAAAAAAGTTATAACTGGCCAAAATTATTTCTGGATTGCGCGACAATACAGAGAAAACCGAGGTCCTTTCCGCAAAAAGCCCACCCACGTGAAGAGTCACGTGGGTTGACATGGCTAGGATCAGAAATTAATTACGATAGAAGTGCGTGTTGTTTTGCAAAACGTCCAAAGATAATAAACTGGCGAAATAACGTTTATGGATTACTTAAGAAACACAAAATCGGCCTGGACGATCTTGCAAAATTTCCAGACCTTCGGCGGGCACGGACGACAGATGAAGAAGCACTTAAACACGTGTCAACGTCCTGTGTTGTGATGCCCCTTCGGCTGAATGGCTGGGATTAAATCCCAGGGCAGAGATCTACGGCCGGAAGCGGGCCAAATCCAACGACAGCTGCATGCCTGGAAGGGAGTTGCTCGATCGGACGGCTGTCAGGCTATCAGGAAGAACAACTGAAGAACCACACCCGGCGGGGGTTAAATCGACGATGCTGTGCAGATCCGGCCGTCTCAGGGGTCCCTCCGAGCCGCAAAAACTTCAGACGAGTTCCCTGATCTTCTGGAGCCTTCAAAATGGCGTGAGGTGCGTTGAGGTGCCGCCCCGATGTCGGGACCGGCCTGCAGCTCCAGATGCTCTTCTTTCAAAAGTTTGACCCCCAAATCGAGTCCCTTGGCCCCCTGGACCCTGCAAGGATGAAAAGAAAGCACGAGAGATGGTTCCGAGGCAAACAAAAAGGGGAGAGTGGAGTGAACGACGCGGGGATAGGTTCACCGGAGCGAGGTTCCGGCGAGCTTCGATGAGTGAGATTTTAGGCTAACTTACATAATCAAAAGACACAATATGGATTCTAACTTACCCTAGGCTTAAGAATGCGCTAAAAACATATCAAAAACAGACCTCAATGGCTATCAAAGCCAGAGATTCAACCTCACGGCCGGAGCCGGAGATGTGGGGGTGGAGACACCTCTAAGGCCGCCCGGCCACGCCTCTAGGGGGCTGGAGGGCCTCCTGTCACCAGGTCCAATCCAGAGCACGCCCAAGAGAAGGAGGAAGACGGTCAAAAAGGGTTCAAAATTCGAATGGGGGCTTTGGGTGGTTTTTGAAATAATGGCCAAGGGGTGAACTTTGAAACACGCTCACGGGCACGCGAAGAAGATATTGGAGGATCCGAGTGTTCAGCGTGAATCCTGGAGATGCTAGGAACATCTTTCATGAAAAGACCATCTTCCCTTGAGCAACGCAGTGATAGCAAAAAAATCGAGAACATTGGGTCTCAGGCGTTCTGACAAGGGCGCAGGGATAGGGTCAGGGAGTTGACCAGCTGGTCAACATCCCAGGCCACCTGGTTGGTCCACGTGGACCAACCAGGAAAAAGCCCAAAAATTTTTTTATAAATTAGTTTTAAAATAATAAATGAATTATTTAAATTTAGGTTATTTAATTAAAAATTATTATTATTTTATAAATTATTTTATGGTAATTTTTATTTATTTTTTAGAGGTATATTTTTACAAGTTGCCTATTATACCCTTTATAGGTATATTCTTCTATATATTTTATTCTTTTATTTTTATTTTGTGATTTTAATTTATTTAATTATGTTTATTAATTTATATAATTATAACATACTTTTATGGACATAATTATATTTTTATTTTATTTTATTGATGTGTTTTGTATATTTAATAAAATATAAGTATATTCGGTATAGGTATGTATATAGGTATTGTATCTATGTATTTTATGTAGCTATTTTTATTTTGTATTTTATTTAGGCTTTTATTCTGGTTTTAATACACAAGTATATTATAAGTAATATTTACAAGATTATAAAAATATAAAAATACAAAAATAATGAATAAAGAATAAATTGAATATTTTAATCAGTACAACTATACAATGTGGGTCCAAAACTCAACTTTCAAACCGTAGCTCCGCCAAATGCGAAACCACCGCCATTAAATAGCTTATTTTCTTCTATATACAATTAAAGGTGAGTTTGATGCATTTGGAGTTTTCAGTCGTGAGATACGGTTCTAGGAAGTTGGGATTCTGGATTTTTATTCAGACCATAACTTTTTATCTGTATATTATTTTTCAGTGAAAACAATTTTGTATTTTTCTTTATTTAATTATCTACAACTTTCATTTACAAAGTTTCTTTATTTTATGTATAAAAAGTATAACCAAAAATAGGTCCCAAAATGAATAAAGAATGAATAAAAAGAATAGGTATTTGTATTGTATTTTGGCCCTTATATCCCCCTACTTTATTCCTGGTCGACCTGGTCATTGAGATGCCTAGGTCTCAAGGTTTCGGGTCATAAAATCCTTACAATATTTTATTCTTTTTCTTTTCTTTTCTTTATTCTATAATTTTGGCTTTAAAAATCGCATTTTATACACTATTTACACAATGACGCATGTATGCTAAAATGCATGATTTAACAGTATTCACACGCATTTACTAGGGTTTTTAAGGCCAAAATGATAGAATAAAGATGATGAAATGTAGATTCATCAGTCGCCCGGGTCAATTTTACCAGAAAAATTATTTTTATCTTATTTATACTCCTAAACTCAAAGGTATAGCGATAAGTACAGGAGTGTCGAACTCAGGGAGGAAAACTGTGGAAAACTAAGTTAATAGTAAAGGAATATAAGGTATGCGAGTTTTTTATTTTTATTTTTATTTTTATTTTATTTTATAGAATTTTTCTGAATTTTTATTGGATTTTATGAAATTTTATATTGTTTTTTTGATTGTACATACCTATAAGTAGAAAAATATATGTATTTGATTTTATATTTTTATTTGGTTTTTATTTTGTACTTTTTATGTTTTTAATTTTATTTCCTATTTTTGTGAATTTTTTTAATGGTTTTTAAATTTTTTACGTGTTTTGGATTATTTTTAAAGTAGAAAACAAGGTTTTTTTAAAAAATAGGGATTTATTTTTATTTTAAAGGTAAACAGTAAGAAAATATTTTTATTCTATTTTTATGGAAAGTAGGTAAAAATAACTTTCTAACAAGGTATTGTGCGTATTTTTCTGATTTTTCTTGAATTAGTTATGTATTTATGAAGTTTTGAGTTTTCTTTGAATTTTTTTATTAGTTTCAATATCCAATTTTTATTTTGTCTTTGATTTAGTATGTAGGACAGAGTAAAATATATTATATGTAAATTTTGTAGATTTTTATAGGTATTTTTATATTTTCTGTATTTTATGAGTTTTGTGTAATATTTTTATACTTATAAATGATTTATTAAAATAGAAAATATTTTTATATTTTTTTTAAAAACGGTTATAATACAGTATATAGTATAATACTATGTATTTATATGTATTTTTATTATATTTTTATATTTATTTAAGATGTATATAATATGTATAGTATTTATATATAATATACAGGGCTATAAGTGTAATTAATAGGAAATGTAAAGGCGCATAGGTAATATGAAGAAGTTCGGAGGATGTACGCGCAAAAAGCTCCAACAGATGCACGTGGTTGGTCACGTGCTAGCAGCTGGATGGGGACTTGTATGGAATTAACAAATGATCGAGGGCGTCGGTGAAAACATGTAGAGAATCACATGATATGCACATATTCAACAGAGTTCCAGGACCTATTTGCAATTTGCTAAACCGCCGGGGGATTTTCAGTAATTTGACAAAAAATATCAGCTGGCTTGCATGATGCACACATGATCCACTACTTTAGCATAAGTGATGGTCAGGGCATCTGATCTGTAGCCGATCGAACAATTGTTGAAGTAGGTGTTCTTCCCTAAAACTAACTCGAACAGCGGTGGTCTTTTGCTTCGAGCGACAGTTGAGTAGTGCCAACGATCAAGTGGTGCAATGATTAGGCTATAGAACCCTCAGTCTGGTGGTGCTCGGTCGAGTTCTAGGTGGCGGAGTCGCTGATCTCTAGAACACGATGATGCGGTGCTCCGAGTTGTAGGTTCCCTCAACGGTGGCTTCAGGTAGGATGGTCCGATCAGATTCATTAGATCAGACAGGAGGCTCTCGGTGTGATGCTTGCTCCATATTTTTTGCTCCGCCTACAGGTGCTACGACTTGACCTCCTAGAAAATCTAATGCTTTGCTCATAAATGGGAGATGTGGATTTTCGAGAACAATGAAGGTGTTCTGATGTTGGATCTCGATACGATGAAGGTGCTAAACCTCAGGTGTTGGTGTTTGACTCCAGGTAGTTCGTATTTAGATCTGCAGGTGCTGATTTGGCTCCAATCGTATCGATGCTCAACTCGATAGACAATGACTCAGACTGGATTGAATCTAATTTGATGAGCATCCCTCCAGCAAGTCTATGAGGGCCTGCAGTTGACATAGTAACTTGAGGTGAACCTCGGTCCAAAATTACAGAGAAAAAGTGAACATGATGGGTGGAATGCGGTCTCCTATGGCAGATCTCTAGTGAAGGATCTCCGAGGATGATTGCCTCGATGTGATATGGGTCATTCTAGAAGATGCACCAGCATGTGGATCAAAGGCTCGAGATTTGGGGATCTCGAACAGGTATTAGAGCTGGATATGAATAGGGATGGAATGGATTTGGGATTGGATGAAGCAATCGAAATAGAATTAATGAAATCAGAATGGGAATGAAAACGATTTTAGATGGTTTGGTAGAGGATTAGATAAGTTAAGTGAGAGAGAAATGGAAGAGAAATCGAGAGAGAAGAGAGAGATTGAGCGAAGAATATCAAAAGAAAAGGGGAAGAGGATGAGATAGAATGGAAATCTAACCTGGAAATGGAGAAATGGTTGATGTCGCCTGTGGAGGATCTCGAGCGGAGCTCCTCGTGATAGCCTCGACACGGTGGCGGAGACGCAGCGGCTGCGCACAACGGAGAGAACCCTCGATGCCGACGGCGATCACACTGGACCTCCTCTTGACCTCGCTACGACGGATATGGAGGATTGTCACTCATCATCTCGCTCTGGAGCTCACCGGAAGAAAAGTAGAAGTAATGGCGTATCTTAGGAGCTCCATGGGATGCTGGGGATTTATAGGGGAGAAGATGTCGGGAGCGCACGGAGGTGGCATCCTCGGCGGAGCATGGTAGTGAGAAGGGGCAGTTGGACGAATGGCCCAACAGCCAGGCCGTTGGGTCAATGGTCGGAGGGAGAAGGAAGAGAGGTGGAGGATGTCCGTAGGGGAAAAAGGGAAAGGAAGAAGAAGGGGTAGTGGAGAGGAGGGAAAAGGAGGAGAGAGAAAAGAAAGAAATAATAATAAATAAAAAATTAATTAAAATAAATAACTAATAATTAAGTAATAAATTAAATTAAAATTAATTAATTAATAATAAAAAAATAATTAAATCATTTAGAAAATTAAGAAATAATTAAATAAAAACAATTATTTAGTTATTTAATTAAATAAAATTTTATAGATTTCAATTTAATAATAAAATATTAGTATAGTATAAAAATATAAGAAATGACATAAATGAAATAAAATAAGATTAAGATACATTGTACAATTTTAACGGGTCCCAAAAGCTACTTTTTGCATATTAACTCTGATTTTAGTGAAATTAGTTTCATTTGATAGACAATTCTATAAAACGAACTTTAAAAGTGAGTGCATCCAATTCAGAGTTCATATGGTCGAGTTATAAGCTCCCGAAGTTTAGGGTCACAACTTCGTAACTTTGGGATTTATTGGCATTTTATTTTACGTTATATTTTTTATATTTTTTGAGCAATTTTTATAAACACATCTAAAAAAAGAATTAAGTTAAATGGGATTAGAAATAATTAATTAGAAAATAAGGCAGGTATATATACATATAGTACATATATACAAATAGGTACAAATGCCAAAACTCTCACATTTTATTTTAATATTTTAATATTTTTTTAATAAATAATATTTGTTATAAAATGAATTTGAAAAGTGAGTTGGTTAATTTGGAGTTTTCTATAAATAATTATGAACCTTCGAAGTTGGCTTTTATGGTTTTTTAGATTCATTATAATTAATTATTTATGCATTAAATAATTTTTTGATATTTTTATAATTAATATATATATATATATTTATTACTATGAACAACTTTCGTGAAGAAAATATTTTTATTTGAGATTTTGAATGATAAATAGAATATGTGAACATATGTACAAGGTGAAAAATGTGTTTATGTATATTTGTGATCTTGATTTTCTAATATTTTTATAAATTAGGATCCTTATCTCCCCCTACTTATTTATTTTGTTGACCAAGTCAATATTGATCTGGTCTCGGGGTTAGTATCAGTCTTTACATATTTCATATCTACCTCCTTCTTTTCTTTTATTTTCTTTTTCTCTTTGTTCTTTTATTTTGGATAAATTAAATGCTAAATATATAATATCAACAAATGTGGTTAGAATATTAATTAGTGAGAATTGGTGAATATTTACATGTATTTTACCAAGGATTTCATCCAAAATGAAAGAATAAAGGCTATGAATCATGGATTCATCATTCCCCAATACTTTACCTTTGCTAGTCCCTTAATAAACACTTATTCTATACATAAGTGAAAGAAAAAAAGAAAAAGGAAAATAAAAGAACTTAGAACATGATTGTTTCTTTAAACCAAATTTCACTTCACCCAAAATTAAGAACTTGGAGTAGGCCTTTGTATTAATAGTTTGTCAGGACCTTATTAGAATTAGGATTTAAGTCTTAACAACCCTCATGTTCCACAAATCCCTATCCAGGTTCACCTCAACAACTAGATCAGATCCACCCATCCATCACACAAACTATTTAGATTTGAAGTCAAATTGTACTATGTGTGAAAGGTGTTAGCTCTTCTTGCTTGAAGAAGAGAAGAAACCGCCCATCCTAGTAGTACATTCCCATTGAGCCCTCATCTAGCTACTCGATCCTTGAGGAGGGGTTATTTCCTTCTAAGGTCTGGTCGTGATGTGTCCACAATCGAATAGAGAGAGAATTAGAAGAATGAGAAGAGAACTAGAGTGTGACCAATGTAATCACATCTCCTGTGAAGCTTGGCCAGTTTAGCCAAGTCTCCACTAAGACATGCAAGTTCTCTGAAGCTTGGACCACTGTGGTCATGTATATATTTGATATTTGGATTCGTTTTGGTAGAAAATGATTGTTGTACTGCATTTATCTTTTATGCCCTGATGGTTATATAATCTTTTATTTCCGTCCATGTTTTGAGGTCTTGGAAAAAATTGTTCTAGCAGATCCTTCCCTCATCCGAAGCTTTATTTCAACCCCATTCTTCTGTCGTTAGACGTCTGCACCACTAGACAAGGATGAAAATGCACCACCAAAATGGAATGCCCTTCGCAATCCCATGAAAGTTGACCAAAGTGTAAAATGCATGAGTTCAAAATTGTTTCTAATAAAGAAGAGTTAAACGGATCACACCAGGTGTCCTACTTAGGCAAGTTTAAGTTGAATTCCGAACACAGTCTCATGGAACCGAAAGAATTAAGTCAAAAAGACCTGAAGAGTCTTAATTCCAGTTCCTAATAAAGTTCCTTTAGAATTAAGTGGATTAAGGCCTAATCCAAGCTCCATCCTTCAAACTTAACTCCATTTGGTTCAATAATCAAACTTATTCTGAAAAATGCTAATGAATGTAACAAATTTTTATGAAGTGAATTTTTCAGATTAAGATTTTAATGTGATTTTTAAAAAAATAAATTTTTACTGGTTTTTAAAACTTTTAATTATTTAAATATTTTTTAAAAAGAGTTAGTGAATTAAATCAATTTACATGAATTTATAATAATTATGTACATTTTTACAAAGATTTTTATACACATTACACACACACACGTACACACAAGATTATATAGATTTTATACAAAAATTACAAAAGAATTTTGTTTACAAATTGTATATAATTAAAAATTTTATCCAAATATTTTACAACACATTTTATATACACTTTTTAAGAAAACTCTTTTTTAACTCATATTTACAGTTTTCTATCAGCTTTCAAAAATCCAAAATATATATCCATACTTTTAGAGCCATATTATTAAAAATGCAATAAAGTATGAGTTTTGGCTTCTAAAGTATATATATATATATATATATATATGACACCCCTATACTTAGCATGAACTATGTCCTCATAGTGACCAAAGAAGCGACAAAAGAAGGCATAACTTGAGCTAAGTATATACTGGTGAAAAGAATAATATACTATAATGAATCAAAAGAATAACAAATAAAAGAATAAAAGTCAAACATCCCATCTATACTTAGGATCTACTAATCCTAAGGATAACAAACCCAAAAATGAAGATGATCGAGGTCAAAAGAATGTACACACTCAACGACTTGGTTTGTTAACCCTATACTTAGGATAAAATATCCCGAATTATAAAGAAGAATATCAACAATTGAGGGACAAGTGAGAGAGTAGATGATACACAAAATCAAAAACAATCAAAGATGAAAATGAGTGATATTACCCCCCCCATACATAGGGTAAAGCACACCCTTAGTATAAGAAACAACAAGGGAAATAGAACAGAACGATATGAACAACACAATGTCTACACCCACTATACTTAGGATAAAGTACATCCTAAGAATAGCAAAAATCTTAAGCGAGACCTAAGAGTGTAAGACAAACGAAAGAATGAACGAATAAATTCGAAAACACGTATGTACAAGGTGAAAATAATGAACAAATCAACGCAGAGTGACTCAGAAAGAAGACTTTTTCCAACAATGATGAGTTATAGAATCAAGGAGGTGTCCATACATCTGGGTCATCCTCAGATGTATCCCTGTCTGAATCCAAAAAACCCTGACCTGAGTCGTAGATGCAAGACAACTTTGCATTGTTCTGAAGAGAACTGAACCACCTTCAGAAAGAACAACAATCTCCTCAGAATCAGAAATGACTAACTCAGAAACATCAGACTCACAAGAAGAATACTCAGAACCTTCACTCAATTCTCCAATATAAGCCTTGTATTCGTTCGCTATAAACTCTAGGGTGGGCCAAAAGGAGAGGTCTAAATCATAGCAATTTTTAATTTATCCCATGTATTCCTCTTTACCCCAGGAATATGTTCTAGTGAAGTCAAGTGGTCCATCTTGGAACTCAATAATCAAACTCACCTCTGTGTTAGGTTCAACAACGGAGGTACTTACCACAGTGGTAGGAGAATCAATAATCTTCCTCTTCACCAGGTCTGCAGTATGGTCAGTGAATGTAATCCTCGAATACCCTGATGAAGTGTGTAGATCTATGGCCTGGAAATCTTCAGCATCATGATTCGACTCAATGACTTTATTTTCAGTGATATTTCCTAGTGTTCTATCATAAGAAAAGAAATATGGTTCTAGTACATCCTCAATGAAAGAGGCCTGAATAAAAGGATCCTCTAGGTCAGTCTCGGTAAAGTCAAAGTCATTACCAATCGAGGTTCCTACAGTCAGATGCATCAACATTCACAAAGTTAGGCTTATTTTCTTGTCACACTTCTGAACCTGCAGATCAAATCATCGCAATCAACAGAAGTCTTAGCTAAGGCTAAGAAAATTTTTCAAGGATAACGGGAGACTGGAGTAATTCTCCATGAAACTCCCATCTAGGATAACAAAGTCCACTAAGTATTGCAAACCATGGAAAATCACGGACATTCTCCAACACTCCCCGCGGCCTTTTGATAGATCGATCAGCTAACTGAACGATCATTCGGGTCTTCTCAAGCCTATACATACCAAACTCATAGAGGGCGGATGTCGGAAGAATGTTCATAGAATAATCATCATCTAAAAGAGTGTGAGTGAAAGTTTTTCCATCAATGGTGCAGTCTCCTATAGGTTTCCCCTTTAACACTTTCTTTGTGGGTTTGAGCATTCTAATGGCCATTGAGCCAAGGACACTATGTGTTTCTCTAAACAGTGATTCTTTTTCCTACCTTTTCTTTTATGGGTAAGGGGAATCTTCAAAAACCTCCTATAGGCATGAATTAGGTCTAAGGTTATCAAAAGTGGAAGCTTAAGAATGAACTTTTCTAAAGAGGCTTTCAACTTAGGGTAGTCACATATTTTTTAAATTGTTTTTACTTTTTAAAAGAGAAGAAAGAATGGAATGGAAATTCTCAGAAGAAACTTCGACAAACTCTAAAAAACTAGAAGACAAGGGATTAGTAGAAAGAGAAGAAAGAATGGACTCCAGCTATATAAAACTGTGGGACTGGCTCTCTACTGTGTTTTATCTTTTTTCTCATTTTTTTGGATTTTTATGCCTTTTCTACATAGAAAATTGAGCGAAATTTGCACCTCTGCACCGTTACCTACTATGTGCTCCTCGCTCCTAAATGTCTCAACAACTGGAGTCTATCTCTGAACATCATGGAAACAAGGAATACAAGTACTCAACAACTCAGAAGTTTATTGATAAGTATAATCTGATTCTCGCTCTGTGACAATGCTGGTTATGAAATCTCTGAATGTGCCCATCTTCTCCCTACAAAATACAATATGCTCATCAATCAAATGGACGAAATGATCGAATATGGAACCATCTATATCCAGACTCTCAAAGTGATGTCCCGCATCCATCTCGGGCTACTGAAGACGCTCAAAATGATCAAGTGAATCCAAGGTGAATTGCTCTTGAGGTAGCTGCTCATAGCACTGGTCTTGATATGGAAACTGAATTGACTGGTAAGACGATTGAAACACCATGGGCTCTCGCTCTGTTCCATGGAATACCTGAGGAACATGCATCCAAGGCTCCTGAACTAGAAAGTACGGAACCGACTCATACTATGGCTGAAAACTCAATGGAAGAAGTGTCGGTCTATGAGGACAAGAACTTTCTGTAACTGTCTCAACGTCCATTCTCTGTACTGTCTCAATATCCATATCAACTACCTGTTGTGCGATCCCTAAATCATCATGAGGTGGATCCCATCTAGGTGGTTTGGCATCTCCCTCATGTATTATTTTAACATTAGAAATTTCTTCAAAAAGAGTACAAAGTGAATCCTGGTGAAGAGTGCAGTATAAACTGCCACACGAGGCATCAAACAATTCCTAATTGTCACGACCCGTCCCGCTAAACAGGACGTGCCGCGACAGAGATTCTTTCTTCTTCTTTTTCCTCAAGTAAACATGTGACAATCTCAAAAACATAACATCTTTGTATTTCAAGTTCACAACACCAAGAAGTGTATTACACAAGTTCTATCTATTACAACTTTTCACAAAATAACACAAATAGTACAAAACAACGAAAAGCAAAAGACACCTCCTCCAAGTGTATCAACGATCCTTTCCCCTGCTATTGAGCCGGAATTTTGCGGGACTTTGGAATTTCTTTTTTATCCCTGGCAACGGCACAATTTTGTTGAGCAAGGAATTTATTACCGGGTTGGAAAATTAATGATAAAAATGATATGTCAATGGTCGTTGTTTTTATCCCCAAAATACGCGTCAACAAAAGATTATTTTTTTTTATTTTAATTTTTGCTACTTATTAAACTGTATAGCGGACAGGGTCGAACTCAGGGAGGCTACAATTCCCGAGGGTTATTCAATTAATAAGAAACTAATTAAAAGAAAACAGGAATCACAAAGGACAATTATCCTTGGTTTTTGTGATTTTTTTTAAATCTTTTTTTTATTTTTTTATTTCTACTTTTTTTTATATTTTCGGATTTTCAAATTTTTAGTGATTTTAATTTTGCAATTTTTTTTATTTTCAAAAATAATGCGAAGCAATAGGAACAAAGATCAAGAATATACACACACCAACTCTTTTTTTTGCAATTTTCAATTATGCCAAAAATAATCAGAAAAATTCAAAGAAAAGATTTTTGGGTTTTAAAAGTTTTGAAATGTTTTTGAGAATTTTTTAGACTTTTCGGATATTTTTGTATTTTTCTAAAAATCAAACAAGGAGAAAATAAGAAAATGTGGACAACCTGGAGTAATTTACAATTTAAAAATCTTTTAAATGCCCAAAACTCCTGGCTACTATTTTTAAGATAAACTAGAAACAACTATCTACAAACAGGAACTGAAATCACAATTTTGGATTTTTGTAGAATTTTTTATGATTTTTAGAAGATTTTTGATATTTTTCAATTTTTTTGAGTTTTATAAATAATCAATGCGTGAAAAATGGTCAGAAATTAAAAGACAATTAAATACAACTACTCTAATATTTTTGGAATTTTTAGAGTTATTTTCGAATTTTTATGAATTTTGGGAATTTTAAACAAGGAAAAATGACATGTTTTTGATTTTTTAATAATAATAAATGAAGGACAAATGCAATGGAAAATTTATGCTAAGAAAATAATCACATCAGGAGTATAGCACAATTTTCTCAAAATTTTTTGACTCATAAAAACATTTATTTCAATAGAAATATCATGCAAATGAAATGTTCTAGAAATCAGAGAGTAGTTTGCAAATAGTTCAAAATTCTTCAACAAATAATAACAGAAATAAAGTACAAGAAGAAATGTGTAAATTACCCACTTAAAATGTGCAGTGCACGTGCTTGAAGCTGACAGGGGCTCTTTTGTAATTTCTGAAATATCGAGGGAGCAAAATGCAATTTGTCCAAGTCTCTCTGGTAGGGACAGTTTTGTAATTTTAGAATACTCTGGGGGAGAGGGAGCACACAAGGGGAGGAACAAGGTCGGCGCCGTCTTCTCTTCTTCTTCACGCGCAAAGGGGGGCTGGCGATCAGACGGGGTCTCGCGCGGGCGGCGCTCGCGTCGGCGCGTGTGGTCGCGGCGGGCGGTGTTCGCGTGGCCTGGCGGTGATGGGGGCGGGGCCGTCGATGGCGCGAGGAGGTCGGTGGACTGGAGCGCGGCTCTGGGTGGCACGTCGATGGAGGAGCGACGGCGGTCGCGCCAACTTCGGCGGATGAGCTTCAGGAGGAGGGGCGGCGGTGCCTGGGGAGCAAGAGGTCGGCCAGGGGGCGCTGAGTGGCGCGGCACACCGCACAGGGGCAAGCGAGCGGCGTCGCGCTGGATGTGGCGGAGCCACTGCGGGCGGTCGGCTGGAGATCGGTTGCACAGGATACGCTAGTGGTCTGCGTCGATGAGCGGGAGGACGCGGTGGCGGCGCCGCGCAACCGCGGCTGGTGGCGATGGAGGGTGCGGGCGGCGCTGGCCGTGCGCTGGCGATGGGAGGGCGGCATCGCGGGTTGCTCCCGCTGTTCTGGAGGGGTGCGCGCGGTGGAAGATCAGGGCAGCGCGGCCGCGCCGCTGGCGGAGGGGCGCGCGGTGAAGATGACAAGGGAGGCGGCAGAGCTGGACTACGGCCGTCCCCTCTTTTTTGTGTTTTTTTTTGTAATTTTTTTTGAAATGATGTAAACAGTAAATAAAAAAAACTTTTTTTTGTAAATCCGAAAAAATAGGTTATAAATAGGATAAAGAAATTTTTTGTTTTTTTAATTTTTTATGTGATCCTGCAAAACAAACGTTAGAGAACAACAAGAAATAATTTTTTTTGTTTTTTTTATCCTGCAAAACAAACGTTAGAGATAAAAAAATGATTTTTTTTATTTATCTACAAATCGGAACGTGGATGGAGATTCGCCGAAAGATGAGGGATTCAAATCCGATCTCCGGCCACCGTACGCGGCCGGAGTTGAGAGATCGTGGGAGATAGAAAACGAAGGCGGAGAGATCGCGATGATGAGATGAAAATTTGGAATCGGTGATGGATAAAAATCGTGGTGGATTTTTTTTAATATCTAGAAGAACAAAATGACGATGGGAAAAAATGCGAAGACTAAACTACGATTAAACTAAGATAAAATGCGAAGAAAAATTTTGGATCTCACCTTATGAGTGGATAATGGACCGTGATCGCCTCGACAAGGCCGACTCGGTGTCACCGGACGGCTTGGAGGCTAGGCAACTTCCTCGACGAAATTTCTCTCAGAGATTGGGCTCCTCTCTCTAAAGATTGATCAAGTTGGAATGAAGGAGAAGGAGCCATATAAATAGAAGAGATGAAATTTGAATTTTTTTGATTTTTTTGGTGGAAGAGATAAGAGATGAAATTTGAAATGATTTTTTTTTCAATTTTTTTGGTGGAAGAGATAAGAGATGATAAGAGGCAAAATAAAAGAGGTTCAAAATAATTACAAAATTATCTATTTTTTTGAATTTTCGTCACTTTGATTATTTGAATTAAAAAATGTTATTTTTTTATTTTTTTATAAAGGTTAATTAAAAATAGCAACTATATACATATACTATATACATATGTGACATTATATACAAGGATAAATGACGAAATTGGCCTTTTTTGTGTTTTAAAAATTTATTATTATTTTTTTAATTTTTATTTTTATTAAAAAAATCAGTGGGATTAATTTACAATATATACAAATACAATATGCACAAAATACATGGGAAAATTGCACAAACCACCCCAGAAAACCGACTTTTCAACCGTAACTCCAAAAATTATGAAAATACAGCCATTTTAAAGATAATTTAATTTCGAGTTCAATGGAACTGAGATTGATTCAATTTGAGCTCATATGGAGCTGGAATTGGTCTATCAATTAGTGCTTAGTGGCTTTTTCCAAGTGTGGCTACTTTTATTCTGTACAAGATTTAATTGTGCAATCAATTTTAATAATTAGAACACATTTTTATTTACAACTTTGATTTTGAATGTTATTTGATTTGAAGTTAATTAAGGTCCAAATAAATTAGTGTTAGTGATATACGAAATAAGGGAGAACACACAATTTTTTTTGGATTTTCTGGTCAAGGACCCTATCTCCCCCTACTTTATTCCTGGTCGATCAGGTCAAGTCTTGATCTTCTCTCGGGGTTCGGGTCAGCCTGTATACAGTCTTCCTTTTTTATTTCTTTTCTTTATTTATTTTAGGTTAAAATTAGTCAGAAATGTACAATATTTACACAGATGCAAGTTAGTAAGAATATGGAGTTAGCGTTATATGCACGTGTTTTATAAGGGATTTTGAGTTAAAATAAATGAATAAAGATGACGAATCACAGATTCATCATCCCCCTATGCTTTACCTTTGCTAGTCCCTTAGCAAACACTTATTTGAATGAATAAGTGAAGAAAAAGAAAAAGAAAAAGAAAGGGAAAATAAAGAAAGTAGGACAACATTGAGTATTAAACTTATCTTCATAAAATTGTAGTTTGGAGCTCTGTCGGACCTTTGGATTATTAGTGTGTCGGAACTTCTGTGAGACTTAGAATTTTAAAATCAACAGCCTTCAAGTTCTACACATCATTGTCACAGTTTCGGCTCAGAAGTCATCTTAGATCAATCCTCTTACCAAAGCACAACCCTATGAACATTGAACAATCGACTCATGTGTGTGAAAGGTTTTAGCTCTTCCCATCCAGAATGCAGGATTACCATGCAAATCTCCTCTCCAGTAACTCATCCTCGGGGAGTCAGGTATTTCCTTCTAAGGTCTGTCGTGCTGTGTTCACAATCGAATTGGGGGAGAAGTTAGAAGAAGGAGAAAAGAACTGGAGGATGGCCAGTGTAGTCACCTCTCCTTGTGAAGCTGGCCAGTGTAGCCGAGTCTCCACCAAGATCTGCAGGTTTTCTTGAAGCTTGGACCTTTTTGGTCAGATATTTATTTGGTAGTGGCTTCTTTGTATTTGGCTTTTTGGTGGTTCTGCTTGGATCTTGTTGTGCCCCTACGGATATAGAATCTTTTGTTTCCATACATTTTTTGGGGTCTTAGAAAAAATTGTGCCCAGCCGTCCATCCCTTTTCCGAAGCTTTATTTCAACCCGTACTCCGGTCTTTAGATTTCCACGCTACCAGAAAAGAAACCCACATAGTCTTCCAACATCCCGTCTGAGTTGAGCTAAGTGCATAGTGCGAGAGTACAAATTGATTCCCTATTCCAGAGTTATACCCAGAATGAAGAGACCAGGTTAGACACTAATAGTCAAACGCTGCACATTGTCATGTGGAACTCAAAGAATTAAGTCAAAGACCTGAAGCTTCTAAAATCCTATTTCTCGATGAAGTTCCTCTGAGAATTAGGTGGATTAAGGTCCATCTAAGCTCCATTCTTCAATTTTATTCCAGACACAGTTTAAATGCCAATACTATCCTAAAAAACGCACATGCAAATGCAACATATGAAAAATGCAAGGGTTTTTTTTTTGAAAAAGAAATGATGCACATGTGAAAAGAACACACTTTTTTTAAACAATTTTCTAGTTTTGAACTTTTTATGGCTTTTTTTTGGATGAAAAATGCAAATGTGAAAGAAAGTTTTTTTTGAAATTTGCAAATTTTTATAGATTTTTGGTTTTGTATTTTTTTGTTTTTTTTGTTTTGTTGTTTTTTTGTTTTGTTTTATTTTGTTTTTTTGAAAGGGATTAATAAAATACACGAGTATATACAAGTTTTTTTTTGTTTTTTTTGGTGTTTTTGTTTTTGTTTGTTTTTTTTTGAAAAGGGTTAGTAAAATATACAAGTATATACAATGTTTTTTTTTGTGTTTTGTGTTGTTGTTTTTTTTGTGTTTTTTTTGTTGTTTTTTTTACGCACGTGGATTTTACAAACTCAACACACATAACCCCCCAAATAAACGTATTTAGAAGTACGAGTTATGTCTAAAGTATATATACAATATATACGACACCCCCCTATACTTAGCTCGAACTATGTCCTCATAGTGATCAGAGAGCGAACAAGGAAGACATAACTCGTGCTAAGTATAGAAAAGTGAAAAGAAAAGATAAAAAGAAGAGAAGATTGTGATCCCCCCTGTACTTAGGATCAAGTAATCCTAAGTATAGTGGAGTGTACAGAAGGGGAAAACCGATGATGAGGATGTACGGACTCAAAAATAAAAAAAATGATATGAACAACATCACCCCCCTATACTTAGGGTAGAGTATCCCTAAGTATAGGCAACAACAAGAGTGATGAAGAGAACGGAAATGAACAACACAAATCATTCACCCCCCTATACTTAGGATAAAGCACATCCTAAGTATAGCAAATATACACACACAGAAAAGGGGTGAATGATAAAATGGGAGAAGACAGAGTAAAACGAAAGGATATACAAGAGGAGTGGATGTACAAAGGTCAAGAAGGTCGAAAACGAACCTTCTTGCGGGACCGCTGAGGTATGGATTTGACAAGGTGAAGTTCGATATTGGGATCATCATTAGATATGAACTGAGTATGATCGACCAAGTATGTGTCCTCAGCGGTTTCAGATTGTGCAGGCCTAAACCGATTATTGGAAATAGTATTGTCATGTCTGGCCTGAGAAGTCTCGCAAACATCAAAGTACAATGGCTCGAAATCATTATCCGAAAAAGTAGGATCAATATCAGACATGCGAGCCTCTACTGGATCATCATCTCTATCAAAAGGCCCAAATTCTTTTATAAAAGCAATCAAATCAAATTGGGCATGATCGGTATCATCTGAATCAGGGTGAATAGGAACGAACTCATCAGTGGAAGTATCCAAATCATGTCCGTCCTGTCTAGTCTCAGAATCTGCCTTCCGCTCTAGGGTGTCTATCGTGTAAATTCCACGAATGTCATCAATGCATCTCCACATTCCAGAAGGGGGAACTCCAAGGTCTATGCTTTCCGAGTCTTCCTCCTTCACGAGGAATTCTTGGGTTTCATTATCATCCAACATTTAACAAGAATCTCCGATATTATCATCGATGTCAAATTCCATGGGTTTGGCTAACATGGGCGGGCTCTCATGGGATGCGGGTCTCTGGTCGGTAGTGGGTGTAGTGATTAACACATCGCTCCCTACATCAGCACGGAAGCGAATCTCTCCTGAACCATAATCAATAACGGCTCCCGCAGAGGCAAGGAAAGGCCATCCCAGGATGATTGGAGGGTGCTCCACAGGGGTGGAGGTCTCCATGGGCATTACAATAAAATCCGAAGTAAAATTCAGGCCCTGAATAGAAATGACAGCGTTTTCTAGAATACCCTTCGGCCTCTTGATGGATCCATCAGCAAATTGAACTATCATCCTGGTTTTCTTAAGAGGCCCAAGATGAAAAGACTGTACCATAGAGAAGGGTATTACATTGATTGACAAACCCCCGTCAAGGAGAGCGTTATCACAAGAATAGTCAGATATGAAGCACCTCACAAGAGGTGTGGTAGTGTTCCCTTTCTTAAAATATGGACGGTGAGAGATGGCGTAGGCAGTGGCCATGGTCAAGATGTGACGCTCAGATCTTCTCCTTCGCTTTCTCTTCTTGTGTTGAGGAGTAGATAAATCTGTCATGGCCTGTTGAAGTGGGGCTTTAATGATCTCATGAAGGGTGGCCACCACTTCGGGTTTAGTCAACATTTTTTTGAATTTTTGGACCTCATCCATACAAGGGAGCAGGTCGGAATCATCATTTACGTGAGGATTGCCAAGAGCAGTCTGTACAGTGGAATCCTCGGGGTCAAGATTGAGACATGTGGTGGATGATTGTGTGGGTAAATGATTGGGCATTTGGGTCCTCTCTTCACAAAATAAATCAATAATGTGTCTCCCAGAATCTTTTTGGATTTTTAAAATTTTCTCATTTTTTTGTATTTTGGGCGATTGCAAGGTCTCATGATTATCCTCAAATGAATTCATATCCTCAAAAAGTGGAGCAACATTCTGGCTCGTATTTATGTTAAAGAGATTATTAATCCTCGAATTCATATGCTCCACCATCTGGTTCAATGTCTCAAGTGTGGAAATAATGAAAGGTGACTCCAAAATCTCAGGACCGGGTGGGCTGAATGAGGGTGGGTGAAAATCAAAGTCCTCCGTTTCCTGAAATAATGGGTTAGGCGGATATGCACAAACATCAGGAGGAAGATCCTCCTGGAAAAAGGAAGGTGGATCGTCTGGAGAGTACGAGGTATCTTCGAAGATCGGATTAAAATAACTCTAGTCGGCCATCTTCAAAACAAAAGATGAGAGAGCATGAGGGTCAAGCCAAAAGATATGGAGAAAAAGGCGTAAATGCACAGAAGGATCTAGTAAGCACACAAACAATCAAACACAATACAAACCCCCAATTCACCAACTCACGCAATGTGAAGACCGTGAAGATTCAGTCTCTTAATCTTGTCTGTTTTAGAGTTAGGTGATAATCACAAAAGTTGTACAAACACTTAGGCTGAATTATGGGATTTGGGCACTAATCTTAGTGTGTACGCGAGCACGTTAAAACGAATACAATGAGGGGGTTACTCTCCCAAAAATAATGATTTTTCCTTGTGTTTTTTTTAGGGTCGAGTTTTCTTTAGTAGTCCCGAATTTTAGGCAGTTATTACTTGGTTTAAGTATATTCAATGAATCGTCTACCGAGTGTCCAATTTCCTTTTAATTTATGTGAGTGAAAACAAGGAAGGAGATCAGAAATGCCAATGCGCGATTAAAAACAATGATGCATGCAGGGGTTAGAGATGCGTACCTTGTCGCCAGAACTCTACATGCAAGTGATCCGCGCAGAAATAAAATAAACTATCCTATATGCAATGCAAGTGAACCGTCCTAGATGATAGCTTCTATTAACGGGCAAGAACAAGTTAATTTGACTAAGTCCAAATTACGCTCTACTCTATAGGCACAGAAATGTCTTGTTTATGGTGTTTGGACCTAATTAATTACCTGGCTCAAGCAAATTAATTAAAGCAATCAAGAGGTAGCTCACGAAATCCACGGGAAACAAAGAAAATAAAGGCGATGAAAACAAAATCGGTGAGGTCCCCCAAGTGCACCGGCACTTGGCAAAATAGACCCCGCAACAAATGAATGTCCTTTTACAAAGTTCAAATGGAAAAGAAACTCTCTCTCTCTCTTTTAAATTTTTCTCTCTTTTTTTTTCTTCTTCTCTTCTTCTCACGCTATCCTGCGGCTTGGTGAAGAATCAAGCCGCCTCCACGTCGCTTGGGTGCTTCGGCTCTCCTAGGATCGCCTCCTTCGCTCCGCGGGCCCTCGCAAGAAAAATAGAAGAAAATGTGTAAGAAATACAATTATCAAAGATGAGAGAAGAAAAAAAATGAATGAGTGGATATAAACAATGAAGTGAATGGTAGAAATGTAAATAGATATTTACAATCAAGAATAGCAGGTCAAAAGAGAAACCTAACTACCCTCGCCGTACCTCCCCGGCAACGGCACCATTTTGTTGAGCGCGAAATTTTCGAGGACGGGAATTAATTGATGATAAATAAGTCGTTGCTTTTTTTCCAAAACCCGCGTCAACAAAAGATTATTTTTTTATTTTAATTTTTGCTACTTATTAACCTGTATAGCGGACAGGGTCGAACTCAGGGAGGCTACAATTCCCGAGGGTTATTCAATTAATAAGAAACTAATTAAAAGAAAACAGGAATCTCAAAGGACAATTATCCTTGGTTTTTGTGATTTTTTTAAAATCTTTTTTTAATTTCTACTTTTTTTTTATATTTTCTGATTTTCAAATTTTTTGTGATTTTGCAATTTTTTTTATTTTCAAAAATAATGCGAAGCAATAGGAACAAAGATCAAGAATATACACACACCAACTCTTTTTTTTGCAATTTTCAATTATGCCAAAAATAATCAGAAAAATTCAAAGAAAAGATTTTTGGGTTTTAAAAGTTTTGAAATGTTTTTGAGAATTTTTTTAGACTTTTCGGATATTTTTGTATTTTTCTAAAAATCAAACAAGGAGAAAATAAGAAAATATGGACAACCTGGAGTAATTTACAATTTAAAAATCTTTTAAATGCCCAAAACTCCTGGCTACTATTTTTAAGATAAACTAGAAACAATTATCTACAAACAAGAACTGAAATCACAATTTTGGATTTTTGTAGAATTTTTTATGATTTTTAGAAGATTTTTGATATTTTTCAATTTTTTTGAGTTTTATAAATAATCAATGCGTGAAAAATGGTCAGAAATTAAGAGACAATTAAATACAACTACTCTAATTTTTTGGAATTTTTAGAGTTATTTTCAAATTTTTATGAATTTTGAGAATTTTAAACAAGGAAAAATGACATGTTTTTGATTTTTTAATAATAATAAATGAAGGACAAATGTAATGGAAAATTTATGCTTAGAAAATAATCACATCAGGAGTATAGCACAATTTTCTCAAAATTTTTGGACTAATAAGAACATTTATTTCAATAGAAATATCATGCAAATGAAATGTTCTGGAAATCAGGGACTAGTTTGCAAATAGTTCAAAATTCTTCAACAAATAATAACAGAAATAAAGTGCAAGAAGGAATGTGTAAATTACCCACTTAAAACGTGCAGTGCACGTGCTTGAAGCTGACAGGGGCTCTTTTGTAATTTCTGAAATATCGAGGGAGCAGAATGCAATTTGTCCAAGTCTCTCTAGTAGGGATGGTTTTGTAATTTTAGAATCCTCTGGGGGGAGAGGGAGAACACAAGGGGAGGAACAAGGTCGGCGCCGTCTTCTCTTCTTCTTCACGCGCAAAGGGGGCTGGCGGTCAGACGGGGTCTCGCGCGGGCGGCGCTCGCGTCGGCGCGTGTGGTCGCGGCGGGCGGCGTTCGTGTGGCCTGGCGGTGATGGGGGCGGGGCCGTCGATGGCGCGAGGAGGTCGGTGGACTGGAGCGCGGCTCTGGGCGGCACGTCGATGGAGGAGCGGCGGCAGTCGCGCCAACTTCGGCGGATGAGCTTCAGGAGGTGGGGCGGCGGTGCCTGGGGAGCAAGAGGTCGGCCGGGGGGCGCTGAGTGGCACGACGCACCGCACGGGGGCAAGCGGGCGGTGTCGCGCTGGATGTGGCGGAGCCACTGCGGGCGGTCGGCTGGAGATCGGTTGCACTGGAAACGCTGGTGGTTTGCGTTGATGAGCGGGAGGACGCGGTGGCGGCGCCGCGCAACCACGGCTGGTGGCGATGGAGGGTGCGAGCGGCATTGGCCGCGCGCTGGAGATGGGAGGGCGGTGTTGTGGGTGGCTCCCGCTGTTCTGGAGGGGCGCGCGCGGTGGAAGATCAGGGCGGCGCGGCCGCGCCGCTGGCGGAGGGGCGCGCGGTGAAGATGACAGGGGAGGCGGCAGAGCTGGACTGCGACCGTCCCCTCTTTTTTTGTGTTTTTTTTGTAATTTTTTTTGAAATGATGTAAACAGTAAAAAAAAATTTTTTTTGTAAATCCGAAAAAATAGGTTATAAAAAGGATAAAGAATTTTTTTGTTTTTTAAATTTTTTATGTGATCCTGCAAAACAAACGTTAGAGAACAACAAGAAATATTTTTTTTTGTTTTTTTTATCCTGCAAAACAAACGTTAGAGATAAAAAAATGATTTTTTTTATTTATCTACAAATCGGAACGTGGATGGAGATTCGACGAAAGATGAGGGATTCGAATCTGATCTCCGGCCACCGTACGCGGCCGGAGTTGAGAGATCGTGGGAGATAGAAAACGAAGGCGGAGAGATCGCGATGATGAGATGAAAATTCAGAATCGGTGATGGATAAAAATCGTTGTGGATTTTTTTTAAGATCTAGAAGAACAAAATGATGATGGGAAAAAAATGCGAAGACTAAACTACGATTAAACTAAGATAAAATGCGAAGAAAAATTTTGGATCTCACCTTAGGAGTAGTAAAAAGGATCGTGATCGCCACGACAAGGCCGACTTGCTGTCACCGGACGGCTTGGAGGCTAGGAAACTTCCTCGACGAAATTTCTCTCGGAGATCGGGCTCCTCTCTCTAGAGATTGAACATGTTGGAATGAAGGAGAAGGAGCCATATAAATAGAAGAGATGAAATTTGAATTTTTTTGATTTTTTTGGTGGAAAAGATAAGAGATGAAATTTGAAATGATTTTTTTTTCAATTTTTTTGGTGGAAGAGATAAGAGATGATAAGAGGTAAAATAAAAGAGGTTCAAAATAATTACAAAATTATCTATTTTTTTGAATTTTCGTCACTTTAATTATTTGAATTAAAAATTTTTATTTTTTTATTTTTTATAAAGGTTAATTAAAAATAGCAACTATATGCATATACTATATACATATGTGACATTATATACAAGGATAAATGACGAAATTGGCCTTTTTTGTGTTTTAAAAATTTATTATTTTTTTAATTATTATTATTATAAAAAAATCAGTGGGATTATTGTACAATATATACAAATACAATATGCACAAAATACATGGGAAAATTGTACAAACCACCCAGAAAACTGACTTTTCAACCGTAACTCCAAAAATTATGAAAATACAACCATTTTAAAGATAATTTAATTTCGAGTTCAATGGAACTGAGATTGATTCAATTTGAGCTAATATGGAGCCGGAATTGGTCTTTCAATTAGTGCTTAGTGGCTTTTTCCAAGTGTGGCTACTTTTATTCTGTACAATATTTAATTGTGCAATCAATTTTAATAATTAGAACACATTTTTATTTACAACTTTGATTTTGAATGTTATTTGATTTGAAGTTAATTAAGGTACAAATAAATTAGTGTTAGTGATATACGAAATAAGGGAGAACACACAAATTTTTTTGGATTTTCTGGTTAAGGACACTATCTCCCCCTACTTTATTCCTGGTCGATCAGGTCAAGTCTTGACCTTCTCTCGGGGTTCGGGTCAGCCTGTATACAGTCTTCCTTTTTTTTATTTCTTTTCTTTATTTTTCTTTTTTTTATTTATTTTCTTTATTTTTCCTTTATTTATTTATTTATTTTAGGTTAAAATTAGTCAGAAATGTACAATATTTACACAGATGCAAGTTAGTAAGAATACGGAGTTAGCGTTATATGCAGGTGTTTTATAGGGGATTTTAAGCTAAAATAAATGAATATAGATGACGAATCGCAGATTCATCACCTGCTAGACGTGATTCGGCTGATCTGTGCATAATTATTATATAAAGGGATGAGTCTAAACCCATTTATGAGCTTAGACCCAGTGAAAGGATCTCAAGCTTTTTACATATAGCTAAAAATCTGAAATATGGGCATCATGACAAGAATTTATGCTGAATACTGTGACATAGCTTGAAAGAGACTTTATGAAAGAAATTACATATAACAACATGCTAGTTTTACAAATGAATGCTGAAATCACTTCAAAAGCAGATAAACTGAAATATAATCATCACTATCAAGCTGTTCGCACTAATCACCACTGTGGCTAATTTATTGACTCATGAACGCTGAAACAAAGCTAAGCCATACGCGCAGACGGTCCCAAAGACCAAAAACACCTTGCATACGGCCCAAAGCCTATATGTATACAGAATGCGGACCCAAAGTCCTCTTGATACCATATCTAATGGTTTGCCATATCTAATGGCGGTTTCAGGGTCATATCTAATGACATCACCATATCTAATGGCTAGTTCATGATTTGTATAAAAGAGCTACTGTGGTGCTTATCTTCTGATTCTGATTCTTTTCTTGCCACTAATAAACCGTAAACTTGCTATTTCATGCTCATAACAGCTAATTCATGAACTTAAAACACTCTTAACATAACATACATGTTCTGACAACTAGAACTTATTAAGAACTTGAAAATCGATCCGTAATGCATAGTAACCGTGCAAAACATAATTCTTCACATAAAAACTCATATCTAAGTAGTGAAACTTATGTCTCGTGTTCCATCAAGAAAAAAATGCTTAAAAATGTGTTATCATGATAAAACTCTTGAAACGACGTCTGAAATACAATCTAAAGCCCTGATTTCATCTCAACAGTATGGTACTTGTAATTCATGCGTAAAAACTTTAGAAAACACGATTTCATACTAACTATTCAAACCACGCATAAAAGCTAAAGACTAGTGTTTTAAAATAGCGCTTGAGAATCCCTCACCTGATTGTTGTCCAACTTGGGTCAAAAACGTTTCTTTAGTGAAAAACCTCCTCTATAGCCGTCTTAGATTGAATACTACGGCTTGGTGCGGACCGAACTTCGTTACGGCCTCGAAAACATTCTCGATCACCGACAGGGCTTCGTTGTGGCTCCTCTCGTGCTCCTCCCGCAACCTCGGCGGCCTTGCGGCTCTACGGTGGAGAGATGGGCGCGGGATGAAGTGAGGAGGACTATCGGGGGTCATGGGTATTTATAGGCCTCCACCCCCTTTACATGTGTGACATGTGTCAAAATATAAGGGAGGTTCATGTGTCTCTTATCCATGTATGAAGACACATGGCATGACACATGGCTAAATCATAAGGAAACTTGTTGCCCAAGTAAGCGACTAGTCTTATCCACGAGATAACTTGTTGCCCAAGCAAACGGCTTCACCATGACATGTGTTAGACTTAGGATGATGACACATGGCACTATTGAGTTTTTGACACTTGTCCTGACTATGTAACGACACGTGTCCCATGATTTCCTCTCCATGTGTCCTACTTTTGCTAATGATGCTTAATTATCACTAATGACGGGTAATTAGTACTAATCATGCTTAATTAGTCTTAATGATGTGATTATGGCTAATGAGGGTAAATCTATGCTAATGACGCTTAATTATCACTAATGATGGGTAATTAGCACTAATCATGCTTAATTAGTCTTAATGATGTGATTATGGCTAATGAGTATAAATCTATAACATTATGGTCACTATGCAAGTAGTGGCTTCTACTACTTATAAGGTACTACCAAAATTCCAGGTTAGTAGATGTGGTACTATGTTTTGAGATGCTACACAATTCAGAGAACCTTTTGAAGTCCATTTTTATACATGATGGTCTCTGATATAAATACAACAAGTTTCAATGAAATTATTGCATCAAGGCGAATCTACTGACTATGGTATCTGTAAAGTGTGAACACTATCAATCCAAAATTTCCTTGAAACAGCACTTGATAACATTCAAAGGCATAGTGTACAAAACGCGTATTACAATTCTCCCCTACTTGTAATAAATTTCGTCCTCGAAATTTAAGTACCTTTGCTAGCTTGAAAATAAGTGGGGATATTGAGATCTCATTTGTTCCTCTCGTTCCCATGTGGCTTCTTCTATTGCATGACTCCTCCATAAAACTTTAACTAAAGGAATCTTCTTTGTACGAAGCTCTTGTACTTTATAATCTAGAATTTCCACAGGAACCTCCTCGTATGATAGATCTTCCTTCAATTTAATATCTTGAGGTTGTATCATATGGGTTGGATCTGGAATAAACTTCCGAAGTGTGGAGATATGAAAGACATCATGTATCCTTGCTAATTCAGATGGAAGTCGAAGACGATATGCCACACTTCCGATTCTCTCTGTGATCTCGTAAGGGCCAATGTATCTAGGGCTTAGTTTCCCTTTCTTCCCAAATCTGATTAGGCCTTTCCATGGAGATACTTTTAGAAACACATGGTCTCCCACTTGAAATTCTAAGTCTCCCCTTCACTTATCTGCATAACTTTTCTGTCTGCTTTGCGCTGCCTTTAAGCATCTCTTGATTTCCTCAACTTTTTCTATTGTGCTTTGTATTAGTTCAGGTTGAACCAATTTTCGTTCTCCCACCTCAATCCAACAAATAGGTGTTCTACATGGTCTACCATACAAGGCTTCATAAGGTGCCATCCCAATACTTGCATGATAGCTGTTATTGTATGCAAACATTATAAGTGAGAGATGTTCATCACGGCTTTCTTTAAAGCTCAGTGCACAAGCTCTAAGCATGTCTTCTAGAGTCTGGATAGTCCATTCTAATTGGACATCTGTTTGAGGATGAAAGGTTGTACTAAATGCTAACTTCGTTCCCATAGCTTTATGTAAGCTTGGCCAAAGTTTAGAAGTAAATCGTGGATCTCTATCAGAAATAATTGACACAGGAGCTCCATGACGGCTAACTATCTCATTAACAAAGATCTTTCCCAAACGGTCTACACTTTATGTCATGTTAATGGCTAAGAAATGTGCAGACTTAGTTAATCTGTCTACTATGACCCATATTGCATCGTGACCGCGACGGGTTCTTGGAAATCCTGTAACAAAATCCATAGTAATATGTTCCCATTTCCATTCTAGTATTGGAAGTGGCTGTAAAGTCCTGCAGGTTTCAAACGCTCCAGTTTTGTTTGTTGGCATATAGGACATCTAGAAACATACTCTGCAATTTCTCTTTTCATGCCAGACCACCAATAATAGCTTTTAAGTGTTCTATACATCTTAGTGCTTCCTGGGTGCATAGTATATATAGAGTTATGTGCCTCCTCCAGAATCTCAATCTTTATATCAGATTTCTTTGGAACACACAATCTTCCTTTAAAGAATAAGACCCCTTGACCATCTATTTTATACCCGTTTCATCTCCTCCCTTAATCTTCTCAATCATTCTAATGATTTCAGAATCATGGACTTGTCCCTCCTTAATTTTATCATATAATATGGGTCTCACTTGTAAGGATGCTAATAAGGCTCCACCGCTATTCACGGTTAATTTTGCACGTAACTCTTTCAACTGATAATATTCTCCTTTTAAGTGAGATAGCTGACCATTAGACTTTCTTCTGAGAGCATCAGCTACGACATTGGCTTTCCCCGGATGATATTCTATGGAACAATCATAATCTTTAATTAGCTCTAACCATCTTCTTTGCCTTAAATTCAACTCTTTCTGAGAGAAAATATATTTCAAACTCTTATGATCCGTAAAGATTCGACAAGTTTCTCCATATAGGTAGTGTCTCCAGATTTTTAAGGCAAATACTATAGCAGCTAACTCAAGGTCATGAGTTGGGTAATTTAACTCATGTTGTTTTAGCTGTCTAGAAGCATAGGCAATCACCTTATCATTCTGCATCAAGACGCATCCCAGCCCTTGTCTTGAGGCATCGCTATAGATTACAAAATTACCCTGTCCTGAAGGAAGGCTAAGTACATGTGCTGAGGTGAGATGACTCTTGAGTTCCTTAAAACTCTTCTTGCATTCTTCGTCCCAATTATACTTCATATTCTTCCTAGTTAATCTTGTCAACGGTGCGTCAATTTCTGGAGAAGTTTTCAACAAATCTTCGATAATACCCAGCTAATCCAAGGAAACTTCGGATTTCTGATGCATTTATTGGTCGTTCCCATCTAAGAACTGCTTCTATTTTTTATGGATCTACTGTTATTCCTTCTCCAGATATGACATGGCCTAGAAATGCAACCTTCTTCAACCAAAACTCACATTTATCAAACTTTGCATATAAACGGTGTTCCTTCAGAGTTTGAAGTACAATTCTCAAGTGTTCTCTATGTTCTTCCTCTGTTTTAGAATATACTAGAATATCATCAATAAATACGATCACAAACTTGTCCAGATAGGGACGAAAAACCCTATTCATTAAGTCCATAAAAGCAGGTGGGGCATTTGTCAATCTAAAAGGCATTACTAAGAATTCATAATGCCCATATCGGGATCGGAATGCAGTTTTAGGGACATCTTCTCGTCTAATCTTTAACTGATGATAGCCAGATCTCAAATCAATTTAGGAAAATACAGAGTCCCCTTGTAATTGGTCAAATAAGTCATCTATTCTGGGTAGAGGATAGTTATTGCGGACAGTCACTCTGTTTAGTCTCCTATAATCTATACAAAGTCTCATGGAACAGGAGCACCCCAAGGTGACATACTGGACTGTATAAATCCCTTATCTGTCAACTCCTGCAATTGAGTTTTGAGTTCTTTAAGTTCAGCTGGGGCCATTCTGTAAGGAGCTAAGGCAATTGGATTGGTACCCGGAATGAGGTCAATAGTGAATTCAATTTCCCTATCAGGAGGAATTCCTGGTAGTTCATTTGGAAACACCTCTAGAAATTCCTTCACCACAGAGATATTTTCTAAACTGACTGCTTCTGCCTTAGTATTAAACACGTAAGTAATATAAGAGGAATATCCTTCCTTATTAACATTTGGGCTGAGAGACAGGAGATGACATGGGTAGGATATATCCTTCTTTCTCCGTAGAAAGTGAATTCAACATCACCTGGTTTTCTAAAAGTAACATGCTTCAGATGACAGTCCAGAAGAGCATGATATGTACTCAAGCAATCCATTCCTATGATAGCATCAAATTCCCTTATCTCCATAAAAATCAGGTCTACTTCAATATAATTCTCTCCTATCTTTACCAAACAATTTCGAAGGACATTCCTAATAATTTCTATTCTCCCTTAGGTAAAGAAATTGCTAAAGAATGCTTGAGAGTACTTGTAACTTTTAACAACATATATGGAGAATCTTTGTGAAATAAAAGAATGACTTACACCGGAATCAATAAGAGTATGTGCACTTTTACCAAAAAAATGGTGATACCTGATACAACATCGTCTGCACATATGGCCTCCTCTAAGGTCATGGCAAAAGCTTTTCCCTCTCTCTGGTTTGATTTCTTCTGTGTATTGTTTTTATTTTGTTCCCTTGTAGGTGGAGGATGACGTATAACAACATCACGATTTTCATTTGTTGCTGATCTTCCCATAACCCGACGGCCTTGGACAAGTGCAGGACAATTCTGACGTATGTGGCCTATCTCGCCACATTGATAACACCCAGTGGTCCCCTTGCGGCAAGTTCCCGGATGAAACTTTCCACAGTTTGTACATTGTGGAAAAGAAAGAGTTCTGTTTTCAGAAGTCCCAACTGTATATCTATTTGTTTGATTCCCTTGTACTCTAGGAGCTAACCTATTATCTTGCCTTGAATTCCCAGCTATTCTTGGTTCTTTATTCATGGTTCCTCTCCATAGGGGTCTATCTGCAAACCTTTTCTTTCCGTGATCATTGCACTTTCTTCTTTCTATCACCACTCGTTTAGCCCTACGAGCAGCTTCCACCAATTTTGCATAATCTGTATATCCTGTGGCCGAAACCATTTCTTTTAAATCAATATGCATACCATCTTCTAGGCGTCTACACCTTTCTTCTTCTGTTGCAACCAGAGAAGCAGTAAACTTTGAAAGTTCGGTGAATTTCTTCTCATATTCATCAAACATATTGCTCCCCTGAGTAAGGAATAGAAATTCCCTACGTTTCTCTTCCTGATAAACCCTTGGGTAGTATTTTTCATTGAACTCTTTCTCAAAGATCTCCCATGTAATATGAGATGGATTTGGATATTTCATTTTCACCGATGTCCACCAATCATCAGCACTATCTTTGAGAAGAAATATGGTATACTTCAACTTTTGTTCGTCTGTACATTTCATTAGAGCAAATATTTTCTCCATATTCTTGAACCATTCCCTGGACTTCTTTAGATCAGTATCTCCTACAAATGGTTCTCCTCCCAGCTTCTTTACGTGTTCAAAAGGTAACTGGTGCTCAAATTCATGTCTTTTAACTGAGTGGGCAGCCATGCCTCCTAGTGTTTGAGCTATCAAGGTCAGCGTGTCGTACACGTTATTATTGTTATCATTCTCATGACTAGGGCCTTGTGTGGTCACAAGTGGCTGCTCTGCTGTCGTGGTTTCCTATAAAATAAAACTTCAGTTAGATCCTCATCAACAAAATCCTCCGATAATGATTCTAGACATCCTCTAGACTATAATATCAATAACTAAATTATCTTCTAATACTTATAGGTCGACTCCTAATATAATTCTTGCTCAAGGTCCTAAAACCATTGCTCTGATACCACAAGTTGTCACGACCCATCCCGCTAACCAGGACGTGCCGCGACAGAGATTCTTTCTTCTTCTTTTTCCTCAAGTAAACATGTGGCAATCTCAAAAACATAACATCTTTGTATTTCAAGTTCACAACACCAAGAAGTGTATTACACAAGTTCTATCTATTATAACTTTTCACAAAATAACACAGATAGTACAAAACAACGAAAAACAAAAATCACCTCCTCCAAGTGTATCAACGGTCCTTTCCCCTGCTAGTCATGATTCGGCTGATCTGTACATAATTATTATATAAAGGGATGAGTCTAAACCCATTTATGAGCTTAGACCCAGTGAAAGGATCTCAAGCTTTTTACATATAGCTAAAAATATGAAATATGGGCATCATGACAAGAATTTATGTTGAATACTGTGAAATAGCTTGAAAGAGACTTTATGAAAGAAATTACATATAACAACATGCTAGTTTTACAAATGAACGTTGAAATCACTTCAAAAGCAGATAAACTGAAATATAATCATCACTATCAAGCTGTTCGCACTAATCACCACTGTGGCTAATTTATTGACTCATGAACGCTGAAACAAAGCTAAGTCATACGCGCAGACGGTCCCAAAGATGAAAAACACCTTGCATACGACCCAAAGCCTATATGTATACAGAATGCGGACCCAAAGTCCTCTTGATACCATATCTAATGGTTTGCCATATCTAATGGCGGTTTCAGGGTCATATCTAATGACATCACCATATCTAATGGCTAGTTCATGATTTGTATAAAAGAGCTACTGTGGTGCTTATCTTCTGATTCTGATTCTTTTCTTGCCACTAATAAACCGTAAACTTGCTATTTCATGCTCATAACAGCTAATTCATGAACTTAAAACACTCTTGACATAACATACATGTTCTGACAACTAGAACTTATTAAGAACTTGAAAATCGATCCGTAATGCATAGTAACCGTGCAAAACATAATTCTTCACATAAAAACTCATATCTAAGTAGTGAAACTTATGTCTTGTGTTCCATCAAGAACAAAATGCTTAAAAACGTGTTATCATGATAAAACTCTTGAAACGACATCTGAAATACAATCTAAAGCCCTGATTTCATCTCAACAGTATGGTACTTGTAATTCATGTGTAAAAACTTTAGAAAACACGATTTCATACTAACTATTCAAACCACGCATAAAAGCTAAAGACTAGTGCTTTAAAATAGCACTTGAGAATCCCTCACCTGATTGTTGTCCAACTTGGGTCGAAAACGTTTCTTTAGTGAAAAACCTCCTCTATAGCCGTCTTAGATTGAATACTACGACTTGGTGCGGACAGAACTTCGTTACGACCTCGAAAACGTTCTCGATCACCGACAGGGCTTTGCTGTGGCTCCTCTCGTGCTCTCCCGCAACCTCGGCGGCCTTGCGGATCTACGGTGGAGAGATGGGCGTGGGATGAAGTGAGGAGGACTATGGGGGGTCATGGGTATTTATAGGCCTCCACCCCCTTTACATGTGTGACATGTGTCAAAATATAAGGGAGGTTCATGTGTCTCTTATCCATGTATGAAGACACATGGCATGGCACATGGCTAAATCATAAGGAAACTTGTTGCCCAAGTAAGCGACTAGTCTTATCCACGAGATAACTTGTTGCCCAAGCAAGCGGCTTCACCATGACACGTGTTAGACTTAGGATGATGACACATGGCACTATTGAGTTTTTGACACTTTTCCTGACTATGTAACGACACGTGTCCCATGATTTCCTCTCCATGTGTCCTACTTTTGCTAATGACGCTTAATTATCACTAATGACAGGTAATTAGCACTAATCATGCTTAATTAGTCTTAATGATGTGATTATGGCTAATGAGGGTAAATCTATGCTAATGACGCTTAATTATCACTAATGATGGGTAATTAGCACTAATGCTTAATTAGTCTTAATGATGTGATTATGGCTAATGAGTATAAATCTATAACATTATGGTCACTATGTAAGTAGTGGCTTCTACTACTTATAAGGTACTACCAAAATTCCAGGTTAGTAGATGTGGTACTATGTTTTGAGATGCTACACAATTCAGAGAACCTTTTGAAGTCCATTTTTATACATGATGGTCTCTGATATAAATACAACAAGTTTCAATGAACTTATTGCATCAAGGCGAATCTATTGACTATGGTATCTGTAAAGTGTGAACACTATCAATCCAAAATTTCCTTGAAACAACACTTGATAACATTCAAAGGCATAGTGTACAAAACGCGTATTACACTAATGCTCTGCGGTCATCCCATGGTGGAAGATCTTAATTAACCTAGCTTTGGATATGGTGTGATATGGGAATTTCCTCAAAAGGATATAAAATCTAAGCTACATGTCCTGAAGTGGCTCAAGGGGATCATGTAAAAAATATCTGATAACCAACCGCATGAAATTGACTCGACTAATGGGGTAAAATCTCCTAAGAAAGGTTGCTCGAAGCGTACCCAACTAGTTCGCTCCTCTCCCAAACTTCAGAACCATCTCGTGACTCAGTCCTTGAGTGACAAGGGAAAGGTCTTCAACATGTCATGCTCAAGTGTAATATCTGAATAGAATCAAGTATTGTAAATCTCCTCAAACTAAAAAAGATGCTTATACGGTTCCTCATGCGGCTTTCCATGAAATCTCGTCAGCAATGACACGGAGTCTGAATCAATAAAAAAAATTGGTAACCTCGATGTAGAAACTGACTCAACTCCATAATAAGATGTAGGCTGCTCAATCCACACTCTTGTCTCAGCAACTCGTGGACCCGAATCACTCATTTGATTAGTACTCGACTCATGGATCTCAACCCTCTGCTCAACTGCCACAGATGTAACTAAAGGCTGATTCGATGGAAACGAAGACTGAGATGGAGAGGATGATGAAGAAATAAGAGAAATAAAGGGAGAAGACTCTCCAGTATCAGAGTCATACTTGGAGAAGGATAGAGGACTCGACTCAGGTTCGATACATGAGATGTTTCGAACCGACCTAGATTAACGAGTAGGTGTGGGAGAGAGGGAGTCAGCAAGTGCTAACCGAAGCGATCGCCTACCCATCATAGTGACTCAAAAAGAAGAAAGCTGACTCTAGGTGGCAAGATGCAGACAACGAGTGACTTCTAGAAACTCAGAGATCTTAGACTCACACCACACAATCAAACACAAAGCAAACCCCAAATTCACCAACTCAACTTGATGATGACCAAGAAACCACGATTGCTAACCTTTTCAATTTTAGAGTTAGATGAGAATGCAGTTTTATCAACTGGTTTAGAGAGCTACTAGGTACCTAAATTTCCCAAAAGGCTGTCCCGAGTCTGTACGATTAGTTGCACCTACTTTCAGCTAGTATGGGAGTAAGTATGGACCGTAAACCGACTAACCCTTACTTGAGGAAGGAGCCTTACATAGTGTCTTCTAAACCACCCACTCTACTAAAGAATCTTAGACCATTTTCGGCTACCTGTGAGTCCTAACTAAGAAGTAGCTAATCGTTTTTAGAATCAGGAGTCTTGAAGAAAATTCGGGCTCTGGCTCTAACCTTAAGTGTCGTCCCTCATTCACTATCCGGAGAGTACTTGCAAGCCAACGTAGGGATTGCTCTCCTGAATCAATAAGTGGAGTCCTTTACGTTTATTTTTATGGTCAAGTAGAATTAGTAGTCCCAGTTTTAATTTTTTGGTTATCACTTTTTCTTTAATCTTTTTGAAAACAACGTCTAATGTATTTTTATCTTTTTTCTTTTAACCTAAGTGAAGAAAACTAGATTATGCAGCCTTAGATCTAATTAAACCTCTGGATACAAAGAAAAAATAAAAACATAATCCAAGCACCTACCCACAAAAATACGCGGAAAACAAAGAAAAAGCGTGAGGAAAACCACAATGAGGTTCCTATTCCCCGAAATGCATGACACCTGGTGAAACAAACCCCGAGAAATAGGAAGGCAAGGTAAAAGTCGAGATGCCCTTAAGGGTCCCCTCCTACAAAATTTAAAAATGGGAAAGTGCCCTTTATTTCTTTACAACAAAAATAAAGAAAAAGTAAACAAAAGCTCGGCTTCTCGGTTCAGCCTTGCGTTGCTCAAGTCTTGCAACACAACTTAGAAACATGAAGTCGTAAAATGCTACAAAAAATGATGTCTAATCTAGTGAAAAACAATCGAGAACCCTAAGTCATAGACTCTAGCCTAGCGTTGCCTCCCCACAGACTGCGCCATATATAAAACCCAACCAACCTACTACTCTAAAAGAAGAATAGTCGCTGTGTCGGTCGGGTGAATTTTACTAGAAAATTTATTTTTATCTTATTTATACTCCTAAACTCAAAGTTATAGCGATAAGTACGAGAGTGTCAAACTCAGGGAGGCAAACTATGGAAAACTAAGGTAAATAGTAAAGGAATCTAAGGTATTAGAGTTTCCTATTTTTTATTTTATTTTATGGATTTGTTCTGAAATTTTATTGGATTTTATAAAATTTTATATTATTTTTATGATTGTATATACCTAGAAGTAGGAAAATATAAGCATTTGAATTTATATTTTTTATTTGATTTCTATTTTGTACTTTTTATGTTTTTAATTTTATTTCTTATTTTTGTGATTTTTTAAAGGTTTTTAAAATTTTTATGGGTTCTGGATTATTTTTAAAGTAGAAAACAAGATTTTTATTAAAAATAGGGATTTCATTTTTATTTTAAAATACTAAACAACAAGAAAATATTTTTATTCTTTTTTTACTGGAAACTAGGTAAAAATACCTTTCTAATAAGATATTGTGGGTATTTTTTTGATTTTTCTTGAATTAATTATGTATTTTGAAGTTTTGAGTGTTTTTTTGATTTTTTATTGATTTTAATATCCATTATTTTATTTTATTTTTGATTTAATATGTAAAAAATAGTAAAATATACCTTAGGTAATTTTTTTTGGAGATTTTTATAAGTATTTTTATATTTTTATGTATTTAATGAGTTTTGTGTAATTTTTTTGTATTTTCAAAAGCTTTATTAAAAATAGAAAATATTTTTCTATTTTTTTTTAAAATTGTTATAATACGCTATAAAATTCAATACTACTTATTTATACGTATTTTTATTTTATTTTTATATTTATTTAAGATGTATATAGTATGTATAGTACTTATATACAGTGTGTAGGGCTATAAGTGTAATTAATAAGAAATTTAAGGGTGCGTAGGAAATATGCAGAAGTTTAGAGGATGTGCTCGAAAAAAGCTCCAGCAGATGCACGTTGTTGGTCACTTGCTAGCAGCTGGATGTGGACTTGTAAGGAATTAATAAATGATCGAGGGCATCTGTGCAAACATGTAGAGAATCACGTGATTTGCACATGTTCAGCAAAGCTCCAGGACATGTTTGCAATTTCCTGAACCACTAGGGGACTTTTCTGTAATTTGACCCAAAATATCGGGTGGCTTGCGTGATGCGCGCGTTAGGCACTTCTTTAGCTTAAGTGGTGGTCGGTATGTTTGATCTATAACCGATCGAACATCTGTTGAAGTAGGAGTTCTTCCCCAAAACAAACTTAGACAACGGTAGTCTTCTACTTTGAGCGGCAGTTGAGTAGCGACGATGATCAAATGGTGTGGCAATTAGGCGATAAAACCCTCGATCTAGTTGTGCTCGGTCGAGTTCAAGATGATGAGTCGTTGCTCTCCGGCTCACGATGGTGCTATGCTCCGAGTTATAGGTTCTCTCGGTGGTGGCTTCAGGTAGGACTGTCCCATCAGATTATATAGTTCAGACGATTTGATGCTTGCTCCAAACTGTTTGCTCCGCCTACAGGTGTTACGTCTTGACCTCCTGGAAAATCTAATTCTTTGCTCATCGATCGGAGATATGGATTTTCTAGAACAATGAAGGCGTTCCGGTGTTGTATCTCGATATGACCAAGCTGCTAATTCCTCAGGCATTGGTGTTTGACTCCAGGTCATTAGTATTTAGATTTGCAGGTGCTGATTCAGCTCAGATCAAATCAATACTCAACTCGACAGTCGATGACTCATATTGGATTGACTCTGATCTGATGAGAAGCTCTCCAACAACTCTATGAGGACCTGCAGTTGACATAGTAACTCCAGGCGAACCTCGGTCCAACATTACAGAGAAAAAGTGAATGGGGTGGATGAAATGTGGTCTCCTATGGAGGAGCTCTGGTGAAGGATCTCCGGGGAAGATTGCCTCGACATGAGACATGTCGTTCTAGGAGATGTACCTGCATGTGGATCAGAGGCTCGAGATTTGGGGATCTTGACCTGGTATTAGAGCTGGAAATGAATAGGGATGGAATGGATTCAGGATTGGATGAAGCAATCGAAATGGAATTGATGAAATCGTAATGGGATGAAAATAAATTTAGATGGTCTAGTAGAGGATTATATCAGAGACCTGAGAGAGAAATGGAATAGAATCGAGAGGGAAGAGAGAGATTGATAGAAGAATAGAAAAAGAAGTGGAGAAGAGGGGAAGATGATGGAATAGAAGGGAAATCTAACCTGGAAATGGAGAAATGGTTGATGCCACTTATGGATGAGCTGGGAGGAGCTCCTTCTGATAGCCTTCATGCGGCTGCAGAGACATGGAGGCTGGGCATAATGGAGACGGAGATGGAGGACTATCAATCCTCGTCTAACTCTAGAGTTCACTAGAAGAAAAGTAGAAGTAATGGCGTATCTTAGGAGCTCTAGGGGATGCTAGGGTTTTATAGGGAAGAAAACGTGGGGAGCACATTGGAGGTGGCGTCACCAGCAGAGCACGATAGCGAGGAGGGGCGGTTTGATGAACGGTCCAACGACTAGGTGATTTGGTCATTGGCTGGAGGGAGAAGGGAGAGAGGCGGAGGACGTTTGTCAAGGAAAAAGGGAAAGGAAGAAAAAAGATGGGGGGAGAAGAGGGAAAACGAGGAGAGAAAAGAAAGATATAAAAAAATAATAATTAATTGTCATTAAATAAATAAATAATTATTAAATAAGTAAATAAATTAAGCTAATAGTTAAATTAAATACATTAATAAATAAATAATTTTAAATAAATAAATAACTAAACAAATTCTTATTTATTTTATTTTAATAATAAATTATTTGTAAAGTATAAAAATATAAGAAATGAAATAAATTAAATAAAAAATGATTAAGATACATTGTACAATTTCTACCAATACAGTCCCATAAGCTACTTTTTACATATTAACTCCAATTTTAGTGAAATTAGTTCCATTTGATAGATAATTCTATAAAATGAACTTTAAAAGTTTGTATGTCCAATTCGGAGTTCATATGACTGAGTTATGAGGTCCATAAGTTTTGGGTCACGGCTTCGTAGGATTTATTGGTATTTATTTAAAGTCATATTTTTATATATTTTTTGAGTGATTTTTATAAACACGTTAAAAAAAGAATTTAGTTAATGAGGAGTAGGAATAATTAATTAGAAAAAAGAAGGTATATATACATATATTACATATATACAAAGGGTCCAAACACCAAAACTCACACTTTTTATTCTAATACTTTTTTGATATTTTTAATAATTAGTATTAGTTATAAAACGAAGTTTAAAAGTGAGTTTTGTCAATTTGGAGTTTTCTATAAATAGTTATGAACCTTGGAAGTTGGCTTTTACGACTTTTAGGTTCATTATAAATAATTATTGATACATTTAATAATTATCTGATATTTTTATAAATTAATATATATTATTATGAACAACTTTCGTGAAGAAAATATTTTAATTTGAGATTATGTGAATGATAAATAAAATATGTGAACATATGTACAAGGTGAAAAATCTGTTTATATATATTTGTGATCTTGATTTTCTAACATTTTTATAAATTGGTATCCTTATCTCCTCCTACTTATTTATTTTTTCGGCCAGGTCCATATTGACTCAATCTAGAAGTTAGGATCAATATGTACATATTTCATATCTACATGCCTCTTTTCTTTTATTTTTATATTTATTATTTTATATTGGATAAAATAAATGCTAAATATATAATATTAACAAATGTGGTTAGAATGTTAATTAGTGAGAATTTATGAATATTTACATGTATTTTACTAAGGATTTTAGCCAAAATGAAAGAATAGAGGAGATGAATCATGGATTCATCAGTTACCTGTACAAATAGAAAGGCAGTTAGTAATTTATCAATTGATTTTGCCAAAAGGGAAATGTGCAAAAACAAAAAGGTAGTTGGTAATTTATCAGTTGTCATGGTAAATTATATGAGATTATTTATAAGATAATAATAGCTTAAGAGAATATCAAATAAACATGTAAATTATATCAAATTAGCCTCCTCCTTCTCTTAGAGAAGTGTCGCGATCCTGAGATTTTTAATAAAACAATATGAGATTTGCAAAAAAACAGTCTAAAGTTTGTAAAAACATATGAGATTTGTAAAATAATATGAGATTCATGCCTTCGCTTTCTTGCACCTCATCCGTGCCCCTTCATCCTCCCGTACCCCCTTTTCCGTTCACACCCCTCCTCCACCCTTTCCCTTCATGTTGTCAGCCTAGACGACTACATCCCCTCGTCGACGTCATTAACTTCATCCCCTCCTTTGCCCTTCTCTTCCACACCATAAGCTGCACCCCCCTCCTCCCTTCTCCTCCGCATCGCTGCCTCCACACATATACCTCCTAGATGCCCCTCCTCTACGTACCACCGTCAAGCTTACCATCATCACATGCAACCATGAAGCTTCAACATCTGCTGCATAAAGCCTCAGTATCCAAATCTCTAGCTCGCATTGTTCTATCTAGATCTCCATGCTGCTTCCATCGTGTGTGTGTGTGCGTGAGAGAGATGAGATAAATTAGGTCATATAGTTGTCTCGAAAATGTATTTTCAAGCATTACAATAATATAATAATACCCCATTAATTACAACCACGTGATTGAAAATAGAGGGATGGAATGGATGGTGAACCCCAATATCATTGATTACCCATGTGTGGTAATATGTGAAAAATGGATCTACCCAATGTGCGATAGCTAAGTTTGACACTTCTTTTTATTTTTTATGATACCTTTTTTAATAAACTTGATAGAATTTAAATCAAATAATATCATCATATTCTCATTAAAAATTTAACAAAATTCGAGACTCTTATTTTGTAGACGTGTGTGTTAGAAATGTATGTTTTTCATATTATCATCAAGGTCAAAGTCATTGGGGTTGTCTAACAAGTGCACACTCTCATGAGATGCAGGTCTCTGGTTAGTACTGGGTGTTGTGATCAACACATCGCTCTCTACATGAAAATGGCAGTGAATCTCTCCTGATCCATAATCAATAACAACTCTCTTAGAGGTAAGGAAAGGCTGTCCTGGGATGATGGGAGGGTGCTCCACAGGGATGGAGGTCTACATGAGCAATACGACAAAATCAGAAGTGAAGTTCATGCCCTAAATAAAAACAACATCATTTTCTGGAATACCCTTCGGCCTCTTGATAGATCCATCAGCAAATTGAACTACCATCTTGGTTTTCTTGAGAGGCCCAAGATGAAGTGATGATACCATAGAGAAGGGTATTATATTGATTAAAGTACCACCGTTGATGAGAGTATTATCAAAAGAATAGTTAGAGATGGAGCAACTCACAAGAGGTGTGGTAGTGTTCCCTTTCTTAGAATGTAGACGGTGAGAGATGGCGTAGGCAGTGGCCATGGTCAAGATGTGACGCTCAGATATACTCCTCCGCTTTCTCTTCTTGTGTTGAGGAGCAGATAAATGGGTCATGGCCTAGTGAAGTGGGGATTTAATGATCTAATGAAGGGTGGACACCACTTCAGGTTCAATCAACATTTTTTGAATTTTTGGACCTCCTCTATACAAGGGAGGAGATCGGAATCAGCATATACACAAGGATTCCCAAGAGCAGTCTGTACTGTGTCATCCTCAGGGTCAAAGGTGGGACATGTGGTGAATGGCTGTGGGAAAATGGTCTGGCATGGGTGTTCTCTCCTCACAAAATGAATCAACGATGTGTCTCCCAAAATCTTTTTGGATTTTTAAAATTTTCTCATTTTTTGTATTTTGGGTGATTGCGAGTTCTCATGATTATCCTCAAGTAAATCCATATCCTAAAATAGTGGAGCAACATTCTATCTCTTATTTATGTTAAATAGGTTGCTAATCCTCGAATTCATATGCTCCATCATCTAGTTTAGGGTCTCAAGTGCGGACATCATGAAAGATGACTCTAAAATCCCAAGATCAAGTGAGTGGAATGAGGGTGAGTGAAAATCATACTCCGATTCCTGAAATAATGGGTTAGAAGGATATATACAAAAATCACGAGGAATGTCCTCCTAGAGACAGGGAGGTGTACCGACTAGAGGACGCGAGGGATTCGTGAAGGTCGGATAAAAATCACTCCAGCCGGCCATCTCTGAAACAAGAGAAAATGATCAGGAGAGCACGATGGTCAAGTCAAAAGATGTGGAAAAAAGGCGCAAATGCGCAGATGGATGTAGTATGCACACAAGCGATCACAAATAATATACACAAAGCAAAACACACCCCTCTATTCACCTACTCAACTTGGTGAAGACCGTGAAAGCTCGGTCTCTTATTCTTGTCTGTTTTAGAGTTAGGTGAGAATCACAAAAATTGTACAAACACTTAGGTTGGCTTATGGGATTAAAGAACTAACCTTAGTGTGTACGCAAGCAATTTAAAATGAATACAATGTGGGGATTACTCGCCCCAAGACAATGATTTTTCTTACATTATTTTAGGGTTGAGTTTTCTTTAACAGACCTAATTTTAGGCAGTTGTCACTTGGTTTGAATATTTTCAATAAATCGCCAATCAAGTATCCAATTAGCTTTTTAAGTTATGTGAGTAAAAACAAGGAAGGAGATCGGAAATGCCAAAGCATGCTTAAATATAATGATGCATGCAAGGGTTAGAGATGCATAACTTATCACCGACACTCTACATGCAAAATGATCCTTGTAGAATTTAAATACAGAAAAATAAACTAACCTATATGATGCAAGTGAACCGTCCTAAAAATAGCTTCTATTAATGGGTAAGTGTTGGACATGCGAGCCCACGAAGAGCCATTATGTAATAAATGTTATTGCAAATATCATTCCCTGATCTGAAATGAAGAATACATAATTTGCATAATAGGTCCCTTAGTATAATTAGGGTTATGTACCATGGCCATCTTAATGATCATACAACTGTTGATTCAATTATTGAATCATAGAGGCTGATGCTTGGATGAATGTCTAATGAGTTAGATTGAGGACTCATCAAGCACTGTCAAATGATTGTTAAGAGATGATCTCCAGCCTGAGTAGGAGATGGCAATCCTATCTCATTTAGGCTGATATCTGACCGACCTCTTGATGCAGGTCCTCTGCATAGGAATAGAGATTCGGAGGTGTCATATGAGTTAGGTCAAAGAGTTGACTAAACGAGATCGAGATAACCAAAGTCCTATATCGTATGCTGTCATGATATAGGCACGCATCCTCTGACCGAAGACAGATGTGTTACTATATGTCTGAGTATGTACATTTGGCAGACCAATAGGTTGATGACCTAATCAAGGTCTATACACCGGCGCACTGGTATGCATATAAGGGCATATGAGTAATACGATCTCTCAGAGGGATCATACAGGTTCACTACTGAACCGGAAGACATGAGCTCACTCATGAGATTTTGGGAAGAAACAAATTCCGTGCGCTCGGTCGTCTCGCTTTTGAAGCTTGACTGAATTTGTAGGTTTGATATATAATTTTGGAAAGTATATGATCAAGACCTATGTATGATATATGCTTTTGGAAAGTATATGATCAATACCAACTCCCAATTATCAAAATGAGAAACTTACTGATAAAACCCAGAAGTAGGCAGTATAAAGTTGATCTAATACTTCGGGTTTATTCTGAGTCTTCCAATATGCAGAATGTACGGGTATTAGGAATACCTGAGGCTGATGTGATCATAAACGACTATATAACCATGACACTTCATTCCTAGGGAGTGATGAAACGGGTCTGGATTTTAGTGACTCCTCTCAGTAGAGAAGTAATCTGATCTTGATCCAAATGTTGGATATTGATCTGAATGTGATTCAGAGGCAATGAGAAGATTAGATTTGCTGTCTTGATTTAATCAAGCATCTATGAGAGGCTCGAGATCTGGATTTGAGATGTAATCTCAATATCCAAGTCACTATACGTGGAATAATACAATCGCCCTATCCTTATCTCCAAGTATTCGCGGAGAAAGCACATTATCCTTGAAAGAGTTCATGGATAATTCTATTGTTGATATATGTATCCGAGCATTGAGAAAATGGATAATTAAATGTGATTTAATTATCATGAACAACATGAATTTGATTCATATTATAAGGAGAGTTATCTTAGATAATTAAATGTGATTTGATTATCAAAGATGTAAATAATGTGAATGTGATTCATATTATTTGAGCACATGAGAACAAGTTATCCAATATAATTAAATGTGATTTAATTATTATGGATAAGAATAATGTGGATAGTAATATCCAATTATTCATAATTTATTATAAATGTGATTTATAATGTAGTAGAGAGAGTTAATTATAATTTATATTTGTTGATTAATTATTATGTGTATTGGATACACATTGTGTAATTAATTGACAATGTAAATTATATGTTTTTTTGGGTTGTGAATATGATTCACAATTTTCCAATGTCAAGATTGCAATATTCTCAAATATAATTATGAATTATTTTTGATGAATAAAATCCCAACAAAAAGTTGTTGGAAATAAATAATGAAGAAAATCAAGGAGGCATGCAATCTCATGGAAATCCATGAGATTGCCTCCATAAGGAAGGAGGTGGGCGGCACCCAATTCCTATATGGAATGGGTGGCCGTCCCCCCTTGGATGTACATGGAAATGTAATCTCCATGTATATTCTCTCCTTATTTATTTATGTGATTTGGGATTGATTTATATTTGATTTTGTCAAATGTATTTTAATCTAAATTAATTCACAACTGTTGGCTTTTACCAACAACAATCTTGACCATTGGATTGACATAAATCAATCTCATCCATTGATTTTATATGTCCCATGGATTGATATCCATGGATCCCAAAACCCTAGAAATAGAGCGGCATACCCATGCTCTCTCTTTACACACACAATGCTTGAGAAGCACATCTCTCTCTCTCTCTTTCTCTCTACATGCCATCTCTCTTCCTCTCATGGTCGTCCACAATGGATGACCTAGAGAGGAGTCTCCATCGCCGCATCGTCGTTGTAATGCTGCCCGATCGTCTGCTCGTGGATCTCCGTCTACTTCGGTGTGCCTCGCTCGTGAAGAAGACATTAGATCTCGTGTGTCAAGATCAGGAGATATGCCACTTGGATCATCAACATGGATTGCGAGAAGCACGCGGTTCATCCCCGCACTCGCAAGCGTCTCCTCCGTCGGATCGGACTTGAGACAGGAGGTCTCTTCGTTTAGAGACTCGATCGCAACCACGCTTCAAGAGGTAATCCTATTACTTGTTTGTGGTTTAGACGAAATGATCCGAGAAGTGTTCTTGGATCATGTTGTTTCGTCGTATGAATATTTTTTAAATTCCGTTGCATCGAGCAACTAGTGCGACTAGTCGCTCCTCGTCGTATTCGATACGATGCTCACGCTTCCGTGATGCGCTTGAGGATTTTACCATATCCTTTAGTAAGAACCAATTAAGGTATGACATATTTTTTATATTTTTGATGAATTTTTAGGATTTTTAATTGGTTCTTACAAAAATCTAACAATAACAAATAGTCTACATGTATTTTTTTAGATTTTTAAAATATACAGAAAAATAAACAAACCTATCTGATGCAAGTGAACCCAAAAAATTCTTAGGATTTTTAGACCTAATTAATTACCTGGCTCAAGCAAATTAATTAAAGTAATCAATAGGTAGCTCACGAAATCCCTGTGAAACAAAGAAAAATAAGGTAATGAAAACAAAACTGGTGAGGTCCCCCAATTGCACCGACACTTGGTGAAACAAACCCTGCAACAAATGAATGTCTGTTTACTAGAGTTCAATTGCTAGAAATAAATAAAACAAAGTCTAAAACAATTTTTTTTGGTCTCCTTCAATACTTCTTATCCTCCTCTCACGCTCTCCTGCAGCATCAAGATGAATCAAGCCGCCTCCACTTCGCTTAGGTGCTTTGGCTCTCTAGGATCGCCTCCTTCGCTCCGCGGGCCCTCGCAAGAAAAAAGGAAAGAAAAAATGTGTAAGAAACACAATTATAAAATATGATCAGGCAAAATAAATGAGATACAGTGAATATGAACAATGAATTCAATATGACAAAATATAAATAAATGTTTACAACCAAGTTAGCATGTCAAAAGAGAAACCGAACTACCCCCGTCGTGTCGCCCCGGCAACACTGCCATTTTGTTACTTACGCTTTTCATGGGTTTTTATTTAATTAAATTATGAACAAGTTGTTGCAAACCAATGAAGCATCAACAAAAAAAATTATTTGTTTTTCTTCTAAAGCCAATAATTACTGAAATATAGCAAGAGATTTTTTCCTATTTAATTAACCTGTATAATAATAGGATCGAACTCAGGGAGGCTACAATTCTCGATGGTTATTCTTATAATCGAAAAGTCAATTAAAGGAAAAAGGGAATCTCAAAACTATCTTGGTTTTTGTGAAATTTTTATATTTTTAATTTTTTTATTTCTATTATTTATTTTCTATTTTTTAATTTTTAGTGATTTTAAATTTTGCAAATTCTTAATTTTCAAAAATCTAATTTTCAAAACAACTTTATACACAAAAGAGATGCATTTTTTAAAATTTGTAAAATATGACAAAAATGCTCATAAATGTCCAAGTAATTTTTTTGTACTTTTGATGAATTTATACTGTTTTTATATTTTTTTGAGATTTTTAGATTTTTTAGGATTTTTAAAATGAATAAAAAGGGGAAAATCCAAATAGTGAGCAAACATGATTATTTTTTGATTTAAAAATGTAAATGAATGTTGAACTTATAAAAATTATTTTTACTAAAAACTAAAAAAAGTTTTCTACAAATAGGATCTCAAATTACTATTTTTGGATTTTTTACAATTTTCTGTGATTTTTCTATATTTTTAGTATTTTGCATTTTTTTTGGTTTTAAAAATAATTAATTTATGAAATTTGCATAGAAAAAATGCACAGAAAGAAAACTAATCTATTTTTTTTGAAATTTTTTATGTAATATTTGAATTTTTATGATTTTTCAAATTTCAAATAGGGAAAATGCAATATTTTTGATTTTTTAATAATAATAAATGCAGATAAAATGCAATAAAAATTTTATGCTAGAAAGAGACTAGATAACAGTGACTAAACTGCAAATAGTTAATGTTTTTTTATTAAACAAATAACTGAAATAAATAATAGGAAGAATTTCACAATTTATCCAATGAAAAGCGTGCCGAGCACATGGTGTTCCTAGCGGGGGCTTCTTTGCGATTGTGAAAAACTCTGAAGGGCTTCTTTATAATTGGCCCAAAAAATTAATTTTTTAGGGCACGTATGGGGTCTTTTGTCTATTCTTCGTTTCCATGCCACGTAAGGGAAGGGGAAATGTGGACATCGCCCCTTCGTTCTTCACCTCCAAATCGACGGTAGTGGGCTTCGATGAAGCTGGCAAGACTGAGGGCATATGTTGCTGCTTCGCGTGGGACGTCGGAGGCATGCGTGATGGGGCGACGGAGGTAGTGATTCTCTTGGGGGATGGTAGCAGGCATGGGGAGATGGTTGCTCAAAGAGGCTGCAAGCTCACGGCGGTAACGTACAGACGATGGAGATGATGGGCTCACGGTGGAATAGCGACGGAAGGGTGCGGTGCTCGTAGAGGCTGCAAGGTCACAGGGAGGTAGTGGGGCTTCGCGTAGCAAGGTCTTCAGGTGGACGGTGAGGCTCCAGTCGAGATGAGGGAGCAGATCTGGATGGTGCTCCTTCGCACGGGGTGATACACTTCTCCGAACTCCTTCGCACGACGTTGGTGACTCATCGGGATGGTGCTGTGTAGTTCGAATAGAGGTGAGGGGCTTCTTCCACGTGCGGGGGGGGGGGGGGTCGACGATCGTCTGGCAGCGAAGATGGGCTCCAGGAGGTGGCTAGGCGGGCCGCAGGTGGCTGTGAGGAGGATGCTGGCACATCCCTAAGATGGTGGTTGGCGGTCGGTGGAGGAGCAGCGGACACCGCCTGCGGGTGGAAGGCCAGCATTTGTCGCATTTATTTCTTTTTTTATTTATTATTTTTTTCTTTTTCCCTTTTGTAAACAAAAAATGTAAATTTTCTTTATTTTTTATATTTTTTAAATGTTTTTTGAAAGGGAAGCAACTATATTTTTTTAATTAATTTATTTATTCCAGCAAATTAATATAAAAACTACGCGAGCACAATGGCTCAGTATAAAATCAAATTTGGAAATGTGAGTGGATGACAGATCTGGTGAGGTGGAAGATAGATCCGAGTCTCCGGTCACCGTGCATGGTCGGAGTTGAATGTTTGCGTGAGGTAGAACGTGAACGTGGAGAGATCAGAAATATGAGATGAAATCATAATCGAGGGCAGATCAAATCGTGATGGGTTATTAGAAAAATGATTAACTAAAATCTGGAAATATAAAATGACAACAAAATTAAAAATGCGAAAAAATAAACTATGTAACCTAGATTAAAAAAAAGAGAAAATGGATCTCACCGTGGGAGTGGAAAATGCCATGATGGCCTGGACGAAGGCCGATTCGCTGTCATCGGAAGGCTCGGAGGCTGGGCACCTTTCTAAAATAAGAAACTCTTGGAGATTAGGCTCCTCTCACCAAAGGTTGATCCAATTAAAATGAGGGAGGTGGAACTATATTAATAGGAGAAGAATTGAATTTGAATTTCAAAAAATTAAATGGAGATAAAGATAAGGAAATTTTGATATGAGATAAAGATAGAAAGGAATTTGTGGCGGTGTTAATTACATTATTTGCATAATTTTATTATTTATTTCGTTTCGTCACTTTACTAAATTAAATAATAAATGTCAATTATTCATTTTTTGTGAGGGTTATGTAAGGGAAATAAATACCCAAGGTGGGGGTACAGATGCAATTTGTGGAAGCTCTAGGGGTGGTGGTGTACTTGGTCCTAATGTCACGTGAGGCACACATGTGTTTTATAAGCATGGACCTTCTTGGAGATTGCAAGAAGAATGGGGGCATCACTGCAATCCACCCACCTGTGAACATGAGGGGCGCATGCGGGGAAGGTTTGGCTAATGGTTGGGGGTGGACCTCCACGTGGCACGTGTATACAACTTCAGGTCAACTGAACCTGGATGCTTGGAAGTAGCCTCGTAAGGGGTGATGCGGCTGGATGAGAGCCGCTAGATCAAAAAGTGAGCCTTGATCCTACAACAACTGTAGGTCGAATGCGTCTTGGCTGCGAGGATTGTAGGAGGGCAGTGAAGGTGACGCACGTGGCCTGAGCGATGGGAGCCAAGGCAAGTCTCGTGAAGCGGTTGAGGTTGTGGTGTCGAAGGTGAGCGATGCCGATGGAAGCTTAACTGAGGTGGCAAAGGAGAAAGCGAGCTCGTGGGCCGAAGTAAGTCGAAGGTCCTCGCCTGGAGGCGGTGCAACGACAGATGTACTTCTAGATACGAGGTGGAACGCGAGCGACTGAGGCGTGGCGATGGATGGTGGTATGAAGTGGAAGATTTAGGCGAAGTGGATGATAGTGGTGGGCGATGAAGTTGAGCGGAGGTGAAGGTCGGAGCAGAAGATGATCGATGGCGTGCAAAGGATGGTGAGCACGGTGGAGTGGGATTGATTTGAGGGAGAGGAGATGAGAGTATGGTAGCTATAGAAGGATAGCAAAGATGGAAATGAATGAGATAGAAGGAGGAACATAAAGAGGAAGGAAAGAACAAGGACAAAGAAGATATATGGATCACCTGTGTTGGAGGAAGATGAAGGCTCCAAATCTTATGTTTGCCTCAAGAGGTCGACGAAGCCTTGAAGCTTCGATAGATCGTGCCTGGTGGACAATCATCACCGTGGTTGGAGGGTTGTTACCACCTCCACTCCGAGATCTCTCTCTATAAGATATGGATATGGTGGATGCTTTGATGGTAGACTGTGATGTCACTTAAATATGAGAGGAAGAGAGGGGATAAAGCGTCAGGATTTCTTTGCATGCGATATGGAGACGGACAGAGGTAGTTCGCAAGGTCAACGCGATGGAATAAGACGATAAGGAGATTGGATTTTAATGGTTGGTTGTCTTTAGGGATAGAGAGAGATAACCATGGCGGTGTTGGTTCATAGAGTGAGATTGCCGGAGATAGGATAGAACAATTATGGAGGTTGCGGAATTCCAGGAGGGGTGAGTTGGTTGCGAGGTAGATGAAAACAGTGGCGCAACAAAGGAGGAAGAAAATGGCATGCACGAAGTGCATGAGGAGGGAGGAGGAGAGGAAGTCATGTGCTAGGGACGTGATGAGAGAAGAGAGAATGAGGGCGAGTGACCACTAACCACGTGGCCCAATGGTGTGAAGCTATGTGGTACGGAGTTGATCGGAGATGTTAAGCATGAAAATACAGAAATAAATACATTTAAAATGGTAAATGGATTTGGATGAAAAAGTTCTCAACAAGAAAAATGTGCAACTAGTTATGATATACAATGTTCATGAAGGACTCATATGCAAATGAAATGTGGTATGCAAGGTATGAACTATTTGTGATATTTTATGGTATGCAAGGTATGAATTATTTCGTGATATTTTATGTACATAAAATAACAATTTTTAGCTTTGAAATTTTTTATTTGATTTCATGATGATAGATAAATGCATGTAGAAATCAAACAAGCTATTAAATAATGCAATAGACTCAAATGACACATTCTTTGGATTTTTATGGGTTGACTTAATGTTAAAATAAATTATGTAGGCTAATTATGTACAAGTGAATTAGGTGAATAAGCTCAAGTCAGAATTGATCTTTTTCTTTGATTTTCCGATTTCTTTGGGATTTATTTGTATATAATTTATTAAAACAATGAATACATTACAGAAATGAAAAATAAAATAATTAAAATGAGTGAAATATGCACATGAAATGATAGGTCAAAATCAACATGCGCAAAAGAGGCCTAAAACCCAACTTTCACAAAATGAGCTATAATTTTTATGAAACTGGTCTTGTTTTGAAGGTATTTGAATGTATATTATATTAAAGGTGAGTAGAGTGAATTAAATACTATATGAGAGAGGGGTGCATTTTAGTCCGTCTATCCTAAAATTATGGTTTGGGTTTATTTTGCATATATACAAGTTAGTTATATTCTAGGATTTTTCATGGATTAATGTTAGAAATATGTACACAATGGAGTTGGTTTTATGTCAATTGGAGTTAGCATGAAATAATTTAAAGTGCATGAAGTTAGGTGAAAAAGTGAAGATAATTATGAATGCATGATAATTTGTGTAAATTAATTGTGAGTACATGAAAAGTTATTTTTTTAAAGGTAAGACGTAAATGATACTAAATTCTCAGGACAAATCTCTATTTTCAGCTAATTAGAGTGATGAATCATGGATTCATCATCTTCTCTTCTTCTTATCTCTCTACCTCTCTTTCCTACTTGCTCCTAGTTGACTCAAGAGCGTAGACATCCTAAGAAGTCATCGTTATCGTCCAATACCTCGCAAGAACAGTCAACAAAGAAAGAGGTGGTCAGAATAGTCAAATAAGTATCAATAATTAAAAGAAAAAATAAAAGAGGAATAATTTACAAAAATGAATGCTACACTCCGTTGCTCCCCAGCAACGGTGCCATTTATTTGGCCACAGAATTGATGTCTGTCTGCTAATCTCATACAATTAGCAATCATTGTGTGGTCGAACACAAGACCAACGACTAAAACAACAATGAAACCCTACAATAAAGGAATCAAGCAATGAAATCGAGAGTGAATCAAAATTTTTTATACCCTACAATGAATGTGTATAGTGGACAAGCAAGCAAGGGCCGAACACAGGGAAACAAGTCAGTGTAGCATGGAATTATTAATTATAAATAAATAATGAATATTTAATAAAGGTATTGATGTACAATTACTCAATGAAATAATCAATCAATTTTTTATTTTTTGCGGTTATTTATTTATTACTTTTTATATATATTTATATCATTTTATAATTTTATAATTTTATAATTTGTTAATCTTCTTTTTATAATTTTTCTGATTTTTATTTCATTTTAAATATAATTTATATATAACTATATATAGATATATAATACAATATACTGTATAATAATTATAAATATAAATAAAAAAATGTAAATAAATTTTTTACTAATATTTCATCTTTTTCTAATTATTTTTAATTTTTGGAGAATTTTCGCTAATTTTTAAGGATTTTTAAAAACAAAAAAGTCTAAAATTATGACTATAAATAGGCTGAATGTTTTAAGGTATTAAAATAATAAAATAAAACCAAAATTCCTTAAAACAAATTTTAATAATTAATATATAATTTAAAGAAAATTCATAGGCATAAATTTCTATTTTTGAATTTTTTGAAGATTTTTCATAATTTTATGAGGATTTTGTAGCTTTTTTATTTTTTAGTGTTTTTCCTTTTCTATTTTTAAGGATTTTTTGGTATATAGTTGCAAAATACAATAATGTACAAACAATAGTTATTAGGAATTTTTAAGTGTATTATATATATATATATTTGATTTTTTAAAGCAAATGGAAATGTTATTTTGATTATTAATAAATTGGAAACTGACTAAAAAACAAAACAAAAGGTATGCGTAAAAGATCAAGTAAACAAGCACAAAGCCCTATTTTTTCATAGTTTTTTGGTTTAGAGATGATATTTAAAAAAATAGAAATCAAATACAAACAATAATTGATATACTAGGGGTATATTTCCAATTAAAATAAAGAGCAAGGTGCAAAATTCAAAATAACCAAAAATTTACAACTAATGTAGAAATTTAAATATTAAACTACAACTTCAAAGAATGCAAGGGCTTCTATTCAAAATTCCCAACTCACGTGGAGGCCCAATTGAGATGCGCTGGCAAGGACCTAGATGTAATAATAACAAGGCTCATCAGGTCACTTGCTATTTTTACGAACTTTTTGTAACTACTATAAAACATTTAATTATTAAATATTAATATACAAAAATGAGGGGCCAGATATATATATTTTACCCACTACAGCACTGGATCGTGTGGTTGTTGTGGTATTCATTTGATGCGTGTCAACCGCTCAACGCATGATACCCCTTCGACGATCGACACTCGTGATTAGATCCAAGATCAGATCGGATGGCTAGTGGTGTCTAAGATCTTACGGGTGTCCTTTAATCTGGGTTAGATACGAGATTCAATGGCCACTGCCTGCTTTGAAGAACACCGATGAACTCTCACCTAGAGCTTGCTCCATCAAGGCTATCTCCCTCCATTGGCCTCATCTGTGATTGCTAGGATGGGGAAATTCTCTGACAGGTCTTCCATGTCTGTAGAGTTGCTCAAACGTTTTCGGGTCCCAACGCTCGGGCACGAGACTGCTCACCAGCTTGAGATGCATTTCTTGAGTTCAAAATCCCCTCGGAGGGTGTTCCAAGCGCTCCCTGCATAGATAAAAAGAAAACCTTCCGGTGAAGCTGCTTGGGCTTTTATTAGGTGGAGTCGTAGTGGAATGGAGTGGGGGTGATGAGGTCCGATGAGGAAGAGGAGGAGGATGGACATCGGTAGACCAGATCAAACACTATCTTGGTGAAACTTGTAGTGTAGAAGGTAGAGAATCAAAGAGGCAAGGAAATGAGGTGGATGGGAGTGGTCGAAACAAGGTGGCTATCTAGAAACGATGGTCGGAGCTCGAGAGTCCAACGAGATCAAACTCCTAAATCTCCACTAAAATGATAACTAAATCATGAAATAAAAAGGCAGAAATGAAAGACACTTACTAAATCTACCTAAAATTGACATAAAATTACCTCGAACAACTGGAGACTGTGAGTTGGAAACTCAACACTAGTGAGCAGTGGAGATGGCTGGGAACCACTTCCTACTCCTCCCTCCACATTGAGAAGAACGATAGAGAGCTCCTGTCACAAACCTCAACACCATGTATGTCCTCCGAGGGGCTAAGGTAGATTAAGAAGGGAACCAACACTATAAATGTTAAGAAGGGTGGCTTTTATATAGGAGGTGAGCGGGAGGAGTTCGAAGGGAACTTGCGTGAGAAGGATGCATGAATGATGATGGAGGAAGGGTTGACGTGAATCATGGAAGATAGGAGATCAACATGACGGGAAAATTCAAGGGTGGGGGGATATGGCATTGGCAAGAAAAATGAGAGAATACATGTGTGTCGTCAGGTCTAACAGACGTCAGGGGGTGAAGAAGTACAGTTGACCCACGATCAACTTTTGTGACGTTCTGGTTGGTCCACATGGACCAACCAGAAAAAGGGAATACGAAATAATTGTAAAATCAATAAATAATAGTGAATGAATTTTTTAATTTTAGGTTATAAAATAAGAAATATTTTTTATTTTATATAGTATTTAAATATTTTTTATTTATTTTTATGTCATTATTTATTAGAAGTTATTATTTACAAGTATAATCATTGGTATATTTACCTGTTCATTATATATATATTATTTTATTTTTGTATTTTAGATTTTATTAATATTTACATTATTTCATATGTTTTAATTTATTTATACACATAAATATATTTTGGTGGTATTTTCTAAAGTTGTTTGTCACTTAAAGAAGTATGGATATTTATTATACAAGTATACATATAGGTAATCCATCTATGTATTTAATGTATTATTATAATTTATTGTATTTTTATGGTTTTAATTCATTTTTAATTATTTACATATATTTGAAATAATATTTACATAGTTATAATAATATAAAATTATAAAAAATATAATGAAAAAAAAATAAAATGAATATTTTATTCATGTATATTGTACAATAGGGGTCTAGAACCTAACTTTTGCATCTTAACTCCAAATTAGATGAACCACTGCATTAAATAGCTAATAAAAAGTTACATACAATTAAAGGTTATTTAGACAAATTTTGAGTTCATATGGAGAAGATACATGTCTGAGAAGTTTAGGTTTGGGATTTTTTTAGTATAGAATGTACAATATGTTTTATTTTTAGATGAAATTTTTTTTTTATTTTTCTATGTATTTTTAATACAACTTTCATGTACAAAGTTTCTTTATTTGAAGTATAAATAATAAAGAACAAATAGGTTCCAAAAATGAATTATTGAAGAATAAATAAATATGGTTTTTATTGTTGATTTTGGCCCTTATTGGGGTTTTGGGTCATAAAATACCTTTAGCATTTGATTTCTTTTTCTTTTCTTTTCTTTATTATTTTATTTTAGCAATAATTACAATATTTTATTTATGATTATACATTAAATAATAAATGTTATTTAGTACAAATTAATGCTAATGCATGCCTTTAGCTACTGTTTAAAGGCCAAAATGAAAGAATAAAGGTGATGAAATAGATATTCATAAGTTGGGATAGCTTCCACGAACCTACATAGGTATTCAACTACGAGAAGAATGTACTCAAATCCATTACTGTTAGGGAAAGGTCCCATAAAGTTAATACCCTATGCATCGAAAAAATAAAAGATGATCACGGGTTGCATAGGCATGACATCTTTGGGGCCAATGGTCCCTCCCATTCTCTGCCAAATCGGACATGACCTGACAAACACATTGTAGTATCTTCTCAGTTGTCCTCTTCTTGAAATGGTGTCCTCCTGCCTCCAAGGTATGGCAAATCCTCCAAATGCAATCCGATCCTTTGTAGAAATGGAACATATCCTCCCAATGGTAGTGTCTGGATTCCGACTTCAGTCGATCAAATCTTCTCTTGGGACATGCCTGAGGAACTTTCTTGAAGATAAGATAATTCACCATGTAGGCATACTTTGGGGGACAGTTAATAAATTAAATTGATCATTTGGGAATGATTCTCTAATTAACTCTTACTGAGGGGATTTATTATATTCAATCCAAGAAAAATGATCAGCCACCGCATTCTTTACTCTAGGATCATCCTTAGTTTCCAAATCAAAATCCTGGAGTAAGAGTATCCATCTAAGAAGGCGTGCCTTCATGTTCTTCTTTGCCATTAAGTATTAGTTGGTTGAGTGATTTGTATATACTGTCACCTTAAAACCAAGAAGTAGGGATCTGAACTTTTCCAAGGCAAAAAATACCACAAGCATCTTCTATTCCGTTATTATGAAATTTCTCTGAGTTTGATCCAAAACTTTGCTTCTGTAGTGAATAGCAAATGAGACTCCTTCTTTCCAATGTCCCAACATAGCCCCTATGGCAAAATCCGAAGCGTTAGTCATGATCTCAAAGGAGAGATATCAGCCAGGATATTGTAGGATGGAGTTTCCGTAGTCTTCCTTTTTAGTAGCTCAAAGACATCTAGACACTTGTGATTTACAACGAACTCGATGACTTACCCTAGGTCCTTAGCAGGAGATCGAGCACTTCTTGAAAAAACTTTAAAAAATATCTTATAAAATCCAACATGCCCCAAAATAAATGTATTGTTTCATGTTGATTGGTGGATTGAGTTTTCTAATCGCATCCAACGTAGCGGGGTCAACCTCCATTCCCTTCTTAAAGATGACATGCTCCAACATGATGCCCTCCGTCACCTTAAAGTGACTCTTTTCCTAAGAGAGCACCAGACTCACCTCACTACATCTCTTGAGGACTCGATCTAGGTGCATGAGAAAATCATCAAATGAATCACCATGGACCGAGAAGCCACCCATAAAGACATCGAAGAAATCTCTAATAATTTTGGTGAATACAACAATCATGCACTGTTGAAAAGTACCTGGAGCTTTGAAGAGCCCAAATGGCATGTGTCTGAATGTATATATTCCAAAGGGATAAGTAAAAGTAGTCTTTTTCTGGTCCTCAAGTGCGATGACTATTTGATTGTAGCGCGAGTACCATCCAAAAAGCAAAAATACTACCTTCGTGTCAATCTCTCCAAGATTGGATCAGTAAACAACAATAGGAAGATGCTGGTTTTTATTGCAGCATTTAAGCATCTATAATCCACACAGACATACCATGATGAGGATACTCGTGTCGTGATCTCCTATCTCTCGCCATTGGTGATGATATGAAGCTCTGACTTCTTCAGAACTACGTGTAGGGGTGCTACCTACTCGGAACCTGACTTGGGATAAATAAACCCGGCTCCACACCATGTACCTATTTCCTTCTTAACAACTTCCCGTATATGTGCATTCAACTTGTGTTGTAATTCATAGGAGGGTTTAGCATTCTCTTTGAGGTAGATATGGTGTGAACAAAGAATGGGTGAATCCCTTGGAGATTCGACAATCTCTGTCCTATGGACTTGCAGTTTTTCTCTAATATTTCTAGCAGGTGAAGGTCCTACTCTTCAATAAATTGTAAGCGAACAATAATCGGGAACTTTCCATTCAGTCCTGCAAGAAAGTAACATCTGAGAGTACGTGGAAGTAATTTGAGCTCGGGTAATTATGTATCATTCAAGAGGTCTAGCTCTACCACTTCGGAATCTAGAATTGCAGCTGATGTGGTTGTCTCGTGAACTGTATCTGCTGCCACCAATTGAACTGTCTCAAGGGTCAGATCACAAAAATGTTTCATAATTTGGTGAAAGATGCATACGACCTGTCATCCTCACCTATGGATTATACTGCGAGAAGTAGGACTGACGGGTTGAATGACCTTTGAGTAACCAAAGGTGTATGTGGATGCATAAAAGATGTGCCCCCTTGTGAACTGGCACACTGTATTGTCGGTATTCACAGTGTCAGATGAGAGGAACTCTTCAACTACCATCGGGGTCTGTCTCCATGGTCCAACTATCATGATGACTTTGCATTCTGCCTATGTATAAGAAGAAGCAAATTCTATGCTGGACTCTGAATCAGGTCTTTGAAATCTTGTCTGCTTAATTTCTAGTTCCACATTACCTTCTGGAGACCAAAACTTCATCTTCCTATAATTATAATAAAATAATGCCATGGTGGTTCTATGGAAAGGCTGCCCTAAATGATCTGGGAATTTGTCCAATTTTTTGGGACATCCATGTCAAGGATTGTGAAGTCCACCAGATTGTTCTATTACTCAATGTTGATTACAATGTTCCTTATTTTGTCTAAGGATCACCTAGTGGAAGTATCGATAAATTGAACTACTACTCTAGATTTTTTAAGAGGACTCAGATTTAGATGTTCATACATGGTAGTTGGAAAGAGATTGATGAGGAACCATTGTCCAGGAAAGTGATGAATCTGCATTTCATCATCTTTATTCATTTATTTTAGCTTAAAATCCCTTATTAAATACCTGTAAATACCCTTGAAATACTATTTTTGCTATTCGTTATTCTTTTGTAAATATTATTTAAATATCATCGTTTTTAACCTAAAATAAACAACTAAAGAAATAAAGGAAAAATAAAGAAAATAAAGATTGTATATATGCAATAAATACATGGTGGCTCTAACCCCGAGAGAAGGTCAAAACTTGATCTGATCGATAAAGAATAAAGTAGGGGGAGATAAGGCCTAGTGTAGATAAATAAAGAAAATTTAATTTCATTCATTATTCATCAATTGCACATACATCATTTTTTGTAAATAATTCCTTGTTCTATTTTATTTATCATTCAATTAATTACAAATAAAATATTTTCTTATTAAAGGTTGTACAAAAAAATAAGTTATAAATACTGAAAATAATTGCAGGAAGATTCATTGTATATTGTATAAAAATGACACTTTGAAAAAGCCGCAAAACCAAAATTCCCATACCCATATCTTCTCCATAAAAACTCAAAATAGATAACACTCACATTTATTGTACTATAATAAAATAACCTTTAAAATGAAAGTGATTTCTCTAAAATTAGAGTTAAGATGCAAAATGTGGTTTTTTGAAGTGTATTGTACATTATGTCTATACTATATATTGTGTGAATACATTTATTTATCTATCTATTTATTTATTTATGTTATATGTATATTTGTTCATATTTTATATTCAAATAATTTTAAATATTGTATTTTATCCAAGAAAAATAAAATTAAAATTGTGAAAATCAAAATCACCACGAATAAATTCATTGTATATTGTACATGTATCGCTATGTATATAATGTAATATACCTATTTATTTAACTTAATTATTTATTTCATAAAAAAATAATAAAAATATATTTAAAATCCTTGTAAAAATTTGTAAATAAATAAAAATATTAAATTTTATATTTATTTGTAAAAATAATTTATTAAAAATAAAGGTATTGTAAATATAAGTAAAAATACCTATGAATAAGAGTAATTACTTATTTTGACCTATTTATAAAATGTATTATAATTATTAAAAATCATCATAAATATAGTTATTTAATTATTAGCATTTTTTTATATATAATTAATCTGTTAAATTTGTTCATAATTATTTTAAATTTATTTTAAAATTTACCCATTTTTTGTCTTCTAGTGGCCTATCCTGTATCGGACTAGTGCTCATTTGTTGGACCCGAGTCCATTGACTCGGGTCAACTTCACCTATACATGCCTTGCCCGAATAACTTCCTCGCCGAATCCTCTTTGCATCTTTTCCCTGCCTAATACAAGCATCATTCGACCTTGATTTCTTCTCGAAACTTTTTCATGTTTATCGAATAATATCGCTCAAATAATTTTTGATCCCCTTGTGCCACGGTTCGCATGATCTCTTATTTTCAAATTTCATTGTCCGTTGCTCCTATTTATACTCCTTCTGATCCAATTTCCTCTCCTGATCTGATTTTGGTGATAATTTTGCCAGAGGGTTATCATAGGAGAGAGATGTGGTGATAGCACAAGTCCTCCACAATCGGGAGTGCGAAGAAATCGCCGGAGATAGCTATACAACCCACACCACCGGAGCTCCATCATGGCGTCAATGCTTCTTCGGATTATTCATCGAATTGAGGCTACTACTCCCGTCCATTCACCAAAAGTAATTCTAGATACAGTTCCTTTCGATTTCACTTTTTATTATGCATTTTAATTCCAGTATTAGTTCATTTCCAATCATCCAACATCCGAGCTCCAATCAGCACGATCGGAGCTCCTCAATCTTCGATTTCACCATCCATTAGTTCATCACCTTCACCAGACCCTTCCTCGTCCTCACTCATATATGTCCCCCTCCAGATTACATTAGATATGGAGTCCAACTCCTATTTCGATCACTTATGCCTGAGTCCCCATCCATTTCCCTATTTCATTGTGTTTTCTCCTGATAATTTGTCTGAAGACCATGCTCTGAGATTAGAATAACTTGCAGGAGATTATGAGCTATCTGGAGATGTATATCAAGACCTGGAGCCCTGTTTTCGCCCCTAGAACTTCGTGAGCTCCATGTATTGATTGGACCACCATCGAACTTTAGTGACACATCATATCACCAGAGGAGAGTTGCAGGAGCAAGCATATGCCATCAGGAGGTGGATTGAGTTGAGATCGACTGAGACCCGATCGATCAAAGCTCATATTGTCAGACCTTCATCATTGTTCTTCGAGCCATATCGAAGACCGTTAGATCAAGCACATATTGCCAGTTTCGATCCTGACCACCCAAGCACCCCCAATTCTAAACCATCAAATCGAAGCCTCCAACCATCTGTCCACACCCAAAGCTGAACTATCAGATCGAAACATTAGATCTAAAACCAACCATCCATTCAGCCACGTGGAATGGTGAAGGATTTGCACTTTTACCCATGTAATTTTTTTATTTTGTAAATAAATCTTGTGTGGACATGTGTCTTCAAGTAAATGTTTGAATATTTGTATTTTGTCCCTTGCTTTTTATTTCAATTGCAGGTAAGACCTGTTTATTTGTATAAATTTGTTTGGCACGTGACTTGGGATGAATTTGCAATAATTGTCTAGTGTTTCTTTGTTACTTTAGTCCTTTAAAGTTAAATAATTCCCTCGCGTTATGTGCCAGTGTATCTCAAGTGTATCAGCAAGCCTCTTTTGGGAAAATTGCATTTTCTCTCCTACCTCTTATACTATGTTATCTACTTGGTCAATTAAATAAGTTTTGTTTGCATAAATACCCTTGTGCATCTGATTTTAATCTTGTTTCCTAATTAATTTAATTAATTTGCTAATAAGTATTAAAAATTCTGCTAAAAATCATAGTTAGTTCTTGCTAAGTAGATCGATTTATAATAATTTTTGTTTTTAAGTGTTAATTGGTTTTATTATTTTTATAAAACAAAAAATACACCCATTTTCTCTTGCTTGCAATATTAAACGAATAAAAATTACAAAAATTGTTTGGAAATTTTGAAAAAATATTATGTGTTTAATTTGATTTGTTTTAATTTTTATATAATTTCCATCTTTGTATTCCTTATAAATACCGAAAATTAAAAAACACTAAAAATTCATATAAAACAACATAAATATAAAAAATCCATAAAAACATTTTTGAAAACTTTGAAAATATCCTTTGATTTTGTATATATTTTACTTATTTTTTATTTTTTTATATTTTAAAATTATAAAAGCATCTATAATATTTTTTGTTTCCTTTTTTACTATTTTTAATTGTTGTAAAATACTAAAAAATTCTTAAAATTATCTAAAAATCACAAAAATAGTAAAAAACTCCAAAAATCCGAAAATATTTTTATTTGAATTTTCTGCATATTTTTAACTTTTTTAAGAAGACTAAAAAGAACCTTATCTTTAATTTGTTTATATTATCTTTTTTTATTTCATTTTAAAAAAATAAAAATTCAAAAACATTTGAGAAATTAGAAATAATTAAAAAATATAGAATCAGAAAACTGAAAAATAGATAAAAATAAAAAGTACATTGAAAATTAAAAATATAAAAATTTCATAAAAAAACCAAGAATTGCATATAGAGAACTCTTTTATTTCTTTGATTTTCTTTGATTAAAATAACCCTCAGGATTGTTGTAGCCTCCCTGAGTTCGATAATGTATGTCATACATGTCAATAAATAGCAATCATTTATTTCATTGCTTACATCCTTTCTTTGTGAATGGGTTTGAGTTTTGAATAAAAATAATTAATAATTTTTGTTTTAGGGAGACTAGGGTTACACCAACACTTAGACTTTCTTAATAAAATTAAATCCCTGATTTCTTGATAAAAACAAATAGCGCCACTGCCGGGAGGCACGACGCGAGTAGCTAGGTTTTCCTCTTATCCTGTTAGTCCTTGTCTGTATATACTTGTTTCTCTTTCTTTTATTTTTGTCTCTTTTTCTGTCTTTTATTTCTTGGCTATATTTTTATATATATTGTTGTGGATCTACTTAGTGTTGAGGAGTGAGCACTCGGATTGAGTACCGTGTGCCATGAGGGACTTAGACACCGCTTGCATGATCTGATTTGTCGGACACCAAAAGCCCCCAAGATCAGACTTTGTGTATTCATCTTAGATTACTTACTCTAGCGCTTCTCATTCAACTTGTCCACATTTGTTTGTTTGTTTATCTGTTTATTTTATGCTTTTATTTTCTCTTTTTTATTTTGCTCATATTTTTTAGAACTATGATCTGACATATTTCTTCCTTCTCTCTTTCTTGCGAGAGCTAGATGAGCAAGGGTGATATTCCTTAGAGCACCGGTGTATTGATGAATCTACGTTTCATCATCTTTATTCTATCATTTTGACCTTAATAACCCTAGTAAATACATGTAAATAGTGTTTATTCAAGCATTTTAGCATGCATGCATTATTGTACAAAATGTGTATAAAATTCAGTTTTTAAAGCCAACATTATAGAATAAAGAAAAGAAAAGAAAAAGAATAAAATACTGTAAATATTTTATGACCCAAAACCTTGATACCTAGGCATCTTGATGACTAGGTCGATAAGGAATAAAGTAAGGGGAGATAAGAGCCAAAATACAGTAAAAATTCTTCTTGTTTAATTCATTCCTTATTCATTTTGGGACCTATTTTTAGTTTCAATTTTTATACTTCAAATAAATAAACTTTGAACATGAAATTTGTAGATAACTAAATATAGAAAATTACAAAATTGATTTCACTCAAAATTATTTTACAGATAAAAAGTTATGGTCTGAATAAAATTCCAGAATCCCTATTCCCAGACCTGTATCTCGCCAATAAAAACTCAAAATGATCAAACTCTTCTTTAATTGTATATAATTTTTAATAAGCTATTTAATGGCAGTGTTTTCGCATTTGGCGGAGCTACGGTTTAAAAGTTGAGTTTTGGACCTCTATAGTATACTTGTACATATTAAAATATTCATTTTATTATTTATTCATTATTTTTATTATTTATATTTTTATAATTTTGTAAATATCATTTATAATAGGGATATTTACACCCATAACCCTGAGTAACTTCATAATTACCCCGGATACCCTCTATAATCACGAATTACATACAAGACCCCGAATAACCACTCCGTTTTACAACCATAACCTTCCGTTAGTTTAGTACATTAACTCAACCAGATAGCTGAGTTAATCTAACCCAATTCATAATCTAACGGCTGAGATTAATAAAAAAGAAAGAAAGAAGGAAGAGGTGAGTTCCATCGTGGAGCTTGCTGCAGCCCGTGGATCTTTCACGGAGGACGGCGGGTAGCAACGGAGGTGCGCAGGGCGTGCTATCAGGCGGACGTGCGCGCTGCAGGCAGACCAGGCGGAGGCGGTGGGGGAGGGGGGGTGGGGGCTCGACCAGCGGGGCTCCGGGGGGAGCTTCACGCAGCAGGGTTGCGGCTCGCGAGTGGGTCTGGGGGGAGGGGGGCTTCTCTGGGCGGTGGGTTGGCCAGTGGAAGGTCGGCCCGCTGGAGAAGGGGGTGGCGGCGGTGGGCTCCGGGGACAGGGGAATCGGGTGTGGCGGTGGGGGGCTCCGGGACAGGGGAATCGGTTGGGGGCGGTCGCGAGTGGGTCTGGGGGGAGGGGGGATTCTCTGGGCGGTGGATCGGTAGGCCCGCTGGAGGAGGGGGTGGCGATGGGGGGCTCCGGGACAGGGGAATCGGGTGGGGGGCGGCTTGCGAGTGGGTCTGGGGGGAGGGGGGACCTCTCTGGGCGGTGGGTCGACCAGTAGAAGGTCGGCCCGCTGGAGAAGGGGGTGGCGGTGATGGGCTCCGGGGATAGGGGAATCGGGTGTGGCGGTGGGGGGCTCCGGGACAGGCGAATCGGGTGGGGGCGGCTCGCGAGTGGGTCTGGGGGGAGGGGGAGCTTCTCTGGGCGGTGGGTCGGCCGGCCCGCTGGAGGAGGGGGGTGGCGGTGGTGGGATCCGGGGACAGGGGAATCGGGGGGGGGGGGGGGGGGCTCCGGAACAGGGAAGTCGAGTGGGGGTAGTCGCGAGTGGGTCTAGGGGGAGGGGGGCTTCTCTGGGCGGTGGGTCAGCCGGCCCGCTGGAGGAGGGGGGTGGCGGTGGTGGGCTCCGGGGACAGGGGGGTGTTATACGTGCACGACCTTTTGCGGCTGTGGGGCGTTAACCTGTGCTTGCTGGCGGAGGCGCGAGCGGGGAGGGGAGGGGGCTCCGACCTGGTCTGGGCTTGCGGGCGGGGAGGAGGGAGGGGCGGCTGGGGGGTGGGGGGGTGTTGTTTGGAGGACGAGGGGGGGGGGGGGAAGGGAGGGAGGAGGAAGGGTATAATGGTTTTATTTGTAAATAAAGGAAAGTTAAGGGGTATAGAATATAAAATACATGACGGTTACCGTCATAGTTAACGGGAAATTGGATGGAGATTAACACAGGGTTATGGGAGTAAGAGTTAATCATTACTCAAGGTCTTGTATGTAATTCGTGATTATAGAGGGTATCCGGGGTAATTATGAAGTTACTCAGGGTTATGGGTGTAAATATCCCTTTATAATATATATGTGCATTAAAATAAAAATAAAAACTCAAAGAAAACACAAAATAAATACTTGTCAATATAATACATGGGTATAAGACCAACAAATATACCTATATAATTACTACTTTTATTTTATTAAGTGTACAAAATACTTGAGAAAAATAAAATAAAAATATATTTAAGTGTATAAAAATACTTTATAAATTTATAAAATAATAAGCAAAAATAAATAAATTAAATTCACAAAATAAAAAAACCCTAATATATATATATTTATACCATAGGCCTAAAAAGGCAACTTGTATTTTTATACCTCTAAAAAATAAATAAAAATTATAATAAAATAATTTATTAAATAATAACTTTTTTATTTAATAACTATAAATTAAAAAATTCATTTACTAATTTAAAATGATTTTTTTAAATAATTTTCTAGAGGTTTTTCCTGGTTGGTCCACGTGGACCAAGCAGGTGAGTCTGACAGTTGACCGCGGGTCAACTGTCTGACTCCCCCCCTCCGAGTTATGTCAGACTGTGTGTTCGCCCGTTTTCTTGCATTTTTCGAGGATGTTACTTGCATCTTTTGGCGTCGACGTCTTCATGACTTTTGCTCCTTGTAGATTTGGCATACTCGCCCAATGATGTTTTCAGGGATTGCATCAATGTTGCATCTTATACACCTCGTTCTTGTCGCACCATTGTTCAAATAACCCATTCATCTTCCTCTTCCAATTCGAACCCTCTTCAACCCTTGTTTGGGCCCGAGTTGGCAAGCTCCGGATCGATCTTGGTGACAGCAAGTTCTCTAGCCCGTGTGCGAGCTCAGGCAAGGCGTTGAAGGGTTGATTCCACCCCATCTCTGGCCAAGTGGCCGTGAGGTATACCTCAGGTATTTTAGCCTTCGAGGTCCCCTTTTTCTTCGTTTTTATTGCATTAGTTTACTCGCCGTATCTGTAGGATCAAAACCCCACTCTCCTTTCCGAGTTCCCCTCGTCGATTCATCCACCTACCCCTCCGCTGGAGCTAACTCCGGCGAGATTCACTACGCCATCCTCCGCCACGTTCGCACTCTGAAGGGTCGTGGCACTTTACCCGTGACCCTCTTCTTCGCACTCTGGAGGGTCGTGGCACTTTACCCGTGACCCTCTTCACCTATTTTGCAGGTCCTTGGAACATCAGCACGCCCGGAGGCGATTTTTGGACGTCACCGGAGACAACTGGGGGTCGTCTTCGACCTTGGCATCGCGGGTTAGCCCAGGTGGTCACCAAACCCTTTTGCCGCTACTAGGTTCTAGAAGACCTCTCCAGGAGGTGATCTGACCATTTTGAGAGTTTCACGCCGGACAAAGGCCGGCGGTGGAGATCGGAGAATCTCGCCCTACTAGAGGTCCTCCTTGTTCATCCAGTGCTGTCCTCCGCCGTCGGATCTGGCCGTGAACCTCCCGTACAGCAGTTGCCGTTGGAACAGCTTTTGCATCAACCGCCGGATCCTCCCTACAACGTCTAATCCTCGCCATCTGATCTGAACCGTCATCAAGCACCTGAAGCCTGCCACGTGTTAAGTAGGAGAGATCCCAACGTCGGATGCGCCCTTCGCGAGGGTATTTTGCAACTAAACCCTCACGATTTTTGTCTATTTATTAATAAGTCTATTAAAGCTTTCATCTGCATTATAATTATTGGACAATTTGCGAGTAGACCCTCAGACTCATTCTAATTTTAATTGAGCCCTTGCCAGCGAAGGGCACATGCGTGAGCACGTGCGCTTGGCTATTTTGCAGGCAAGGGCCCGTTGTTTCTTGTATTGCCAAGTGGTCCTAAATCATTCGAGAAACGTTGTAATATTTTGGAGAAATTTCAACTTAGCTCTCTTTGTTTCAGTTAATTGTTGTTTCGTCCCTGACAGTCACGTGCCCAGTGCATGTGACTTTGGGAATTTTGTGAGTACATCCTTGGAGCTTAGGCTATTTGTGATTGGACCTGAAAAGTTTTTAATTAAGTTATATAGTTCTTGGAAAATTTACACTTCTACCCCTGAACTTTTGCTTATTTACAGAAAAGCCCTTACCAGCATGTATTTTCTTTTTGCTTCCTCTATTTATTGCATGCGTCTATAAATACCTAAAAAATCCACAAAATTACCATAAACTCCTGTTGCATTGTATTATCACGCCATATTTTTGTTTTGCATTTTATTGTATTTTCATATTTATAAAAATTCAACAACATGTATTTTCAGCATTGTTTGCATTATAAAATCCATAAAAATTATAAAATTAACTCAGAAAATTCCCAAAAAAATAATATTTTGTGTATTTTAGTGTCTTTTAACTTCAATCCAAAAATCATTAAACAATACAAAATAAAACCCATAAAAATATAAAGACCCTAAAAATCTTTATAAAATTCTTAAAAATATATAAAAAATCCTAAAAATATAATCTCTATTGCTAAATTTTCTTTGGTTTATTATCTTTTATTTAAAATTAATTTGGGGAATTTTTGTTACTGTTTGATATTTTATTTCTCCATTTTAGTTTCAGATCTTTATTTTATGCATTGTTTTAAATATTTTTGAGTTTCAAAATACCAAAAAAATTAGGACAAATCTATAAAAATAAAGAAAACATAAGAAAAGTATAAAAAACCTAGAAACATTTTATTTACTGATTTTTGAGTATTTTTACCTATTTTTATAAATCCTTATTCCTCTTCTTTCTTACTTTATATATATTCTATTTAAAGAAAAAGAAAAGAAAAAAATATAAATTATAAAAAGAAAATACAAAATCAGAAATTAAAAAAAACAAAATATAAAAATATAAAATTAAAAATAAAATAAAAAATAGAAAAATTAAAAACCCACAAAAAAATAGCATAAATAGGCAAATTATCGCATTCACTCATTTTGTGCATTTTGCCCCGTTCTATCTGTCTGCTCCCTTTGTTCGACCTCTACACATACTTGCACCTATACACATCTTTGTTGTAGAGTTATAATAAATTTTAACTCTGCATCGTTTTTCATTGGTTGAATTCTTGTTGTGGGTTGATTGTTGTTTGAATTCCAGGATTCGTGCGGTTGCCACATCGACTTTGTCTTCGCCTTGTGTGAGACATATTTAGACCGCCAATTTTTGGATTCAACAAATGGTGCCATTGCCGGGGGGCAACATCGCTTAGTTCGGATTCTTGTTTGTGATTGTGTTTGTTTGTCTATTTTCGCGGCTTTTATTTTTGCTTATTTTATTTTCTTTATTTTTGATATATCTGTTGAGCTGTCTAACCTCCTCTTTTGTTGATTTCGTGAGAGGAACCGCAGATCGAGGGAGGCGCTCCACCCTAGGCGCTTGGGCACCCACGTGAAGCCAGCATCTGCCAGCCTATCACCAAGGAGACGAGGAGAGAATTTTTGAAGACCGAGCTCCTTTTATTTTCTTGTATTTATTTACTTGTTGTAATTCAAGTGAGAGAGAGGCATTAATTTGTAATAATACAGGTATTGGACACTCGGGCCTAATTTCCTAGTGTTTGTACACTTGGGGGCTCACCGCGGTTTTATCGATTTTCGTCGCATTTTTTTATTTGTTTTACGATTTTGTTTTATTTATTTTTGTGATTGAGCCCTTAGCTGTAGGAGTTGCTTGTCGATAGCATTAGGTCCAAACTCTTAATATATTTTGCATGTGCCTATGGTGACGTTTTAGATCTAGTCAAATTTTGAAATTGTGCTTCCCGCTAATAGCAGCTGCTCATCTTAGGGCGATTTCATCGGCTTTGCATTTGCATATAGTTTAGGTTTCAATTCTGCTGAGCATCCTTGCATGTAAAGTGTTGAAGGAAAGGTGAGCATTTACGCTTTAGCATTCATCGTCGTTTTTACCGCTTGCATTGCTTTTTCGACTCTCCCCCTGATTTTGCCAACCTAGGTGCTAAGTAAAATTGATTCCTCGTTAGGTGTGTGCATTTCTCATTAGAAATCCAAAAAAAGTGATAACAAATAAAATTAGAACTGCTAATATTACTTGACCCTAAAAAAGTTCAAAAAGAAAAATTCTTTTGGGGCGAGTAATCCCCTCATTGTCTTCGTTTTTACTCGCTCGCACACACACACACACACTAAGGATTAGTGCCCAAATCCCATTCAGCCCCTAAGTGTTTGTGCAACTTTTGGACTTCTCACCTAACTCTAAAACAGACAAGATAAAAAGACCGACTTTTCGGTCTCTAACTAGTTGAGTAGGTGAATTGAGGGTTTGTTTTTGTGTGAGTTTGCTTGTGACTGCTTGTGTATCCTAGATCGCTTCTGCACATTGGCGCCTTTTTCTTCACTTCCCTTGACTTGATCATCGTGCTCTCCCGACTATCACTCTCCTCTTGTTTCAAGATGGCCGATTGGAGCGTATTTTATCCGGACTTTGCGGATCCTTCGTTCACTCCAGCCGGTCCACCTCCCTTTTTCCAGGAGGACTTTGCTCCTGACTTTTGTACATACCCTCAGCCACAGTGTCAGACCTCGGACTTCTACCCACACCCACCACCACCTCTGTATTTTCCACCTTCACATCCAACCGAGACTGATCTGTTCGAGTCACCTTTCATGGAGTCCACCCTTGAGCACTTGACCCAGATGATGGATCATACGAGACAGAGGATTGACAACCTCACAAAGAGTGACCATGAGATTCCACAGTTTGATGATATGGGTTCATTAGAGGGTTTCCATGAGAGCTTGCAATCGCCCAAAGTACAGAAAAATGAGAAAAATTTAAAAACACAAAAAGAGTTCGGGAGACCTTTGATTGAGTCAGACTTTGAGGAGAGAGCCCACTTGCCAGAACCTTTGACCACACAACTATTCACACCTTGTCCCACATTTGACCTCGAGGATGCCGCTGTACAGACTGCTCTTGGCATGCCTCGTGTAGATGCTGATTCCAACTTCTTCCCTTGTATGGAGGAGGTCCAAAAATTCAAAAAATGTTGACTGAACCCGAAGTGGTGGCCGCCATTCATGAGATTATCCGTGCCCCACTTCAGCAGGCCATGACTGATTTATCTGCTCCTCTTCCCAAGAAGAGAATGCAGAGGAGCATATCTGAGCATCATATCTTGACCATGGCCATTGCCCACTCCATCACACACCGTTCCATTCCTCGAAAGAGGAACACTGCCACACCTTTCATTAGATGCACCATATCTGACCATACCTGTGATCACACTCTCCTCGATGGTAGTGCTTCGATCAGCATATTACCCTTCTTGCTGATACAATCTCTTCACTTAGGGCCTCTCAAGAAAACCAGTATGATCGTTCAGTTTGCTGATGGATCAATCAAGAGGCCGAAGGGTATCCTTGAAAACGTCGTCATCTCGATTCAGGGCACGAGCTACCATGTTGACTTTGTCGTGTTGCCCATGGAGACCTCCACAGGTGAGCACTCTCCAATCATCCTGGGACGACCATTCCTCACCTCCGTGAGGATCGTTATTGATTACGGATCAGGAGAGATTCGCTTCCGACTGTTGACGAGAGCGAAGTGTTGATCACCACACCCACAGTTGACTAGAGACCTACACCTGATGTGACTACACCTATCTTGGCTGACCCCGAGGCCTATGACCTTTATGAGGATATTAGAGAGACTTTCTTTATGACCGATGACGAGACCCGAGAATTCCTCTCCAAGGAGGAAAGCTCGGAAAGCATAGACCATGGAGTTTCTGCTTCCTGTGATTGGTGATGTGTTGATGACATCCGCGAGATTTACATGATTGATACCATTGAGCGGAGGGCAGATTTAGAGACCAGACAGGATGGACATGATTCGACTACTCTCACCAATGGGTCCGCTCCTGTTCATTTAGATTCAGATGAGACAAAGGCCGAAGTTGATTTGATAGCTTTTATTCAGGAATTCAGGCCTTTTGATGAAAAAGATGATCCGGTTGAGATTATAGAGGATGAACAGAGTTCGACTACTTCAACTGATGAGTTCGTTCCTTTTGGTTTTGACCTAGACGACACCTCGTAGGACGACACTGAGTACACTACTTCTGATGGTAATGAGTTCGTCCCTTTCCACTTTGATATCAGCGAGACACCCAAGGCCGGACCTAGCTGTACTTCTTCCACTCACCCGTCTGTGCCTTCACACCAGAGGACCATTGAGGATCTCCACCCCATCGACCATGATCGGCACCCATCCATTGTGGACCCCGATGTCGACCTGCACCACACCACATCTATCCCTCAACGGTCTCGCAAGAAGGATCGCTTTCTACATTCTTGATCCTGTGTACATCCATCTCTGTTGTACATCTGCTTCTCTTCATCTTCGTCCATCTTCCGTATTGCTCATCTACCCATTCCTCGTGTTTGCCTTGCTTAGGACATACTTTGTCCTAAGTATAGGGGGGTGGACAAGCCGAGTGTTCAATCGTCGTTCTGTTTCATTACACCTACTGTTGTCTATACTTAGGGCTTCTTTTACCCTAAGTATAGGGGGCATGGTGTGTACATCCTCTCGATCTCTTCTTCCACTTTCATCTCTTTTCTTCTTTTCTTCTTTTCTTCTTTTCCTTTTCTATCTTCTGTATCTATCAAAAAGGTGACGCCCCTTGTTGTCAGTTTTTTTTATACTTAGGACGCACTTTTCTTAAGTATAGGGGTGTGTGCACCCCGTGTTTCCCCATTCTTTGATCCTCTCCATTGTCTCCTCTTCTTGTCTATACTTAGGGATATCTTACCCTAAGTATAGGGGGAGACAATCTGAGTACGATCTGTTCATTCCGACGGTCAACTTCTCATTCGTTCATTCATCTCTTTATTCCATTATTCTTTAGACTTGTCTATACTCAGTACGAGTTATGTCTTCTCTTTTCTCTCCGATCTATGAGAACATAGCTCAAGCTAAGTATAGGGGGGTCGTATATACTATGTATAACTTTAGCCATAACTCGTACTTTCGTATTTTCTTAATAATTATGGCTAATAATTCTTTAAAATTCATTAAAAACCCTAATAAAAAGATGTTGATCATTCCTCAAATTCTTTTTATATTTACTGATTAATAAATCAGGTGAAAATGTTTTTTGTAAAATGTTTGAAAAATAGTTTTAATATCTTTGTGAAAAATCTTTTGAAAACTATTTTGAAAACGTTTTGTTACATGTTTTCAACCTTTGTAAAACATTTTGTTTGCAAAATTTCTTTTCTTTGTGTGAAATAATATGTTTGAAAAATGACTTGCAAATGGTTTGAAAATGGTTGTAAAAATATTTTGAAAAATCTATCTATGTTGTTTAAAAAACCTTTGCAAATGATTTTCAAATGTGTGTACATGTTTGTAAAATGTTTGTAAAAATTATTTTGGACTATAGTTTTCAAATTTGTTTGTAAAATGATTTTTAAGTAAGTTTGAGGAATATATACATCACACCAAAATCCATTATATATCTATATCTATAAAATTGATCACTTACCCCTGTAAATTCCTAAAATCCACCTCTTGTAAATTTAAGAAGTAGGCCCGTGTAAATATTTTTACCCTAGTTTTTATCCAAAAACTTTTTGCTTTCAAAAATCTCAAAAACATTTGCAAAACTAAAAAAACCAAAAACATTTGAAAAATCCTTTTAAAAATACCAAAAAAATACATATGCATCATCATCTTTTCAAAAATCCATAAAAAGTTTAAAACCTTGAAAATTGCATCACAAAAATATTTTCTGCATTCTGCATAGCATTTGCATAGCATTCACATTTTTCGGATTGAGTTTGATAGTTGAACGAGTCTAAGTAAAATCTAGAGATTGGAGCTTGGTTGGACCTTAAAATCTACCTAATAACAAGAACCTTATAGGGACTAGAATTGAGGTACTTCAGGTCTAGTTGACTTAATTCTTTGAGGATCACGAGACTTAGTTCAATGGATTCTTGATTGCCTAATTAGATTATTTCGGAGCACACACATGACTCTTGTTGATAATGACCTAACTTGGACAACTGCACCTTTCACATGGCTCAACTAAGTTAGAGTGGTGAGGGGATTGGATTTCCGGTATGAGAAGCACACAAGTGGAAACACTTGTCCTCCTCTAGGGAGGGAAGTGCACTCCAACCCGTCCAGTGATGAGGAATTCTAAAGACACGAGAGTGTGGGTTGCGATAAAGCTTCAAAAGAGGGATAGTCTACTGGCTCAAGAGGAAAACTCCTTATGTAAATACTGTTGTATATAGTATTTAAAAAAAACACCAAAAAAAAGTGGATAGGCCTGTACAAAAATAAAATGCCTGCCGGAGTGTACATATGTTATAAAGAAAATAAGCAAGCTTGAGTTCCAAAGTCAAATATGTGAGCCTGCAGCTAGATGAGCTGACTACACTGGTCTTGCATCTTAGGATAGGTAGCTACACTGGCTACCGTCCATTCTTCTCTTCACCCCCTCCTCTTGAGCTGGTTTCCACTTGAACTTAGAAGGGAATACCCCGCTCGTCGAGGAAGGGGATATTGTATTGGGGAATCATTGGGTTGTCATAGTGGAGAAGTCAGTCTTTTTGTCATTCTAGTTGGGTAGAGCCACTATCACTTAAACTGTACGAGTCAGATTCATAGTCGTAAGGGTTTGTGTATGAGTTGAAATATTTCTGACCTGGATTTTGAGAAAACTTAAGCAGAGTTTTGGGATTCTCGAAGGCTGTTGAATTTCAAATCCGGTTCTCATTAAGGTTACGCCCACACTAAAATTCCAAAGGTCCGACTTAAGCTCCAAACTCTGATTTTGTGAAGATAAGTTTGATAATTAAACTCATTCCATCTTTCTTCTTTTTCTTTTCTTTGTTTTTCTTTTCTGCACTTATTGTATAAGTGTTTGCCAGGGACTAGCAAAGGCAAGTATAGGGGTGATGAATCTCCATTTCATCACCTTTATTCTATCATTTTGGCCTCAAAAACCCCAGCAAATGCATGTAAATAGCATCAAATTGTACATAATAGCATTCATTATTCATTGTATTTATTTTACTAAATAAGGTTTTACTGCCAAAATTATAGAATAAAGAAGAGAAAAGAAAAAGTAATAAAATATTGCAAATATTTTATGACCCAAACCCCGAGACCAAGGCCAGCATGGTATTGGTCGACAAGGAATAAAGTAGGGGGAGATAAGGGCCAGTGTACAATAAATACCTCATTTATTCATGCATTTATTTATGCATTTTTAATACCTTGTTTGTACATAATTATTTATTCATCAAATAAAGAAACTTTGTACATGAAAGTTGTAGATAATAATATGAATAAAAATGCAAAATTGAGTTTGTACAAAAATAATCCCCAGTGTACATTTTATACACAGAATAAAAAGCCAAAATCTCAACTTCACAGACCCATATCATGCAAATAAAAACTCCAAATCACCCAAACTCACCTTTAATTGTATATAGCATTCCATAAACTAATTAATAAAATTGGTTTCATGATTTTTGGAGTCCATATGCAGAAGTTAGGGTTTTGGCCCTCCTAGTATATAGGACTGATTAAAATATTCATTTTATTCAATATTCATTATTTGTATAAATTCATATTTTTAGAAATTTGTAAATAATGTACATAATGCATACACATGAGAGAAGTTAAAGAAAACCAAAACTAATTTGTAAAATAAAATAAGTCTACAAATTCATAGACAAAATACCTATGCTATATACCTATATATAAGTAAAAAGGATTTTAATCCTTGATTCTTTTTCTCTTTTATATATTTTTATAATAATGTATACATTATACATAACTCATTAAAAATACAAAACCAAAATAAAAATCTAGAAAATATAATAAATAAATTAAGTATATAAAATACATAGATAAAATACCTACAAGTATACCTACATACACCTATATCTATTTATTTAAAAATATAAATAAACTCATAAAAATCAAACAAAAATACCTTTATATTCACAAAAATAAATTATAAATTTATAAAATAAGCCAATAAAATAATAAAAGAAAATAAACAAATTAAAAATAAAATACATAAAAATACATGTAAATACATGCATATACACATTATCCAAATAAAACTATAATAAAACACCTCGAAAAATTCAATAAAAATCATAAATAAATACTAGACGAAATAATACACATTTTTTATTTTATAAGAAAAAAATTAATAAAATCATTTAGGGTGTCAAATAAATCAATCTCTAATCAGGTCTTCTATTTTGTCTCGTAGCGGCTGACGTGGCCCAATGAGGCGCCGGCCTTCGTTGACTCCCAGGTCAACTGTCCCATCCCTCGCCTGGCGTCTCTGAACTGTCCATTCCCCCGATTTCATGCATTTTTCCCGGGCACACCATCCATCAATCGACAACGCTTCCTTCACAAGAATTGTTCCCTAATCTTCCATGATGCCCGCAAAAATCATAGATCAACGAGATGTTCATTGGATCAGTTAATAATCGCCGGGTAATAAGGCCTCTTGCCAATGTTTATAAATAACAAGCTCCGCTTCCTTCCTCGAATTTGGCCACTTTTATTCCAACCTAAAGCCTAGATCTTGCTCCTGGATTGTTCCTCGTGACAGGGGGAGTAGCCCAGCATCTTGACTCGGCCGGAGGAAGGAGATTTTGACGCAGCGGAGCTCCGGCGTCCGCCCTGCTCCCTGGAGGCCCCCAGGTATAAGAGCTACCCTTTAATGCATTTTTAGTTCGTCTTAGATGTTAGTTTTTCATTCCAGTCATTAGAGTAGGTTTTAATTAATTCCTGTAGCTTAAAAATCGAAATTCGAAGTTCGCCGGAGCTTAGCTCCGGCGACTTCTTCACCGTATCCGCGACTGTATCCGACCGCCCCAAGCATCCCATCTCGTTCCTCGTCGCCTTCTCCATCTCTCGCACACACTTGTTCAACCCAGGACCCTAGGTCTTGGCGAATCGGGGCTCCCCCTCCGCCGTTCGCCGAAGCCCCTCCGCCCACCTTCATTTTTTTGCATCGCAGCTTCAAACCCCGGGTCGAGGAGAAAGCTCTCTCGCCCGCGGTTCTTCCTATGCAGGTATATCGAAGAATCGAGCCCTTTTGGGCTTGCTTTGACCCAGGAAGAGGTTCCTGGAGGTCCTCTTCTTCTCCGACCTCGCTCCATCGACTTGGACCTCCAGGAGCCATGAAAGAACCATCAGACGACGCGGAAGCCTCCCAGCTACGATCAGAGAACTTCAGATCCGCGGGAGGTGCCCGGAGGAGCCCGAGCTACTCGATCGAATCTCGCCAGGGGCGAGCTTCTTCCCCGTTCTTCCAGATGCCTCCAGCACCGTTGGATCGAGAGGGGCGGCCCAGATTGAACGCCGACCGTTCGATGAAGAAGTACGTCCACCGTCAGATCAGCGAGGAGGTTCTAATCCAGGCCCTTCATCGTGGAACCGACATCCGCCGTCCGATGCGCGCCACGTGGTTAAGTGGCGCCTCCAACGCCGCAGGATGAACGCCTTAGTTGGGGGTAAATTTCACATCTCACCCCCTATTTTCTGTATTTAGCGTTTAATGCCAAAAATAAAAGTCTTAGTTGTAAATAAGTTGTAAAAATTGCAGTTGGACTCCCCGATGTTTTAAGATTTGCACTTTAGTCCTTCCGCGCCTCACGTGCAGCAACCACGTGAGGCACGTGAAATTTTGCATTTAAGCCCCGCCGGGTCCCTGTATTTATTAAATGGTCCTGAAAATAAAGTTAAAGTGTATTTTTATTGTAATTTTTGCATGTATGCACCTGTGAACTATTTTATTTGCAAAAATACCCCTGCCAGGCCATTTAATTTTTGAATGCTTTGTCTATTTATTTTGTGCTCCATATTAAATCGAAAATTTTTGCAAAAATAGACTTAAGCTCCTGTTAGTGTACTCTTGTACGCCATATTTTTAGTTTTCCATTTTGTTGCATTTTTGCATTTATTAAAAATCAAAAACTTGCCTTTTATTTACTGTCTAGATTATAAAATCCCAAAAAATATCAAAATGTCCTGAAAAATTCCAAAAAAATTCCCTATGGTGTATTTTGACCTATATTAGTGTCAGTCCAAAAATCCCTAAAAATCTAAAAAGGAAAACTTAAAAATTCAAAAATACCCAAAAACTTCAAAAAAATATTAAAAACCAAAGAAAAATCAGAAAAATATAAACTCAGGCCCTATTTATGCTATATTTTATTACCTTTATTAGAAAATTAGTGTGGAAAATTTTTGAGACTGTTAGCTATTTTTAATATCTATTTTTGTGACAGCCAGTACCTAGTCCACTGTTTGCTATTATTTAGCTAGTTAAAAATACTAAAAATATTTTCAAAAATGCCCAAAAATCACAAAAACAGTAAAAAACCATGAAAATTCCAAAAAGACCATTTTCCTGAATTTTTGACTATTTTTGAGTATTTCTATAAATATTATAATGCCCCATTTATGTATATATATCTATATATCCTAAAAAAAAGAAGAAATATATATATATATATATGTAATTATTTATATGTATTCTCATGAGTCTTGATATAAATAAAAAAAGAAAAAAATAGATATATTTATTTTATTATATTTATATATACCTATATATGATATGTATTATATGCTATGTACTTACCCTCTATGGGTGTACATGACTAATATATTTATATTATATATATATGTATTACTTAATTATTATGTTTAAAAAAAAGAAAAAAGAGAGAAAAAAATCAAAAACCCACACAAGGATGACTGTGATTTACATGTAGGCTATTGCATTTTGGATTGCTCTCTGTGGTTCGACCTCTACATACTTGTCACTGTACATTCTATGGTAGAGTAAATAAAGATTAATTCACATTTATTTTTGAGATTGATTGTTGTATTCTTTGGATTGTGGGTTAATTGCTGATCAACCCGGGTGTTCCATGAGTGGTCGCCTCAGCGACAACACTTGTATTATTTATTCATGGTGACCCTTTTGGAAATATTTGTGTTATCAAGGGGGATAATGAATCTACATTTCGTCATCTTTATTCTATCAGTTTGGCCTTAAAAACCCTAGTAAATACATGTAAATAATGTTAATTCAAGCATTTTAGCATGCATGCATTATTGTACAAAATGTGCATAAAATTCAGTTTTTAAAGCAAAATTATAGAATAAAGAAAAGAAAATAAAAAAGAATAAAATATTGTAAATATTTTATGACCCGAAACCCTGAGACCTAGGCATCTTGATGACTAGGTCGACAAGGAAAAAAGTAGGGGGAGATAAGGGCCAAAATACTGTAAAAATTCCTTTTGTTTAATTCATTCCTTATTCATTTTGGGACCTATTTTTGGTTCCACTTTTTATACTTCAAATAAAGAAACATAGAGCATAAAATTTATAGATAATTAAATATAGAAAATTACAAAATTGATTTCACTCAAAAATATTGTACAGATAAAAAGTTATGGTCTGAATAAAATTCCAGAATCCCAACTTCCTAGACCTGTATCTCGCCAATAAAAACTCAAAATGCGTCAAACTCACTTTAATTGTATATAATTTTAAATAAGCTGTTTAATGGCAGTAGTTTCGCATTTGGCGGAGCTACAGTTTAAAAGTTGAGTTTTGGACCTCTATTGTATACTTGTATAGATTAAAATATTCATTTTATTATTTATTCATTATTTTTATAATTTTATAATTTTATAATTTTGTAAATATCATTTATAATATATATATATATATATGTGCATTAAAATCAGAATAAAAACTCAAAGAAAATACAAAATTAAATACTTGTATATATAATACATAGGTATAAGACCTACAAATATACCTATATAATTACTACTTCTATTTTATTAAGTGTACAAAATACTTCAGAAAAATAAAATAAAAATAAATTTAGGTGTATAAAAATATTTATAAATTTATAAAATAATAAAAATAAATAAATTAATTAAATTTATAAATAAAAATAAATCTTTAAAATATATAGATATGTATACCAATATAGGCCTAAAAAGCAACTTGTATTTTTATACCTCTAAAAAATAAATAAAAAATTATAATAAAATAATTTATTAAATAATAAACTTTTTTATTTAATAACCGAAAATTAATAAAATCATTTACTAATTTAAAATGATTTTTTAAATAATATTCTAGAGGTTTTTCCTGGTTGGTCCACGTGGACCAAGCAGGTGAGTCTGACAGTTGACCGCGGGTCAACTGTCTGACTCCCCCCTCTGAGTTGGGTCAGACTGTGTTTTCACCCATTTTCTCACATTTTTCGAGGATGTTACTTGTATCTTTTGGAGTCGACGTCTTCATGACTTTTGCTCCTTGTAGATTGGGCATACTTGCCCAATAATGTTTTCGGGGATTGCATCAATGCTGCATCTGATACACCTCGTTCTTGTCGCACCATTGTTCAAATACCCCCGTCATCTTCATCTTCCAATTCGAACCCTCTTCAACCCTTGTTTGGGCCTGAGTTTGCAAGCTCCGGATCGATCTTGGTGAGAGCAAGTTCTCCAGCCCGTGCGCAAGCTCAGGCGTGGCGTTGAAGGGTGGATTCCACCCCATCTCCTGCCAAGTAGCCATGAGGTATACCTCAGGTATTTTAGCCTTCGAGGTCCCCTTTTTCTTCGTTTTTGTTGCATTAGTTTACTCACCGTATCTATAGGATCAAAACACCACTCTCCTTTTCGAGTTCCCCTCGTCGATTCATCCACCTACCCCTTCGTCGGAGCTAACTCCGGCGAGATTCACTACGCCGTCCTCCACCACTTTCGCACTCTGGAGGGTCGCGACACTTTGTCCGTGACCCTCTTCAACTATTTTGCAGGTCCCTGGAACATCAGCACGCCTGGAGGCGATTTTTGGACGTCGCAGATGACACCTGGGGTCGTCTTCGACCTTGGCGTCGCGAGTCAGCCCAAGTGGTCACTAGCCCCTTTTACTGCCACCAGGTTCTAGAAGACCTCTCTAGGAGGTGATCTGGCCATTTTGAGAGTTTCACGCCTGACGGAGGCCAGCGGTGGAGCTCGGAGAATCTCGCCCTACCGGAGGTCCTCCTTGTTCATCCAGCGTTGTCCTCCGCCGTCGGATATGGATGTGAACCTCCCGTACAACAGTTGCTGTTGGATCAGCTTTTGCATCAACCGTCGGATCCTCCCTGCAGCGTCTAATCCTCACCGTCTGATCTGAACCGTCATCGAGCGCATGAAACATGCCACGTGTTAAGTGGGAGAGATCCCACCGTCGGATGTGCCCTTTGCGAGGGTATTTTGCGACTTAACCCTCGCAATTTTTGTCTATTTATTAATTAGTTTATTAAAGCTTTCATCTGGATTATAATTATTGGATGATTTGCAAGAAGACCCTCAGACTCATTCTAATTTCAATTGAGCCCTTGCCAGCGAAGCGCACGTGCGTGAGCACGTGCGCTTGGCTATTTTGTAGGCAAGGGCCCGTTGTTTCTTGTATTTCCAAGTGGTCCTAAATCATTCCAGAAACATTGTAATATTTTGGAGAAATTTCAACTTATCCCTCTTTGTTGCAGTTAATTGTTGTTTCGTCCCTGACAGTCACGTGCCCAGTACACGTGACTTTGGGAATTTTGTGAGTATATCCTTGGAGCTTAGGCTATTTGTGATTGGACCAGAAAAGTTTTTAATTAAGTTATATAGTTCCTGAAAAATTTACACTTCTGCCCTTGAACTTTTGCTTATTTACAGAAAAACCCCTACAAGCATGTATTTTCTTTTTGCTTCCTCTATTTATTGCATGCATCTATAAATACCTAAAAAATCCACAAAAATTACCATAAACTACTGTTACATTGTTTATCACGCCATATTTTTGTTTTCATTTTTATTGCATTTTCATATTTATAAAAATTCAAAAACATGCATTTTCAACACTGTTTGCATTATAAAATCCATAAAAATTATAAAATCGCCTCAGAAAATTCCCAAAAAATTATATTTGTGTATTTTAGTGTCTTTTAACTTCAATCCAAAAATCATTAAAAAATACAAAAGAAAACCCATAAAAATATAAAAACCCTAAAAATCATTATAAAATCTTAAAATTTCATAAAAAATCCTAAAAATATATTCTCTATTGCTAAATTTTCTTTATTTTATTATTTGTTATTTAAATTAATTTGGGGAATTTTAGTTACTGTTTGATATTTTATTTCTCATTTTATTTTCAGATCTTTATTTTATCCACTGTTTTCAATATTTTTAACTTTAAAAATACCAAAAAAATTAGGTAAAATCTATAAAAATCACAAAAGCATATGAAAATTATAAAAAGACCAAAAAATTTTATTTCCTGATTTTGAGTATTTTACTTATTTTTATAAATCCTTATTCCTCTTCTTTCGTACGTTATATATATTCTGTTTATAGAAAAAGAAAAGAAAAACATATAAAATATAAAAAGAAAATACAAAATCAGAAATTAAAAAAAATCAAAATATAAAAATATAAAATTAAAAATAAAATTAAAAAATATAAAATTAAAAACCCACAAAAAATAGCATAAATAGGCAAATTATCACAGTCACTCATTTTGAGCATTTTGCCCCGTTCTACCTATCTGCACCCTGTGTTCGACCTCTACACATACTTGCACCTATACACATCTTTGTTGTAGAGTAATAATAAATTCTAACTCCACACTGCTTTTCATTGTTTGAATTCTTGTTGTGGGTTAATTGTTGTTTGAATTCCAGGATTCGTGCGGCTGCCACAACGACTTTGTCTTCGCCTTGTGTGAGACATATTTAGACCGTCGAGTTTTGGATTCAACATGTACCCGAGCGATGCTCACTGGTTCGTTTCATCATCGAGTAGTAGGAGAGCATAGGAGAGGAGGAGTAGAAAATTTGGAGGAGTACTAGCAAAATTTATTTTGTTTTATTTTAGTATTTTAATTCCCATTTATTTTTGTAAATAATTTGTAATAACGATTGGCACTTTCCTTTTTCTATTTTTATTTGGACATTAGACTCTTGTGATTGTGAGGTCTGTTTCATCAAGTACCGGTGCACTTGGGGAACCTCTCCAGATTTTTATTTACTTTGCTTTTATTTTTCTTTGTTTTCTCACAATTTTTTGTGCTTGAGCCCTTAGATGTAGGTTCTATTATCTTGGTTGAGCCAGGTAACCAATTAGGTCCACATCCCTTAAATAAGAATATATGTTCCCATAGAATAGTTTGTAGGATGGACTTAGTCAACTAATTGGTTCTTGCCCTCTAATAGAAGTTACTGCTTAGGATGTTTCTCATGCATCATATAGGTAGCTTATTTTTCTGTCTTTATTTTATGTGAGAATCATTTTGCATGTAGACTGCTGGAGAAAGGTACACATTTCTTATCTCTTGCATGCACCATTGATTTCCATCTCATCAGCTTTTCCAACTTCCTCTTTTGATTTTCTCACTTAGGAAGTAATGGAATTGGAAAATCATTAGATCGTTTCTCGCTTAGATCATTTCTTGAAGATATGAATGGATCCATAAGCCCATCATAGAAGCATGAGAATCGCATCGTATGCGATAGGGAGTGTCTAGTCATACTAGTTGCTCAGCGCAGCAGAATTTAAAAAATTTGAAAAACAATGACACCACATGATCCAAGAACACTTCTTGGATCATTTCATCTAAACCACCATTAGTTATTAAGGTTACCTCTTAAAGCGTGATTCTGATCGAGTCTCTAAAGGAAGAGACCTCCTGTCTCAAATCCGATCGATTGTAGGATACACTTGTGAGTGCATTGATGAACATGTGCTCCTCTCAATCCATGTTGATGATCCACGCAGCTCTTGATCTCGTTACGCGAGATCCTACATCTTCTTCTCGAGTAAGGCGCACTGAAGGAGACTGAGATCCACGAGCAATTGAAGCAACAACACGATGACATTGTGACGACGGCGGTCTTCTCTAGGTCAACGTATGGACGACCACATGTTGAAAGAGAAGGAGAGATGGCATGTAGAGAGAGAGAGATAGATGGAGAGAGTTTAACTCCTCTTGGAATTATGTGTGTAGTCTAAAAGGTAAGGTCTACCCTTCCTTTTATACTAGTTGGATACACATGGATCTCAATCCATGTGGTCTCTTAATCTAGGGTGTAGATTAAAAGTTTATTAATCTATGGCCATGATTTGTTGCTCCGAAAACAACAACAATTAGTTTAAAACAAATTAATTATATCCTTCTTCAAGATAATTAATTCATTTTAAATGTAATCAATATACATAGATAATTAGAAGCCTAAGTCTCTTTACTAAATATATAATGGTCGTCCCCCATGAACAAGTTAAGGTGGATGACCACTAAAAAGAGATAAAGGCTCCTTTCTATCTATATATATACTAGTTAATATGCAATAACAATTATTGCATTTATCTTCAAAAAAATAATTCTAAAATAAATTTGTGAAAACTTCAATCATGCCATTGAAAAATATGAATCATATTCATATATCTAACCTAATATGTAAATTAGATTAACAATTATATGTTTATTGTGAATCCAATTCACAATAACATACAATTTGTAATTCTTTTTACAATTAAATCTTTCCAACATATTATAAATCATATTTATAATATCCATGATTATTATGTATAGAGATATCTACAGTAATCATATATCACATTTAATTATCCAAGATGACTCTTCTCATGTGCTCAAATAACATGAATCACATTCACATTATTCACAACTTTTATAGTTAAATCAAAATTAGTTTTCATAGATAACTCTCCTTATATGGCCAAATAATATGAATCAAATCCATATTGTCCTCTACAATTAAATCACATTTAACTATCAATTTCTCAATGCTCGTATACATTATCAACAATGAAATTATTCTTGAACTCTTTCTAGGATAATACGCTTTCTTTACGGATACTTGGAGATAAGGATAGGGAGATTGTATGTTCCATGTATAGTGTCTTGGATATTGAGATCACATCTCAAATCAGATCTCAGAGACCTTTTACAGACGTTTGTCTAAATCAAAGCTGTAAATCTAATCTTCTCGTTGTATGTGAATCACATTCAGATCACTGTCCAACATTTGGACCAAGATTAGACTACTTCTCAAGTGAGAGGAGTCACTAAAATCCAGACCTATTTCATCACTCCCTCAGAATGGAAGCATCATGGTTATATAATCATTTATGATCACATAACCCTTAGGTATTCTTAATACATGTACATCCTGCATAGTGGAAGACCTAGAATAAACCCAAAGTTTTAGCTCTATTTAGATTGTTTCCTTTAGGCATTTATCATTAAATTTCTCATTCGATCATTGGGAGTCAATATCGATCATACACTTTCCAAAAGCATATATCATACCAAGGTACTGATCATATACTTTCGAAAAGTATATCAAACCTACAAATTTAGTCAAGCTTCCAAAGCAACATGACCGTGCACTGAATTTGATTCTCAATATCTCATGAGTGAGCTCTTATCTTCCGGTTCAGTAAATGAACCTGTATGATCCCATTGAGAGATCATATTACTTGTATGCCCTTGTGTGCACAATAGCGCACCGGTGTATAGACCTTGATTAGGCCATCATCCTATCAGTCTGCCAAATGTACATACTCAGACATATAGTAACACATTTGTCTTCGGTCAGAGGATGCGTGCCTATATCGTTACAACATACGACATAGATCTTCGGTTATCTCGATCTCGTTAAGTCAACTCTTTGACCTTACTAATACGACACCTCTGAATCTCTATTCCTGTGCAGAGGACCTGCATCAAGGGGTCAGTTAAATATCATCAAAAAGAGAAAGGATTGACATCTCCTGCTCAGGATGGATATCATCTCTTAATAATCATTTGACAATGCTTGATGAGCCCTCAATCTAACTCTTTAGACATTCATCCAAGCACCAACCTCTATGATTCAACAATTGAATAAACATCAGTATGATCATTAAGATGGCCATGGTACATAATCCTACTTGTATTAAGGGGCCTATTATGCAAATTATTTATTTTTCATTTCAGATCAGAAAATGATATTTGCAATAACATTTATTGCATAATGGCTCGTCGTGGGCTCGCATGTCCAACAAGGATCATTTTGCATGTAGACTGCTAGAGAGAGGTACACATTTCTTATCTCTTGCATGCATCATTGATTTCCATCGCATCAGCTTTTCCGACTTCCTCTCTTGATTTTCTCTCTTAGGAAATAATGCAATTGGAAAAATCATTAGATGTTTTCTTTGTGAAAATTAAAAAAAAGTGATAATCCAATAAAAAATGTACTACTAAATATACTTGACATAAAACAAAACATAAAGGACATATCATCATTGTTTTGGGGAGAGTAACCCCCTCATTGTTTGCAGGTACATACCACTAGACAGAGGGGTGAGGTTGTAGCCTTAAGGTTAGAGACCAAGTCCCTGGACTTGTGCCCTATGCTCTTGTGCATTACTCTCTAGTGTACGATTGAGATGCAAGCACTTGCCTAAGACATTAGAAAATCGATTTGGTGTGCTTCGCCTCTTATCTCCCTTTGGGAATGATATTAAACCCGACAACCCATGAAGATGGTTCCATTGATGGGGGAGGTTTGAGGATGTAGGCTAGGCGATAGAGGTGACTCACGCTGTGTGTTGGGTAGTAATCTACTTTGTGTAGATTCGCTAAACTAAAATTGAAAAGATAATTGATCGAACTTTCACGGTCTTCACTGTGTCCAATAGGTGAATCGAGGGTTTGTATTGTGTTTGTTTGCTACTGTTAGAGTTCCTTCTATGCCTTTCACACCTTCATTTCATTTTCTACTTCTTTTTTGACATTGTGTTCTCGCATATTGCCTCTTTCTATCGAGTATGGCGGATTGGAGTGATTTATGTTCAGATTTTACGAAGTTATCACTTTCCTCTCATGTTCGTTCGTCTTCATTTTCTTTCACTCAAGATGACTCCTTTCCCAAGCATTATTCTTTTTTGTTCATTGGTCAAGAGTGACCCTCTTCTCGAGCTATCATTTGAGATTCCATCCTTTCAGTAGTCTGATCGAGTGCCTTTCACATTTCCATATACACATACAGTATTAGATGACTTGATGCCACCAAAGGGAAATACCACCATGGGTGATCAAAGCAAGATCAACAAAACAATATTAACCTTTATTGAGGACATCCAGTCCTAGTCGAGTTCTACGCAGAGAGATGCATATAACCCAGGCCAGGACATGCATTGACATGGATACAGATACCTGCAGTTCATGGGCATTTCGAGCTGAAGCCCACTATTCTTCCTTTTCTCTCGATATTACATGGGCACATTCACGAGGAACCTTAAATTCACCTCCAGTAGTTTGATCGCATTTGTAACACCATCCATTACCCTAACATCCTGTTAGAGGTAGTGAAGATGAAAGCTTTACCCTTCAGTCTTATGGACAATGCACTTTATTGGATCAATCATTTGGGAATGGTTGTCTCATCTTGGTAAGAGTTGAGGTATGCTTTTTTGAGTAAGTACTATCCCCCTTGGATGCCTCAACCAGATGCGATCATTGATAGCTAACTTCTCCTAGTTGTCCCAAGAGTCCATTTATGAGGCTTGAGAAAGGTTTAAAGATTTGATGGAGAAGTGCACCAATCACGTCATTCCAAAGATGAGCTTAGTGTAGAACTTTATTGGGCGATTGAGCTTAGAGAGCCAGAGATCGGTGGATGCTGCTTGTGGGGGATCAGACATCAACAAGATGAGGATGTCTTATATCAGATATTTGAGGAGATGGTAGAGTGCTCTAAAGCTCTATCTTCTTCACGTGCTTTCCAGAAGCATCCTAGTCCTTCTACTTCATCAGCATCCCACAATGTCATAAACATGACGACATCTCATGATGTGGATAGGGCCGACATTGTTGATCTAACCATCATTGGAAACCACCTATCCAAATTTGATAAAATTGAGAAATAATCATGAGAGATAGACAAATTACAAGTGATTGAACAGAGGATGAAGCATCTGGACAAGTTAGATGAGATCACCCATCATCTAGAACTCCTAGACAATACCATCATCTCATGCCAGAGCCAGAGTGTTGCATCCGATACACCTGCAATGGAGCAACTGAGTTTCTACCTGAGACCAGTAGAGTACTATATGCCCTTCTTCTACCATCGAGCACACATACTACGAATGTAAATAAACAAAAGAATAAAAATAAAGAAAAGAAAATAAGGCATATTGTAAATATGTATATATGTACAATATGACTTATAAAATATAAATATAGCTGCAAGATATATTTATATAACCTAACCCTCGAGACCAAGTCAGCATGGGTTGGTCGACAAACAAACACGTAGGGGGAGACAAGGAAAGGAAATCATAAAAATAATGAAATATACACTCCACACATTCTTCACTGTTTATCAAATAAATGTAAAATCTTCAATGATTTTTATTAATTCATATATGATTATTTTTCACCAAACACTTTCCTACTTATTTCTAAAAATATATATTAAACATAAAAATAAGTTAAAAATATTATATTGTATATATGCCAAGAAATCCAATTTCAAATTAACAAATTCTCAACTTCCGAACATCATAACTTTCTTAAACGAACTCCAATTTCACTCTAGCCACCTTTAAAGTTCATAAAATAATATTCTTTAATTAATGGAGGTGATTTCATTAAAATCAGAGTCCGTTTGCAAAAAGTCGGTTTCGGGACCTAATGATAACGGGGTTTCCAGGCTATTTATTTTATTTAGAACACACTAATTATAATTTTATAAATTTTATTAATTCTTAATTATTTTCATAATCTTATATTTTAACCATGAATTATTTCATAAATTTTGGAGCTTATTTATTATTTTGATTAAATCCAAATCCATAATTTATAGATGAAATTGAACTACATAACTTATACTTGTATTTATTAACATATCTACAATAAGTTATTAAAATCTATAAAAAATCATAAAGAACTTATTTATTATTCTTATAATTAAGAAAATATAAACTTAATATGTAAGTATTTATTTATTAAATTAAAAATCCAAAACCTAATTATTAAGTCATATTTATACCTATTCATTAATTTAATATTTATATTTCATAAATTATTTATTATATATAAAAATAATTAAACCATAATTTAGATAATTTATTTATCTATATTTTTCTTTTTTATACCTATTTAAAATAACATGGTTTATTATTTATTACATAATTTATATTGTATTTAATCCATCTGGCCAACCAGGTGCTGACACGTGTCAACAACTGGTGTCCTTCTTCTCCAAGAAGTTGTTGCAGCTTCTGTTCCAACGCCTTCTCTTCACCACATTTTCCTGCTTCCATTATAACCTCTTCCTTCGATTCAAACCTTCCTTCTTCCATTCCTAACAATCCTTATCCACGCCCACCATTGATTTATACCTAACTCCTCTTCGATTCTCCTATAAAAATCCTTGAACATCGTCCATTCACAACTAACTCAGTCCTAACTAACGTTTAGTTCCAGATACCTGGCCGATACCCCAGCTTCCTAGCCTCGTTCTAGCCACCTACAGTGGTGACAACACCTGAGAGCCGCCCCGCACGGAAGGAGGACCATTGGAAGAGAGTTCCAGGGTGACCAATCGCCTTGCGTCACCGCTTCATGCGCGTGGAGCTCTGGCAAAGATAGATCGTCGAGCGACAACCAATGGTAATTCCCCTCAACATCTCAGATCGATTCCTCCATCTTTTCACATTTTCTTTCTTGAATTTTGTGCCATGTTTAGCATTGTTAAAAACATCATCAGGACACTTGATCATCCTCATTAGACACACACCATTTGCAATCCTCAAATTCACTTCGAAAACCATTGAAATTCGCTCTCATTTTTTTATACTTTCACTGATCCACATTTTCTGGAATCATAATCTTCAACTTGCAAATCTTAAATTTCTTGGTCGATTTATACTACAAATCAAGCATACAAATGATATTTGCAGGTCCATCTTTGATCTGGAGCATCCTTTCTTCATGTAGAACTTAGATTAATTGAAGAACAGTCGAATTTACAGAAGCTTTCATTAGCTGCAATACTTGATTTACTGCCATCTTCGTCGATGCCTAACTGCCGCCAACCGACGTCCTTGGAGCCGCTTAACCGCAGACAAGGTCGGAGGGAGAAGGAGTATCCCTCCTAGCCCTGCAGGAGGCCAAAGATCGGCGAAGGTCGTCGTAGAAAAGTCGAAGAAGGAAGCACCACTGCGACATAGCAAAAAGGGGGAAGAACTGAGCAAGAACACCCGACGCTACAGTTTTCTGACATGTGTCTCCCACGGATGCTCCAGATCAAGCCGCCACTTCTAATCTCATACGTTGGTTACAAAAAGGTGGAAAAATTGCTTCTTAAACTCGTTGAAGTTCCAGAATTTCAGAAGAGCTCCGAAGTTTCCAGATATTACATTTAGGTCCGCGTGCACGGACTAAAATGTAATAAAGTTTATTTTCTTTGCATTTCAATCCCTGCCAGGGACTCTTTTGTAACAGAACATAGAACTTTATTTTGCAGTTATACCCCTGTCTTGTAGGGGTTGTTTGGACCTCATTTTTGTTGTATTTTTCCGCGATTATTTTAGGGTAGCTTCATAACTACTCAAGATATTTTCCTTGTATTTTTACGTGATTTTTCATTGCTTCATCGTGTCGATTTGATTTTCACATTTGTGAGTTTGTTTTTAGTCAATTTCTGAGTCTTTTTATAAAATCAAGAATAAAGAGAATATTTTTGTGATTTCTTTCTGGTATCAAAAGCCAAGGTTTTAATATTCTGCTTCCTTGAGTTCGACCCAGGCACACTTACCTGGTAAAATAAATAGTGTAGATAAAAATAGGAGAGAGAAGCCTATTCACTTCACTCTCTCTCCTCTCCTATTTTCGTTGATTTTTGTTTGATCAACGCGGATCCCTCTTTGCGGTTTTTCTACACCGACATCATTATTAACCGCAGGTCAGACCTGCGTTATCAAAATGACGCTGTTACTGGGGAGGCCTAATTTTTACATCGATTTTTGACTTTAATTTTTAAAATTCTTGATATTCTTAGTTTTACGAATTTTATTTCTTTCTCAATTGTCGTTTGGTATTTTATTTACGGGTTTCTCTTTGGTTTTTACTGTTTTCATATTTCTTTGAATTTTTAATTTATTTTACAGCTTTTCGTGTACTTCTTCTTTTTCCTAACTAATCTTTGCAGGGCCTGCAAGTTCAACCAGCTTACTCAGAAGCCAAAGAAGTTGAAAGTGTAGAGACCGATCATTTCTCTCACAGTTCAGTTGCTGAGGTAAGAATTAGTTAGGGTTTCTTTTGTAATATTTTTGTAAAAAAGGGGCACTTGCCCGTGTTTTTTGTATTTTCTCGGAAGCCGTAAAGGCATCCCGACATGTACCTCCTCTCCTTTTTTCTCGGGGTCTGCTTCACCGAGTGTCGTGCATTCAGGGGAGTAGGGCACTGATAACTAGGAATTTCTAACAGTCTAGTATTCCACACAAAGCGGAATACAAGGGTTGCTGCGGCGACCGCTAGAAATCCCTAATTAATTAGAAATTAACCCACACTATAGATCAAGCAATAAGAAATAAATGTGAAGTTAAAATTTATTTTTAACTCCACATAAATGGTGTATAGAGCTAGTATGCAGAGAGTTCGAACATAGGGAGCAAACAGGGTAGATCAAGCAGGTGTGTGTGTGTGTGAATGTGAAATGTTGTCTACACTATGCAATGCAAATATTTTTGTGGGTTTTTAATTTAATTTTTTTATTTTAATTTTTAATTTTGTATTTTGATTTTTAATTTTCTGATTTTTATATTATTATATTATATATATATATATTTTTTTCTTTTTCAATATTGGAATTTATAAGCTATATAATAAACGAGGGGATAGAATATTTAGAAAAATATGGAAAAATAGTCAAAAATTCAGAAATAAAATCTTTTGGTGTTTTTATAATCTTTTACTTTTATTGTTATTTTTGAGTATTTTTCAAAATATTTTTGGTATTTGTAAGTGGCAAACTAAAGGAAAACATGGAATAAGCTACTGGCTGAAGGAAAAACAGGAATGAAAAATATCAAACAGCCACTAAAATTTTCCAAACTAATTTAAAAAAAAAGATAAGAAAATATGGAATCTACAGAACCTTAGTTTGCAATTTTTGGAGTTTTCTAGAATTTTTTATATTTTTTTGAAGTTTTTGGGTATTTTCGAATTTTTAGGGCTTTTCTTTTGAGATTTTTAGTGATTTCTGGACTGACACTAAAATAGGCTAAAATAGACAGTAGGTAATTCTTTTGGAATTTTTCGAGGTATTTTAATATTTTTTTGGATTTTTCTAGACAAAACAGTAGCAAAAATGCATGTTTTTTATTTTTAATAAATATAAAAATGCAATAAAATCAAAAACTTAAAATATGGCGTGAAAGTGCAAGTGAACAGAAGCCTATGTTAAATTTTTGGGAATTTTTTGAATTAAAATGATGCTTAAATAAATAGAACAAGCAAGCATAAATAATTCAGCCTAGCAGGGATATATATGCAAATCCACAAACATCTAGGGGCACGCATGCAATTTTTCTACAAAAATTAACACTAAATATTCAATTGTAAGGACCAAATACAAAATCTCAGACCCGCAAGGGTGTCTCAACAAAAAGCCCACCAGGGCGCGTGACTTGCACGCGCTTGGGAAGGACCAAAACGTAATTTCAAAGGCACCCGAGGGCTTATGTGCAATATTCCCAAAGTTTTTACACTTAAACTAATAATTAAAGTACTAAAACGAAATCTACAAAAGGCCGGCGGCCTCTTTGCAAAAAGCCCGCGCCTCACGTGAACAGGTCAAGTGAGGTGACGTGGCAGAGGACCTATGTGCAAATATAACAAGTTCGAGGGCCTACTTGTAATTTTTTACAAAAGTTTTAAACTTTTAATTAAATTTTATGGACTAAAAGAAAATTACAAAAGAGCGGGGGGTATACTTGCAAAATTCCCTCTCAAAGGAGATCTGAAGGCTGGGGGTCTTCACTTGGACACGTGGCGCAATCTCCTCGTGCGATACTGGTTCGCGCTCCAACAACCGCGATTAGAAAATTTGGTCGATGATGGACGACTGTGGTTGCGTGAATCGAACGGTGGACGATGGATCTGGGGCCTCCCTTGATCGGGCGGCTGAAAGGTCTGGAGGAAGAACGCGGAAGAAGGCCGGCGATGACGAACTTCCGTGATCTCCCCCGCCCTCCTTCGTCGGCGTTCAGAGCTCAAAAGTGCCCAGAACTCTTCCTGCAGGCGATCTCCAAGAGCTGGGAGCGTCAAAATGGCTGGAGGGGCAGTGGTTCTCGCCTACGACGGCGGCGGAGCTCGTGACCTCCAGGTTCCTCCGGCGAGCCCAAAAAATGCTCCCAGGTGTCGTTCGTTTGCGCGTACCTACAGGAAAAAGATGATAGAGTTCAGGGCAAAATGCCTGGACTCTGTGGAGGATGAACGACGGCTAGGGGTGGTGTGACGGTGACTGGCCGGAGATGTGCTCCAGCGAGATGAGTTGGGTGCGCGATTTGATAGATGAATCGAGATGCTTTCTGAAGGGTTTTTGATCCTAAGACGAGGACTAGACGAATGCGAGAAAAACTAAGGAGAAATAAACACCTCAAGGGCCTGGGGGCCCGAGGTCAAGGGTACCTCGACGGGGGTTGGCCAGAGGTGATGGAACGCCCAGGTCAGCGCTGCTCTGCCTCCTTGAATAGCTGATCTTGGAGCTGTCACCTCCAGGACTCGATTGAGATCGAAAGGGGCGCGAGAGGGACCAAGAATGGGGTTTGATTTTGAATTGAAGTCAGAGGTTCCATTTTATTGGGTTGACGGCCAGGGCTCATAGATCGATGCGCACAAGGCGCAGCAGCGATCCACAGCCCAAGACTAACATGGGGCGAGCATCCTCGATCCTAGAGGGTGAAAAGTCAAGAAGGGCTCGACAAGAAAGGATGAAAGGTTCGAGCTCCAAAAATCAGGCGAATCGAGCGAAAAACTATAGCTGACAGACCCATATGGGGTGGGTCAGAGAGTTGACCCGCCAGTCAACTCTCAGACCCTCCTGGTTGGTCCATGTGGACCAACCAGGAAAAATCCTGGAAAAAGATGTATTAATTCAATAAAAATTAGAAAATGGTCGAATTAAATTTAGGTTATTAAATAAAAAATATTTATTATTTTATGTAGTATTTTATTTTGATTTTTAATTATTTTTATGAAGTGTATTTTTATAAGTTACTTTTATACCCCCTATATATTTTATTAATTAATTTTTATTTTGTGTATTTTAATTTTGTTATTTTTATTTAGTATTTTATAAAATCATAAAGGACTTTTATATATACAAATATATTTTTATTTTATTTTATTGATGTATTTTGTACATTTAATAAAATATAGGTATAATTTATATAGGTATAAGTATAGGTAGTATACCTATGTATTCTATATACATATATATTTTATTTTGTATTCCTTTTGGGGTTTTCTTCTGATTTTAATGTACCAAATTATTACAAATAATATTCACAAAATTATAAAAATCTAAAAATACAATAATAATGAATAAATAATAAATTGAATATTTTATTATGTACAAGTATACAATGTGGGTCCAAAACTCAACTTTCAAACCGTAGCTCCGCCAAATGCGAAACCACCACCATTAAATAGATTATTTTATTCTATATACAGTTAAAGGTGAGTTTTCTGCATTTGGAGTTTTCATCTGTGAGATACGGGTCTGGGAATTTGGGATTCTGGATTTTTATTCAGACCATAACTTTTTATCTGTACATTATTTTTGAATGAAATCAAATTTGTATTTTTTTATATAAAATTATCTACAACTTTCATGTACAAAGTTTCTTTATTTGATGTATAAAAAGTGGAACCAAAAATAGGTCCCAAAATGAATAAAGAATGTATAAAATGAACAGGTATTTTCCTGGTGTTTTTACCCTTATCTCCCCCTACTTTATTCCTTGTCGACCTATTCATCAAGATGCCTAGGTTTCGGGGTTTGGGTCATAAAATATTTAGATTATTTTATTCTTTTTCTTTTCTTTTATTTATTCTAAAATTTTGGCTTTAATTACAGTATTTTATACACTATTTACATGCACATGCATGAATGCTAAGATGATGGTTTTAATGATATTTACACGCATTTGCTAGGGTTTTTGAGGCCAAAATGATAGAATATAGATGTTGAAATGTGGATTCATCATCCCCCTATACTTTACCTTTGCTAGTCCCTAGCAAACACTTATGCAATAAGTGTAAAAAGAATTAGAAAGAAAAGAAAAAGAAGAACTTGGATTTAGTTTAATTATCAAACTTGTCTTCACAAAATCAAAGTTTAGAGCTTAAGTCGGACCTTTGGAATTTTAGTGCGGGCGAAACCTTAATGAGAACCGAATTTGAAATCCAACAATCCTTGAGAATCCCAAAACTCTGCCCAAGTCTCCTCAGTATCCAGGTCAGAAATATCTCAATTCATACGCAAACCCTTACGACTATGAGTCTGACTCGTACAGTGTGAGTGATGGTGGCTCTCCCCAACTAGAATGACAAAGAAACTGACTTCTCCAGTACGACAACCCAATGAACCCCCAATCCAACAACTCCATCCACGAGGAGCGGGGTATTCCCTTCTAAGTTCAAGTGGCAAACAACTCAAGAGGAGGGGGTGAAGAGAAGAATGGATGGCAGTCAGTGTAGCTACCTATCCTGGGATGCAAGACCAGTGTAGTCAAGTCATCCAGCTGCAGGCTCACATATTTGACTTTGGAACTCAAGCTTGCTTATTGACTTTACAACATTTGTACATACTTTGCAGGCTTTTTATTTTTGTACATGCCTGAACTTTTTTTTTTGAATATTATATACAGCAGCATTTACATAACGAGTTTTTCCTCTTTAGCCAGTAGACTATCCCTCTTTTGAATCTTTATCGCAACCCACAGCCTCCTGTCTTTAGACTTCCTAATCACTTGACGGGTTGGGGTGCACTTCCCTCCCTAGAGGAGGACAAATGTTTCCACTTGTGTGCGTCTCATACCAGCAAATCCAATCCCCTCACCACTCCAACTGAGTTGAGCCATGTGAAAGGTGCAGGTGTCCAAGTTAGGTCATTATCAACAAGAGTCGTGCGTGTGCTCCGAAATACTCTACTTAGGCAGTCAAGAATCCATTGAACCAAGTCCCGTGATCCTCAAAGAATTAAGTCAACTAGATTTGAAGTACCTCAAACCCAGTTCCTATAAGGTTCCTGTTATTAGGTAGATTTTAAGGTCTAATCAAGCTCCAATCTCCGGATTTTACTTAGACTTGTTCAACTATCAAACTTAATCCGAAAAATGCTCATGCTATGCAATGATATGCAGAAAATATTTTTGTGATGCAATTTTCAAGATTTTAAACTTTTTAAGATTTTTGAAAAGATGACGATGATGATGCATATGCATTTTTTTGTATTTTTCAAAAAGATTTTTCAAATGTTTTTGGATTTTAGTTTTGAAAATGTTTTTGGGATTTTTGAAAACAAAAAGTTTTTGGCTAAAAGTTAGGTGAAAACTATGTACACGGGAGTGCTTCTTATATAAACAAGAAGTGGATTTTAAGAATTTACAAGGGTAAGTGATCAATTTTATAAGTACATAGTGGATTTTGGTGTGATGTTCATATATTCTTCAAACTTATTTGACACAAACTTTTCACACTATTTTTGAAAGCTATTGTCCAAAATAATTTTTACAAACATTTTACAAACATGTACACACATTTGAAAATCATTTTGCAAAGGTTTTCCAAACAGTATATATAGATTTTTCAAATCATTTTTGAAACCATTTTTCAAACCATTTGCAAATCATTTTTCAAACATTTTATTTCACACAAAGAAAAGAAATTTTACAAACCACACATTTTACTCAGGTTGAAAACATGTAATAAAACATTTTCACCTGATTTATTAATCCGTATATACAAAAAAGAATTTGAGGAACAAAACACCTTTTTATTAAGGTTTTTAATGAAATTTAAAGAATTATTAGCCATATTATTAAGAAAATACGAAAGTACGAGTTATGGCTAAAGTATATACACAGTATATACGACCCCCCTATACTTAGCTTGAGCTATGTCCTCATAGATCGGAGAGAAAAGAGAAGACATAACTCGTACTAAGTATAGACAAGTCTAAAGAAGAAATGAATGAACCAATAAGAAGTTGGCCATCCCTCCCTATACTTAGGATCAACTAATCCTAAGTATAGCAGACTGTACACAACGCATGGAGGGTCAAGGGTGGGAATGAACAGATCGTACTCAGGTTGTCTCCCCCTATACTTAGGGTAAAATATCCCTAAGTATATACAAGAAGAGGAGACAATGGAGAGGATCGAAAAGAATAGAAAACTCGGGGTGCACACCCCCCTATAGTTAGGACAAAGTACGTCCTAAGTATGGAAAACTATCTACAAGGGCGACACCTTTTTGATAGATAAAGAAAATAGAAAAGGAAAAGAAGAAAAGAAGAAAAGAAGAAAATAAATTAACAGATGAATGAGTGATATGAACAGATGGATCTGTACAGCGGAAGATGGATTGATCACCATGTATGAGATGCAGATGATATGAGTCAAAGAACACATCTCATACTAGAAGAATGGGGGCAACGTCAATGGTCGGTGGATCATGATCTAGATATAGTTTCAGGCGTTCGCCATTGACACGGAAGGTAGAGGAAGATGACGACTCGGATATATCAATACTTCCATTGTCATGTACCTTCCTGACCACATATGGACCTTTCCACTTGCTCTGTAATTTTCCTGAAAATAATTTCAGCCTGGAATCAAACAACCATACTCTCTGATCCGGCTCAAACTGTTTATGGCTGATATGAGAATCGTGCCATGTTTTCACTTTATCTTTGTATTGTAGGCTGCTCGAAAAGGCTGTATCTCTTAGTTCTTCCAGGGCTGCCAACTCTGCTCTTCTCTGTTCTCCTATACTCTCGGGATCTAACAGTAACTCAGTGACTGCCCAAAAGGATTTATGCCTGATTTCCACTGGCAAATGGCACGGCTTGCCATAGACGAGACGAAAGGGAGATGTCCCCAATGGATTCTTGAAGGAAGTCCGATATGCCCACAAGACCGAGTCCAACAGTTGTGATCAATCCTTACGGTCTGGGCAGACAACCTTCTGTAAGATAGTTTTTATCTCCCGGTTCGATACTTCGGCAAGACCATTAGTCTGAGGGTGATATGGCATGGCAACACGATGGTCAATGCCGAACTCGTCTGCAAGGGCCCTAACCTTGTCATTGATGAAATGAGACCCCTCGTCTGAAATCAAGAATCTGGGTACCACGAACCGTGAAATGATATTTTTCCTCAAGAATTTGCACACGGTTTTAGCATCTGCGGCTCGGGCGGGGATGGCCTCAACCCATCGGCTGACATAATCCACAGCAAGCAAAATATGCTCGAATCCCTGACTCATAGGAAATGGGCCCATGAAATCAATCCCCCATGCATCAAAAACCTCACAGAAGTGAATAGGTTGCATGGGCATCATGTCTCTCTGTTCGCAGGTTCCCATCTTCTGACAGTTAGTACATCTCTTCACAAACTCATCAGAATCCTTGAAGAGAGTAGGCCATCAAAGGCCGTATTGAAGCACCTTTTGTGCTGTCCTTTTTCCAGAATGATGTCCTCCTGCCTCAAGCTTGTGGCAGTATGTGAGGATGCTATGCTGCTCTTCTTGAGGAATGCACCTCCTCCAGATGCTATCCCCTCCTTCATGATAAAGGACAGGATCCTCCCAATGTAAAACTTGGCCTCCGCCAGGAAGGTTTCGAGTTTCTGTCTGGGTTAACCTTGTGAGACCGTCTTGGCAACAAGATAGTTCACAATGTCGGCATACCACGGGAGCGAGGTGATAGCCAAGATTGCCTCATCTGGAAACGTCTCTGTGATAGGTGCGCTGGGCTCAGATTCCTCAAGATTCTCCAATCTGGAGAGATGATCCGCCACCACATTCTTTACTCCAGGCTTATCCTTAATGTCAATATCAAATTCCTAGAGCAGAAGGATCCATCTGGTCAGACGTGCTTTGGCATCCTTCTTGGCCATTAAGTACCGGATGGCGGTGTGGTCTATGTAGATGTTCACTCTAGATCCGAGAATATAAGATATATACTTATCCAAAGCAAAGACTACAGCCAGCATTTCTTTCTCGGTCACAGTATAATTCTGATGAGGGGCATCCAAAGTCCGGCTGGCGTAGTGAATGGAAAACGACAAACCATCCCTCCTCTGTCCCAGCACAGCCCCAATGGCAAAATCTGAAGCATCCGTCATGATCTCGAATGGGAGAGACCAATTGGGTGGCTGAAGGACAGGAGCTGAAACAACCATACCTTTGAGAGTCTCAAAAGACACAAGACACTTATCATCGACAATGAACTCGACATCTTTTGTCAGCAAGTCAGTAAGCAGTCGGGCAATACGACTGAAATCCTGAATGAACCGTCGGTAGAAACCGACATGCCCTAGAAAAGACCGCAATTGACGCAAATTGGATGGCAGATTGAGTTCCCTAATGATATCCACCTTGGCCGGATCGACCTCCATGTCCCTGTTGGTGACAATATGACCAAGGACCGTCCCTTGAGTCACTATGAAGTGACTCTTCTCCCAAGACAATACAAGATTGACCTCAATGCAGCGCTGAAGCACACGACCTAGGAAATCAAGACAAGCATCAATCCCGTCGCCATAGACCGAGAAGTCATCCATGAAGACCTCTAAACAGTCACCCACCATGTCCGAGAATATGGACAACATGCACCTTTGTAATGTTGCCGGAGCGTTACATAGACCAAAGGGCATCCGTCTAAAAGCATAAGTCCCAAAAGGACAGGTGAATGTCGTTTTCTCCTGGTCTTCAAGCGCAATGGCCACTTGATTATATCCGGAGTACCCATCAAGAAAGTAGTAATGACTCATTCTAGCTAGCTGATCGATAATCTGATCAATGAAGGGTAGCGAGAAATGATCCTTCTTGGTGGCCTCATTCAATCGTCTGTAGTCCACACATACCCTCCAAGAAATTGGTACTCGGGTAGCAATCTCCTCTCAAGACTCATTCACAACTGTAGTGATACCCGTCTTCTTGGGCACCACATGTAACAGACTAACCCATTTAGAGTCGGAGATGGGGTAGATAAAATCGGTGCTCCACCACTTCAAAATTTCTTTCATGACTACGCCTCGAAGATTCAGGTTCAGCCGTCGTTGGAACTCACACGACGTCCTTGCGTTATCCTCAAGATAGATGTGGTGGGAGCACAGAGCCGGACTAATCCCCTGGAGATCAGCTATACTCCAACCTATCGCCTTGCAGTTTCTTTCATGAACCTCCATCAGACGAGATTCTTGTTCTCCAGTCAAACCTGCCGAGATAATGACTGCGTGCATGTCTGGCTCACCCGCAAGGAATCTATACTTCAGCGACTGCGGTAGAGGCTTCAGTTATAGACAACTGGGAGGTGGCAGATCTGATTTCTGATATGTCTGTGTGAAGGCGACCAGGTATGCATGGGAGAACTCTCGCTCTGCATGAATTTCTGACAAAGGACGGCCTGCTGAATCATCAATAAACTGCACTGGCTCACACTCTGTCATGGCTATTGGCTCAGAAGGAATCAGACAAGGCAAATAGTAATTGAAATCATCCCAATCAATGTCTGAATCCGAGGGATCAGAAGAAGATGAACAAGATTGAAAATCATCAGCACCACTCGTCCCAACACTGTCAACCTCAAGTGTATTCTCATCCAGGGGTGTGCCCTCTAGGCTCTCGACTGCCATAAGCTTTCGATATAGTGAATCTGTAGGCAAGGTGAGGGTCGGTGCTACAAGATCTGTCCAGTTGGATTCATCATCTGTCATCACAAAATCACACTCCTGGTGGATGTCTAGCTTTTCCTCTGTCATCTGCGAGGCTTCGCTGGACTGCTCTGAGCATTCTAGTTCTCTGGCTCTTGTTTCTTCGATCGTCTATATTTGTATGGTTTCACCCTCTACACAAAAATACACCTTCCCACAATCATGATTGGTCACCGCCTTGGTTGTGGCCAAGAATGGACGTCCGAGTATGATGGGGGCATCGGTTACCGACTCAGGGATCTCCATGTCCAATACAATGAAGTCCACGGGGAATTTCAGGCCCTGGATAGTAACGACCACATCTTTCAATAACCCCTTCGGCCTCTTAATCGACCTATCAGTAAACTGAAGGACTGTCCTGCTCCTAAGAAGAGGACCAAACTCGAATTGGTCGAGTAAGACTGCTAGAAGAAGGTTAATTGAAGAGCCGCTATCTAACAGAGTACAATCAAACTGCTGCTCTTGAATCTCGCATATGACATAGGGAGCTCCTGCATCAGGTCGCTTGGCTGGCAGTTTGTTCTGATAGTGCAGCAAGTGGAATGACTGAGCACATGGATCTGATCTCTGTGGTTCCTCCTCTTCCTGTGGACTGTAGTTTTCTCCTTCAAGTTCTTTTTGAAGAGGGGGATGTGCTCAAGTGCTTCTTGTAGAGTCAGCTGAATATGTAATCTGTCTATCATCTGATTGCTGAACTCTACCTGCTGATCTTTTTTAGGATTTTCTCTTTTACTCCCCTTCGCCCGGCGGAGTGCCTCAAGGAAGGGGAGTGTAGGGGCCTCCTCAGATGGAGGACTAGGAATAGGTCCCTGTGCCTGTGAAGGAATAGAATCCATACAGTCATCATCATTCAACACATATGGATCTGCAATTTGAACAGAAACCTTTCCTTTATTCATATTTTTGTTTTTCTTGTTACCACAGTCCATAGATACAAAAGGTGGTAACATCACAGAGGGAAGCTCAACAAAAGTAGATGTGGTGGCCTCAGTACCACCACCGGCACCTGTCTTCGCGGCATCAGCATCGCGCTCTGGCTCGGCATCCAAAATGGTGGCATCAGCACCACCGTCTGCATCTGGTATCATGACGGCCTCAGTACAATCGTCTGGATCTCCATCATTGGTGGCCTCAGCACCACCGTCTTCAACATCATCATTAGCGGCATCAACACCGCTACTCTGCTCCTCTTGTGCTCCTGATCCTACATGGGGTTGTCGCTCAGAAGAGGCACCGCCAGCTGGCATCCTACCGCTCCTAGTAGTCACAAAATCAACATCATACAAAGAAAGAGATATGTCACTCAAATAGTCACTAGGAGAGGTATCCTCTGTAAACTCTACCTGCTCAGACTTCCTTTTCAGATTGTTCGGGTTAAGTTCAATCTGAGCGGGTATGGCGGCCTTGCCTTTGATGATTTCCCTCATCTCCTGCCGGAATTCATCCATTTCTTGCCTGAAGGATGCTCGTTGTTCAGAGAGCAAGCGGGCAAGATCATCGAGAGCTGGTTCTCAAAAGCGAGGGCTTGAGAACCGGATGGGTTCCCTTGCGGGAAATGAGGTTGTTGCTGCTGCTGCTGGTATGGATAGTTCTGGGTAGGCTGGGAATAAGACTGCTGAGGCTACTGACGCTGCCTCCACTGCTGTCCCTGATAGGCGGGACGAGGACCTTGCTGGTAATGCTGCTGGGCATATAGGGGCGGCTGCTGCTGCTGTGGTTGGTGGCTGCTCTGTTGTCCTTGAGTTGGATTCTGCTGTTGAGACGAGGAGCCACCGTTGCCCTAACAGAATCTGGGGTGATCGCGACGAATCTCGGGCTAAGGGTACCGGTCGTACCAAATCCCATTGACTTCCATCAATGGTTCCTGCTCGAAGGAGGGTGGAGGCAGAACTGTCAGTGGCTGCTCCGGCTGATATACCACCATCTGAGTGTCCTGAGATGGCGGCTGCGCAGGGTAGTACTGTAGCAACGGTACCGGCTCTGCCTGGATGTGGTTGACCTGGCGGTATGAGGAAGAGGGTTGTGATGAGTTGCTACTGTTCGGATCAGCATGTGACCTGGAAGGCTGCTGAGAAGATGTCTGTGCCTCCTGGACGTAAAGGATCTGCGTCTTCAGGTCACTTATGGTTTTGGCAATCTGGTCCATCTAGGCCATGCCTTGCATCTGCTTTTTCTCGAGGATCTCGAGACGGTCCAGTTTCTCACTAATTATGCCCATGTCGGCTGCGACTGATTCTGCTTGGGCTGCGGCTGCCGACGAAGTGTGGGGACCGGCATCAATGCGGGTGATCCTGTGGAATGATCCCGCTCCTTGCGGGGGATTCTGCTGTGTGTAAACACGGGCTTGGGCCATGACGGTTGAGTTCTCTGCCATGCCTTCGTAGATGGCCCAAACGTCATCTTCACCCTTCGAAAAATAGGACCCACCGCAAGAGGCGTTAACAAGCCCCTGCAGCTCCGGTGTCAGCCCACAAAAGAAACTCTGCACTAGATTGGGCTTGGAGATATCGTGATGTGGACACCGGTCAATGAGCTCTCTAAATAGATCTCAGGCTTCATGAAATTATTCGTTAGGGATCATGACGAAGTTGATGATCATGGCTCTAGCTGCATTCGTCCGGCCAAGAGGGTAGTACTTCTTCAAATACGTGGTCCGGAGATCTGCCCAAGTATCGATGAATTGCCCCAAATGTTTGAGCCAGTATGCGACTCTATCAACCAAGGAGAAAGGGAAGGCGATCATCTTGATAGTATCCTCGGTCATCAGCCTATCATGAATCGTGCTGCATATCATTTCGAATTCTTGCAGGTGGAGGTGTGGCTCTTCGGTCGGCAACCCATGGAATTTGGGTAGAAGCTGAATGGTATGGGGCCGAAGCTCGAAATCTCCATGGATAGGCGGGAGTTTGATCCAACGATGAGTGAGGGATGCTGCAGGATTGTGCAATTCCCTCATGATAGTCTGTGGCGGTCTCTCTGCGTCGGGATCACCTCCTCCTGCATCAGATCCATCCCCTCCTCCACCACCACCACCGCCCCTAGGTCGGTTTTCTCTCATCTGTGCTATTTCTCTCATGAGATCACCCATGAAGGTTCCCTGGTCTCGGATCTGCCTCTGCATGGTCTCCAGGGATGGTAGAAGTGAATTGTTGATGGCGGCTTGATCAGTGAAGAATGGCGGGTGCTCATGATCATCAGGATGCTCTCCTCTGTCAGCCATGTTTGGGATCTCTAAAAAAGCAAAAGAACCCATCTCAGGTGCCGTCAAATGTTCTGAGCTCTACGATGCACTAAATTATGAGATTCTTGGACTGATGGAAGGGGAATGAGAAGGGTGGTCGAGGGCGAACAGGGTGGATGTGAACTCAGGCTTGGAGAACGGACTCTCCGAGGTAGTCCTAGATGAATGAGGAGGAGTTCTGGATAGCGGTGCCGACAGAGTCGGCCTAAGAGATCTCCATCCCATCATCTTGATTATTGGGAAGAGCAAGGTGAATGCAGAAGAAGAAGGAAGAAGGGAACAAAATTGCGCACAATTGTGTTGTGTTTTTGATCTTGACCTAAAGATAACTAGCAATCAAACACAAAACAGGGTGAGTTCACCAACTCAACACATGAAGCCATAAAGGTTCGGCTTTTATCTTGTCAGTTTTAGCTTGAATTCAGGAATTTATCTTGTAACGAGTCCTTAGAGCACTACGCCTTAAGGAGAGAGAGTACTGCAGGAAAAGTATCCCCGTACTTGTCCTCCTCCTGTGTAACCTGTAGCTTGCGCTTTTTAAGGTCCTTGTAACCCTTCCTGGATCCCTACTCAGCCAAAGAATAAAAGGGAGGAAGCCGATAGGCGAAACCAATACTTCAGACCTCGCTCGCAACGGAATCACCCGTGAGCGTGCAAGATCTTACTAAGACGCAGACGGTGAGACAGACACACCCGTGAAGGCGTGGCCTATGCTCGGTACTTCGGACAAGGTCGATGCTCACACAATAGTGAGTCACCAATGGCGACCAAGCCCTACTCGCCTACGTACGATAGTAGCGCCAATACTTCGGAAATCCAAGCGATACACAAGGCAGCCACAAGCTGGGATTTGGGCTCTAATCCTTACGAAGCTCTCTGCTCACTTGGAAGGAGACCTTCCCATGCAACCTGAATACAAGTGAGGGTGTTACTCTCCCCAATCAATGAGTCCAATTACCGATTTTATTTAGGTCAAAGTTTTCTTAGCAGTCCCTTTTTTAATTTTTTTGGTGTTATCGCTTCTTTTGAGTAAATTCAAACAAGCGCCTAACGGTTTTTGTATTTTCTTGATCCTACTTTGTCCAAAAACAGAGGGAGAATAGAGTCGGAAAAGCCAATGCAAGTCGACACCAAGGTGGAAATCTCACCTTTGTGCCTAAATGATGGATGCAAAGTAAGAAGACTTACAGCGAATCCCAGCTCTCTCCATGCGGGATGCAAAGTAGAAATTTATAAACCTAAACTACATGCTGGTATGCAATGCAGAAATCATCCTAAGATTGGCAATTGCTACGTGCAGAACCACAAGTCAACCACTAACCTTCAATCCTAATGTCCGGTCTAGGCTCACCCCTCCTTCTCTCGACACATCGAGTTTAGGAGAAGCGCTTGGCGGGATGAGCTCGCGGCGCACGGATCGAAGTCTAATGACTAACTGTTTAATTAGACTAAGTCCAAATACGATCTATAGGAACATGCAAATGTTATTATTGTGTTTGGACCTAATCTAATCGATCAAGCAAAGGCCTAAAAATCTAAGGGCTCAATCCACAAAAGAAATAGAAAATGAAAACAAAACCGGAAAATGACTGTCGAAAAACACAATGAAAACCGTGGTGAGCCCACGGGTGAACAAACACCCGGAAATTAGTCCTGAAGTGTCTGAAAGTCCAAGTCCTTTGTTATTACAAATTAATAACCACTCTCTCAAAAAAAAATGCAAACTAATGTAATCACTCTCTCACTCCTCGTGCTCTCTCCTGCCGGCTTAGCTTCAGAAAAGCTGGCTCGGCTTCAGAAAAGCTGGCTTCGCTTCACGTGGTTGCTCCGGATCCCCTAGGCGATCTGCCTCGCTCCGCAGTCCCTCGCAAGAAGACAAAAGAAAATGGTTTGAAAGCTCAACAATATCTATCAAAAATGCAAGAGAGATAAAATGAAGCAATGGTTAAGACAACAAACACAATCAGACAAAAATATGAACTACTCGTTGTTGCTCCCAGGCAACGACGCCATTTGATAACTAGGAATTTCTAACAGTCTAGTATTCCACACAAAGCGGGAACACAAGGGTCACTGCGGTGACCGCTAGAAATCCCTAATTAATCAACAATTAACCCACACTATAGATCAAGCAATAAGAAATAAATGTGAAGTTAAAATTTATTTTTAACTCTACATAAATGGTGTATAGAGCAAGTATGCAGAGAGTTCGAACACAGGGAGCAAACATGGTAGATCAAGCAGGTGTGTGTGTGTGTGTGTGTGTGTGTGTGTGAATGTGAAATGTTGTCTACACTATGCAATGCAAATATTTTTGTGGGTTTTTAATTAATTTTTTTTATTTTAATTTTAATTTTGTATTTTGATTTTTAATTTTTAATTTTTAATTTAATTTAGTATTTTTGTGAGTAGCAAAAATGCATGTTTTTGATTTTTAATAAATATAAAAATGCAATAAAATCAAAAACAAAAAATATGGCGTGAAAGTGAAAGTGAACAGAAGCCTATGTAAATGTTTTGGGAATTTTTCGAATTAAAATGTGCCTTAAACAAATAGAACAAGCAAGCATAAATAATTCAGCCTGATAGGGGTATATATGCAAATCCACAAACATCCAGGGGCACGCATGCAACTTTTCTATAAAAATTAACACTAAATATTCAATTTTAAGGACCAAATACAAAATCTCATACCCGCAGGGGTGTCACAGCAAAAAGCCCACCAGGGTGCGTGACTTGCACGCGCCTGGGAAGGACCAAAATGTAATTTCAAAGGCACCCGAGGGCTGATGTGCAAAATTCCCAAAGTTTTTACACTTAAACTAACAATTAAAGTACTAAAATGAAATCTACAAAAGGCCGAGGGCCTCTCTGCAAAAAGCCCATGCCTCGCGTGAACAGGTCACGTGAGGTGACGTGGCAGAGGACCTATGTGCAAATATAACAAGTTCGAGGGCCTACTTGTAAATTTTTACAAAGTTTTAAACTTTTATTTGAAGTTTATGGACTAAAAGAAAATTACAAAAAAGCAGGGGTATACTTGCAAAATTCCCTCACAAAGGAGATCTGACGACTGGGGGTCTTCACTTGGACACGTGGCGCAATCTCCTCACGCGATACCGGTTCACGCTCCAACGGTCGCGGTTAGAAGATCTGGTCGATGATGGACAGTTGTGGTTGCGTGAATCGAACGGTGGACGATGGCTCTGGGGCCTCCCTTGATCGGACGAATGAAAGGTCTGGAGGAAGAACGCGGAAGAAGGCCGGCGACGGTGAACTTTCGCGACCTCCCCCGCCCTCCTTCGTCAGCGTTCAGAGCTCAAAAGGGCCCAGAACTCTTCTTGCAGGCGATCTCCAGGTGCTGGGAGCTTCAAAATGGCCGGAGGGGCAGTGGTTCTCGCCTACGACGGCGGCGGAGCTCGTGACCTCCAGGTTCCTCCGGCGAGCCCAAAAAATGCTCCCAGGTGTCGTTCGTGTGCGCGTACCTGCAAGAAAAAGATGATAGAGTCCAGGGCAAAATGCCTGGACTCCGTGGAGGATGAACGGTGGGTAGGGGTGGTGTAACGGTGACTGGCCGGAGATGCGCTCCGGCGAGATGAGTTGGGTGCGTGAATTGATAGATGAATCGAGATGCTTTCTGAAGGGTTTTTGATCCTAAGACGAGGACTAGACGAATGCGAGAAAAACTAAGGAGAAATAAGCACCTCAAGGGCCTAGGGGCCCGAGGTCAAGGGTACCTTGACGGGGGTTGGCCGGAGGTGATGGAACGCCCAAGTTAGCGCTGCTCCGCCTCCTTGAATAGCTGATCTTGGAACTGTCACCTCTAGGACTCGATTGAGATCGAAAAGAGCGTGAGAGGGACCAAGAATGGGGTTCGATTTTGAATTGAAGTCAGAGGTTCCATTTTATTGGGTTGACGGCCAGGGCTCATAGATCGATGCGCACAAGGCGCAGCAGCGATCCACAACCCAAGACTAACATGGGGCGAGCATCCTCGATCCTAGAGGGTGAAAAGTAAAGAAGGGCTCGACAAGACAGGATGAAAGGTTCGAGCTCTAAAAATCGGGCGAATCGAGGGAAAAACTATAGCTGACAGACCCATATGGGGCGGGTCAGAGAGTTGACCCGCCAGTCAACTCTCAGACCCTCCTGGTTGGTCCACGTGGACCAACCAGGAAAAACCCTGGAAAAAGATGTATTAATTCAATAAAATTTAGAAAATGGTCGAATTAAATTTAGGTTATTAAATAAAAAATATTTTATATTTTATGTTGTATTTTATTTTGATTTTTAATTATTTTTATGAAGTGTATTTTTATATGTTACTTTTATACCCCCTATATATTTTATTAATTAATTTTTATTTTGTGTATTTTAATGTTGTTATTTTTTATTTAGTATTTTATAAAATCATAAAGTACTTTTATATATACAAATATATTTTATTTTATTTGTTGATGTATTTTGTACATTTAATAAAATATAAGTATAATTTATATAGGTATAAGTATAGGTAGTATACCTATGTATTCTATATACATATATTTTACTTTGTATTCCTTTTGGATTTTTCTTCTGATTTTAATGTACCAAATTATTACAAATAATATTCACAAAATTATAAAAATATAAAAATACAATAATAATGAATAAATAATAAATTGAATATTTTACTCTATACAAGTATACAATGTGGGTCCAAAACTCAACTTTCAAACCGTAGCTCCGCCAAATGCGAAACTACCACCATTAAATAGATTATTTTATTCTATATACAATTAAAGGTGAGCCTGCGTAACCAAACAACTTCCCTAGTAGTTTGCTGCATTTGGAGTTTTCATCTGTGAGATACGGCTCTGGGATGTTGGGATTCTGGATTTGTATTCAGACCATAACTTTTTATCTGTACATTATTTATGAATGAAATCAAATTTGTATTTTTCTACATAAAATTATCTACAACTTTCATGTACAAAGTTTCTTTATTTGATGTATAAAAAGTGGAACCAAAAATAGGTCCCAAAATGAATAAAGAATGGATAAAATGAACATGTATTTTCCTGGTGTTTTTACCCTTATCTCCCTCTACTTTATTCCTTGTCGACCTATTCATCAAGATGCCTAGGTCTCGGGGTTTGGGTCATAAAATATTTACAATATTTTATTCTTTTTCTTTTCTTTTATTTATTGTAAAATTTTGGCTTTAATTACAGTATTTTATACACTATTTACATGCACATGCATGAATGCTAAGATGATGGTTTAAATGCTATTTACACGCATTTGCTAGGGTTTTTGAGGCCAAAATGATAGAATAAAGATGATGAAATGTGGATTCATCAGGCACCCACCGTGGTTTTTCTCGCATCGTCGGTTTTCTACAGTTTTTTCACGAGGCTAGGTGCATGCTTAGATGTTTTCGATTTTTTTCCTATCTGATTGCACCTTCGTAGATAGTTTTAGGACTCGCAACCAAGGTGCATGATTTTAGGATTTATAAAAAAATAAAATAAAGGCATTCGTTAGACGGTTGTTTAAAAAATATCCAAAAAAAGAAAACCAAAAATAAAATCAGGAATGCTTAAGTATCTGACTTTAAAATAAATGTAGGGATCATTTTATTTGGGAGAGCAATCCTCACACTTCAACTGCAAGTACATTTCTGGATATTGTGTGTGAGGGATGGCACTTAAGGTTAGAATCAAAGTCTGTGTTTCCTTCAAGATACTACTTAGTCTATACACCTAGTCATTGTTCTTCAATGGGTACGCTCGGGTAGCCAGAAACGATCCGAGTTTACTAAGCAGAGTGGGGGGTTTAGAGGACACTGCGTAAGGATCCATCCTAAAGTAACACGGGTAGCCAGAAATGATCTGTACTTACTGCCATACTAGCTGAGAACAAGTGGTTTTCTGTAAAGATTCAGAAAAGCATTGCGGGGAAATTCCGTGCACCTATCAGCTCGAAATAATTGGTGAATATACTTGTAAGACAAAATAACCCTAAAACCGACAAGATAAATGACCAAAACCTTACGGTCATCATCGGGTTGTGTTGGTGAATAAGTGGTTTGCCTTGTTTTTGCTTGTGAGGCGTGAGTTATCGCATCTTATACTCCTTCTCCCATCTCTCTTGATTAGACAACGTGCTCTCCCGATTACTCTCTTGATATCGAAAATGATGACTCGATTGCTATTTTGCTCAGACTCCGTGAGCTCTCGATCTTTCACCGTCCGTCGTACATTTTCGCAAACTCAGGATGACCCTCTTCCCGAGTTGGTCCCATCTGATCCCGAGGAGAGTCAGACCCAGACTCCCTCGTCTCCCAGCTTGTCTTTTGAGGAAAGCCCCTGCCTCAATCTATCGTCACTTTCTCCAACTAATTTTTCACTGATTCGTACGAGAAGTTTTCCTTCCCAAAATAATTGAAGCCTATGGTTCGTGGAAAAGGACCAGCAGAGGAGGCCAACTGAGGAGCATCATGCTGATGGAAGACCAGATCCAGCTGCAGATATCACAACCGGGATTCTCGATACACCAGTAGATGAATATTCAGATCCGAGACCAATTCGGAACACAGACCGAGTTGCAAGCTGACATCGTCGTGCTGAGAGCAGGAGTCAGGAACCCATTACAATATGCAGTGGTTCCCGCTACTCTACGAGATGAGTATGACCCGGGAGCTAGGACGCTAAACCATTGGATTCGGCTACCGCCAAATCAAGGGTCATACGAGCCGAGATTGTCCTTTATCTCTTTGCTTCCCAAGTTCTATGGGAACATTACAGAGGAGTTGTTTACCTTTTTGCAGGAGTTTGAGATGATTTGTGGTATGGCTAGTTACCCAGGAGTTACGCAGGAGGCTGATCACTTCAAGGCCTTTCCCTTCGCCTTAGCAGATAAGGCCCTCTACCGGTTGAGTCACTTAGGGAGGGAGATTTCTACATGGGACAATCTGAAGGTCACATTCCTGCGTAAATATTTTCCTCTGGGACGAACGAACATGATGAGGAGTTAGATCTCCAGCTTCACACAATTACCGAATGAATCTTTACATGAGGCATGGGATCTATTCAAGGATCTTACCGAGAGATCTCCTCATCATGAGATACCGATGAAGGTGCTGGTATAGAACTACTTTGGAGGACTCCAGCCGGATATTCAAGGGCTTGTGAGTGCCGCATGTGGCAGCAACTATCTTAATCGGGATGCCCAATCTGTCTGGTCCCTTTTCAAAAGGATAGCAAAAAACTCAGAGTCGTCGACTCTATCAGGAATTCCAGAAGGCCCCTCAGCCATCGCATCACCGAGAGCACCATAAGGTGATAAACATTTCAGACACTGAATCCAATACCAAAATGATTTTATCAGCGAGAAGTTAACGTCGGTAGATGTGATTCAAAAGCAAGTTCAAGACTTGCAGCCGCTGCGAGATTTGGAGAAACTCTCATCTTTGCCTCAGCAGCTGAGTGATCTTACAAAGAAGGTAATGAAACTGCAGCTTCAGTATCAGTAGGCCCAAGCTTCTTCGACTTCACAACCTTTACGGAGATCTTTACCTGCCCCTCCCACCCGACAGATCCATTTCGTCCAGAGCGAGCCGAAGATCCTAAGATTGATTGGCAGGAGGACCAGTCTTATGCCAATTCCGGTCAGATCACCAGTCCAATAGACATCGATGTTGATCCTCAAGTCAGTCTTGAGATCAACGGAATATGGTATACTCTGATTCAGCAATCGAGTGTACATCATCAGCAACAACCACAGTATAGTCATCCACAGCATGGACATCCACATTTTCAGCACCGACAACCTTATATGCAGCAACAGTCTCACCAACACGCATATCAGAATCCACATTATTTTCAATATCTGCTACACATTCGCAGACACATCATTACTAGCAGCAGCAACTGTCTTCCTTCACACCGCAGAGATTTCCTCAGCCTTACACCTCACAGCAGCACACTCCAAACTGCACATAGGACAGAGATGGAGCAAGTTAACCGTCGTTTGGATGAGTTAATTGCGCCCAAGACTACTCTCCCAGCCCAGCCTCAGATGAACCCAAACAACAAGAGGAGGCATTCAGATCAGGTAGACATCACTACAGGTACGATCTCTTTTCCTGAATTTTATCTAACTTCAATCATCTCAGGAGCGGTAGATCACCACGAGCACCTGATAGAGTAAAGGAGAGGGCGCATGATAAGGAGCAAGAGCAAATCCATGATCACACATATTCTGATGCTAAGGAGGAGGACCGCCACGATGAATGAAGACCACCAGAATGTCCATCTTGATGATCAGAGAGACGGGAGCGATGTAGAGACAGTTGACATGGACATGGGCGAGTCAGATGATGATATCGCACTAGACCATGTAGATACTCCTGATGATTCTGTTTCTTTCCATGTTTTAGAGAGTTTTGTACATACTTCTGAAACTCTTGATGTATACACTGATTCCACTTCTGATATGAATAAAGATACTAATTCTGTCATTCCTGAGATTGTTCCTTTTTCACTTGCTCTTTAATTTGCCAAGAAAAATTCTCAATCGTGCATTGAACAACCATACTTTCTGCCCAGGAACAAAGATCTTGTGTCGAATATGTCTATCATGCCATATGTTCACTTTGTCCTTATAAATGTGGGTGTTCTCGTATGCCTGATTTCGAATCTCTACTAGCTCATTCAGATCCATGTTCCTCTTGGATCCTGCTTTCTGCATATCAAGTTAAATCTCTATGATAGCCCATTCAGATTTGTGCATGATCTATATATGAAAATGGCATGGCTTCCCATAAACCAGTCTGAAGGGTGAAGTACCTAAGGGAGTCTTGTATGCAGCATGATATGCCCAAAGAACCTGGTCTAGAAGCTGTGACCAGTTCTTCCTATCCGGTCATACTATTTTCTGAAGAATGGATTTCACCTCCCTATTTGAAACATCAGCCATGTCGTTCGTTTGTGGGAGGTAAGGAGAAGCTACTATGTGATCAATGCCATAGTTCTTCACTAGCTTTTTTGCCTCCTTAATGAAATGGCTACCTCCATCTGAAATAAGAATATGTGGAATACCGAACCGTGAAATAATATGTTTCTTCAGAAACTTGCACACTATCATACTATCTGCGGCTCATTCGGGTATAGCCTCCACCCATCTACTAACATAATCCACAATGAGAAGAATGTACTTGCTGAATCTATGTATCATCATTTATATTCTATCATTTTGGCCTTAAAAACCCTAGTAAATGCGTGTAAATAGGCTTAAATTAGGCATTTTAGCATTCATGCATATTTGTGTAAATAGTGTATAAAATGCGGTTTTTAATGCCAAAAGTATAGAATAAAGAAAAGAAAAGAAAAAGAATAAAATATTGTAAATATTTTATGACCTGAAACCCCGAGACCTAGGCATCTCGATGACTAGGTAGACAAGGAATAAAGTAGGGAGAGATAAGGGCCAAAATACAATAAAAATCTCTTTGATTTTATTCATTCTTTATACATTTTGGGACCTATTTTTGGTTCCAGTTTTTATAACTCAAATAAAGAAGCTTTGTACATGAAAGTTGTAGATAATTTCATATAGAAAAATACAAAATTTATTTCACTAAAAAATTATGTACAGATAAAAAGTTATGATCTGAATAAAAATCCAAGATCCCAACTTCCCAGACCTGTATCTCCCCAATAGAAAGTCGAAATGCACCAAACTCACCTTTAATTGTATATAATTTAAAATAAGCTATATAATGGCGGTGGTTTCGCATTTGGTGGAGCTACGGTTTGAAAGTTGAGTTTTGGTCCCCTATTGTATACTTGTACATATTAAAATATTCATTTTATTATTTATTCATTATTTTTATAATTTTATATTTTTATAAATATTATTTATAATTTATTTGTATATTAAAATCAGAATAAAAATGCAAAAAAATACAAAATTAAAATACATGTAAATAACACATAGGCATTATACCTATAAATATACCTACATAAACTATACTTTTATTTTATTAGGTGTATAAAACACTTTAGAAAAATAAAATAAAAATATATTTAAGTGTATAAAAATATTTTATAAATCTATAAAGTAATAAACAAAAATAAATAAATTAAATATATAAAATAAAAATAAATTATTAAAATATATAGATAATATACCTATAAAGGCTAAAATAGGTAACTTGTAAATTTATACCTCATAAAAATAAATAAAAATTACTATAAAATAATTTATAAAATATTAATTATTTTTTATTTAATAACCAAAAAATAATAAATTGATTTGGTATTTTTTAATGATTTTACAAGACTTTTTTCCAGGCTTTTTCCTGGTTGGTCCTCGTGGACCAACCAGGTGGGTTGGAGAGTTGACCTCGGGTCAACTCTCTGACCCCAGCCTGCGCATGTCAGAACTGTGTTGTTTTTTCATCTTTGACCTTTTTTTGAGAGCGCACCTTTCATCATTTCATATTGCATTCTTCACAACTTTGCTTCCTCGAGAATTGGATATACACGCCCATGGCTCATCTTGGCCTATGGACCCAAGGTTCGCCAGATATCCATCATTCTTCAAGCCCTTGCGCCTCTCGTTCAAAACCAAACCCGTCACTTCCTCCGCCCCTTGAACCCTCTTTTGACCCGATTTTCCTCCTTTCTCTTTGGCCCTGGATTGAGTAATGTGACAGTGAGCTCTCCGGCCGATGAGAGGCGAAGATTAGCGGGCCATGGAGTGGCTCCAACCCAATCTCCGGCCACTTTGGCCGTGAGGTTTATTTCCCGGTTTTATTAGCCGGTCGAGGTTGTTTTTAGTTGTATTTTCTTTGCTGTAGGTTTGCTATAGTACCTCCTTTAATTTCAACCCCTTTTTTAGCTCGATTCGCGATTGATTCATCACCCATTTCCACCTCGCCGGAGCTTGCTCCGACGAGCTCCATTTTCGCCATCCACGCCCCCCAATCATCCGTGTTAGCTATAGGACCTTTTACTGTCGCTTTTGTGCTTCCTTTGCAGGTCCTAGGGTCAAGAGAACCCCATCCGGGTTCGTTTTTGTGGGAGCCCAAGATACATGGAGCACCTCCCGTTCTCCCTCGTCGCGGCGGCGTGCAGGTGATTCTCACGCCATTTTGAGGCCGCCAAATGCCAGAAGGTTTCCCCAGGAAGCTCCCCAGCCCTTTTTGAAGTCCCAGCGACTGACGAAGGCGGGCGTTCTTCGCGGCGGAAGCTCGCTCCGGCGAGGTCTCCTCCTTGTTCTTCCAGCCTTGCCCACCGCCGTCCGATTGACCACAAGCTCCAAATAATACAACAGCCGTAGGATCAAGTGTGCGCGGACCGTCCATCGCGAACAGATCTTCTAATCTGGGCCGTGCATCCATGAACGGGTATTAGGCATCCCGGCATCGACACGTGGATCAGTGGGAGCACCTCCGTCGCCGGATCACTTTAGGCTTGGGTATTTTGCGCTATTACCCTCGTCGTTTTTTGTAATTCTTTATTAGTATTCAAACTTTCATCGGCTGTTTTAGATTTTTGTAGAATTTGCAAAGTACCCCCCAGGTTTTGTGTTATTCCCATTTTGACCCCTACCAGGTCGCGTGCTCCGCCCACGTGACTTGGCGTTTTTGTAGGGATACCCGGGCTCTTTTCGTATTTCGTGTTTAGTTTAAAAACATTTAATTGCAGTGTTATATTTCTTGTACTTTTGCATTTCGGTCCCTTGGGTTTTTATAAATTACAGTTGTGCTGCTGCCAGGCACGCGTGCCATTGCACGTGGGCTTGGCGTTTTTGCAGGATCAGCCCTAGAGTTTTAATGATTTATTATTGGTCCGTGAATTTTGTTAATTAGATAAATATTTTCTGGATCATTTGCGTGAAAGCCCTTTAACTTTTCCGTAATTGCACTTATACCCCTGCCAGGCCTTGTATTTTTGAATGCTTTCCCTATTTATTTCATGCTTCTAAAAATCCCCAAAAATTCCACAAAAATCATTATAAGCTCATGTTGCATCACACTTTCATGCTATATTTTTATTTTGCATTTTTATTGCATTTTCGTATTTATTAAAAATCAAATACAAGCATTTTGTGCACTGTTTGCATTAGAAAATACATAAAAAATAATAAAACACCTAAGAAAATTCCCAAAAATATATATTTTGTGTCTTTTAGTATCTTTTAGCTCCAGACCAAAAATCACTAAAAATTACAAACCAAAACTCCTAAAAATTAGAAGAGCCTAAAAATCTTCAAAAAATATTAAAAATCCATAAAAAACCCTAAAAATATATACCCTGTTCCTCAATTTTCCTTGTTTTATTATCTTTATTAGAAAATTAGTTTTGGAAATTTTGATCACTAATTACTATTTTTAATTCCCATTTTTAGTCCAGCCCATAATTTATTTCACTATTTTCAATATTTTTGACTTTAAAAATACAAAAAAATAGGAAAAATCCAGAAAAATCACAAAAACATTAGAAAAATATAAAAAACCTAGAAACATTTTATTTCCTGATTTTTTGAGTATTTTTACCAATTTTCATTAATACATTATCTATCTTTTCTCTTACTTTGTATATATTCCTTTTAAAGAAAAAGAAAATATAAAAAATTATCAAATATAAAAAAAGTGGGCTCGCGGCATGAAGGCTCGAAGATGATGAGACAACTGTTTAATGTTTTGACTAAGTCCAAACGAGACTATAGGCACATGCGAAGATATTAGGTGTTTACCCTTAATCTATCGCAAGCAATCCTAGAACTAGGGGCTCAATCACACAAAGTAAAGAAAATCGAAAATCAGAAAACAAAGTAAAAAAAATGCGATGAAAAATCGTAAAAAGCCGCGGTGAGCCCCCAGGTGTACAAACACCTTGAAATTAGGCCCGAATGTCCAAGTGTTCGAGGTACCTGTATTATTACAAATAATAGAATCTCTCTCTCACTTAAATTACAAAAATAAATACTACACAAAAATGTTCAAAAGTATGACTATCTCCGCAAGTCCTCCCTGCCTTCTTTGATGCTAGGTACGTGGGTGCACTGGTGCCTAGGGTGGAGTGCCTCCCTCGATCCGCGGTTCCTCGCATAAAGTCAACAAAGAGGATGATTAGACAAGTCAAGCAATAATATCAAATAAATGAGCAAATAAATATGGCAAAAATAGGAAAATAATCACAAGCACAAAGCAAAAAGTCGAACTACGCGCTATTGCTCCCCGGCAACGGCGCCATTTGATAATCGCAATTTGGCGAGGGTCTAAAGTAGTCCACACAAGGTGGACCACAATGTCGCTGAGGCGACCGCTCACGAAACCTTGATCGATCAATAATTAACCCACGACAGAAATCAAGAAATGAAAAACGGTGCGTTGTTAAAATTTATTATAACTCTACAACAAAGATGTGTATAGGTGCAAGTATGTGTAGAGGTCGAACACAGGGAGCAAACATGTAGAACGGGGCAAGTGAATGCACGAGTGTGTGAATGTGAATGTTTGTCTATCTACGCTATTTTTTGTGGGTTTTAATTTTATATTTTTTTTATTTTAATTTTTGATTCTATATTTTTTTATTTTGATTTTTAATTTACTGATTTTATATTTTCTTTTTATATTTGATAATTTTTATATTTTCTTTTTCTTTAAAAGGAATATATACAAAGTAAGAGAAAAGACGATGTGTCGCGAGGAGGAGGGGTGAGCCTAGACCAGACTCCTGGATTGAAGATCGGTGACCAACTTGTGGTGCTTCACGCTAATAGAAATTTCTGAACTTAGGGTGATTTCATCGGCTTTGCATTTGCATAAAGATAGGTTTCAATTCTACTGGGCATCTTTGCATGTAGAGTGCTGGAGGCAAGGTGAGCATTTATGCTTTAGCATACATCATAGTTTTGCCGCTTGCATTGCTTTTCCGTCTCTCTACCTTTGATTTTGATCACCTAGGTGCTAAGTAAAATTGACTCCTCGTTAGGCCCGTGCATCTCTCATTAAAAATCCAAAAAAAGTGATAATCAAATAAAATTGGGACTGCTAATTTTACTTGACCCTAAATAAACCAAAAAGAAAAATATTATCTTGGGGCGAGTAATCCCCTCATTGTCTTCGTTTTACATCGCTCGCGCACACGCTAAGGATTAGTGCCCAAATCCCATTTCAGCCCCTAAGTGTGTGTGCAACTTTTGGACTTCTCACCTAACTCTAAAACAGACAAGATAAAAAGACCGCATTTTACGGTCTCTACTGAGTTGAGTAGGTGAATTGAGGGTTTGTCTTGTTTTCATTTTTGTTTGTGATTGTTTTGTGTGCATCCTAGATCATCCCTACGCATTTGCGCCTTTCTTCACTCGTCTCTTGACTTGACCTTCGTGCTCTCTCGACCATTTTCCTTTTTTTTCGAGTTGGACCCCTGGAGCACATTCTATCCGGATTTTGCGGATCCCTCGTTCGCTCCAGCCCGTCCACTTCCCTTTTTCCAGGAGGACTTTGCTCCTGACTTTTGTACATATCCGATCAACCCACTATTTCAGGATTCGGACGTTGATCTTCACCAATCATTTCCACCACCATCTCCTACACATTTCGACAACCCGCTCTTCCTTGAGTATCCTGATCCAGAATGTGATTTTTGTCCACACCCACCACCAACATTCAACACACCCGATCCTGAGATTTTGGAGTCACCTTTCATGATATCCACACTTGAGACCTTGAATCAGATGATGGAGCATATGAATTCGAGGATCACTGATCTTGCTAGTTTAAATAAGAACCAGAATGTCGCTCCATTCTTTGAGGATATGGATTCATTTGAGGATTTCCATGAGAGCTTGCAATCGCCCAAAACACAAAAAAATGAGAAAATTTTAAAAACAAAAAGATATTTCGGGAGACACATGATCGAGTCAGACTGTGAGGAGAGGTACCACCTGCCAGATTCTTTGACCACACAACCTTTCACACTCTGTCCCACCTTTGACCCCGAGGATGCTGCTGTACAGACTGCTCTTGGCATGCCTCGTGTATATGTTGATTTCGACTTCCTCCCTTGTATGGAGGAGGTCCAAAAATTCAAAAAAATGTTGACTAAATACGAAGTGGTGGCCACTATTCATGAGATCATCCGTGCCCCACTTCAGCAGTCCATGACCGATTTATCTGCTCCTCTTCCCAAGAAGAGAAAGCGAAGGAGCAGATCTGAGCGTCATATTCTGACCATGGCCACTGCCCACGCCATCACACACTGTCCCATTCCTAGGAAGAGGAACATTGCCACACCTTTTATTAGTTGCACCATTTCTGACTTTACATGTGATCACACTCTCCTCGACGGTGGTGCGTCGATTAGCATATTACCCTTCTCGCTAGTACAATCTCTTCACTTAGGGCCTCTCAAGAAAACCAGGATGATCGTACAGTTTGCTGATGGATCAATAAAGAGGCCGAAGGGCATCCTTGAAAACGCCGTCATTTCTATTCAGGGCATGAGCTACAATGTAGATTTTGTCGTATTGCCCATGGAGACTTCCACTGGGGAGCATTCTCCAATCATCCTGGGACGACCATTCCTCGCATCTACGAGGGTCGTTATTGATTACGGATCAGGAGAGATTCGCTTCTGTCCTGCTGACGAGAGTGAAGCATCGATCACCGCACCCACTGCCAACCAAAGATCTGCACCTGACGTGACTACACATGTTCTGGCTGATCTCGAGGACCAAGACCTTGATGATACTATCAGAGAATTTTGCTGCTTATTGGATTCCACTGAGACCCGAGGTTTCCTCCCTGTTGAGGAAGACTTGGAAAGCATGGACCTCGACGTTCCTTCTTCTGGGACTTGGCGTTGTGTTGATGACATCCGCAGGATTTACACGGTTGATACCATTGAGCGGAGGACATATGTAGAGACTAGACAGGATGGACATTTTTTGACTTCTTTCACAAATGAGTCTGCTTCTGTCCAATTAGATTTAGATGAGCCAAAGGCCGAATTTGATTTGATTGCCTTTATTCGAGAATTCAGGCCTTTTGATGAGAAAGATGACCCGGTTGAGATTATAGAGGACGAACAGAGTTCGACTACTTACACTGATGAGTTCGTTCCTTTTGGTTTTGACCTGGACGAGACCTCGCAGGACGACACAGATTACACTTCTTCCGATACTGATGAGTTCGTCCCTTTTCACTTCGATATCCGCAAGACTCCCAAGTCCGGACCTAGCCGTACTTCTTCCACTCACCAGTCTGTGCCTTTACACCCTAGGGCCCCTGAGGATCTTCGCTATGTCGACCCAGATCGGCTTCCGTCCACTGTGGACCCCGATGTCGACCTGCACCATACCAGCTCCATTCCCCAGCGGTCCCGCAAGAAGGTTCGCTTTCGACCTTCTTGATCTCTGTACGTCCATCCCTGTTGTATATCCTCTTTTGTTCATCTATGTCTCTCTCCACCGTATTGCTCATCCACCCATTCTCGTGTTTGCCTTGCTTAGGACGTACTTTGTCCTAAGTATAGGGGGTGGACGAGCCGAGTGTTCTTTCATCGTTCCGTTTCATCACTCATGTTGTTGCCTATACTTTCTTTTACCCTAAGTATAGGGGGAGTGGTGTGTACAGCCTCACGATCTCTTCTTCCATCTTCAGATCTCTTTTCTTCTTTTCTTCTATTCTTCTTTTTCTTTTCTATCTTCTTTGTGTATCAAAAAGGTGTTGCCCCTTATAGACAGTCTTCTATACTTAGGACGTACTTTGTCCTAAGTATAGGGGGGTGTGCACCCCGAGTTTCTCGATTCTTTGATCCTCTCCATTGTCTCCTCTTCTTGTCTATACTTAGGGCTATCTTACCCTAAGTATAGGGGGAGACAATCTGAGTACGATCTATTCATTCCCACCCTTGACCCTCCCTGCTTTGTGTACATTCTGCTATATTTAGGATTATTTGATCTTAAGTATAGGGGGACGATCAACTTCTCATTCATTCATCTGTTATTCGTTTATTCTTTAGATTTTCCTATATTCAGTACGAGTTATGTGTTCTCTTTTTCTATCTGATCTATGAGGACATAGCTCAAGCTAAGTATAGGGGGGTCGTATATACTACGTATATACTTTAGCCATAACTCGTACTTTCGCATTTTCTTAAATTAATATGGCCCATTATTCTTTAAAATTCGTTAAAAATCCTAATAAAAAGATGTTATCATTCCTCAAATTCTTTTTGTAGTTACTGATTAATAAATCAGGTGAAAATATTTTTTGCAAAATGTTTGAAAAATAGTTTGAAAATCTTTGTGAAAAAACTTTTGAAAACTATTTTGAAAACGTTTTGTTACATGTTTTCAACATTTGTAAAAATGTGTTGTTTGCAAAATTTTATTTTTTTTGTGAAATAAAATATTTGAAAAATGATTTGCAAATGCTTTGAAAAATGGTTGCAAAAATATTTTGAAAATCTATCTATATTGTTTGAAAACCATTGCAAAATGATTTTCAAATGTGTGTACATGTTTGTAAAATGTTTGTAAAAATTATTTTGGACTATGGTTTTCAAAATTGTTTGTAAAATGATTTCCAAATAACTTTGAGGAATATATACATCACACATAAAATTCTTTATATATATACCTATAAAATTGATCACTTACCCTGTAAATTCTTAAAATCCACTTCTTGTATATATAAGAAGCACTACCGTGTAAATATTTGTACCTAGTTTTTAGCCAAAAACTCTTTTGTTTTCAAAAATCCCCAAAAACATCTTCAAAATAAAAATCCAAAAACATTTGAAAAATCTTTTAGGAAAAAAAATAAAAATACAAAAAATAAAAATACAAAAAATGCATATGCATCATCGTCATCTTTTCAAAAATCCATAAGAAGTTCAAAATCTTGAAAATTGCATCATAAAATATTTTCTACATTCTGCATATCATTTGCATAGCATGAGCATTTTTTGGATTGAGTTTGATAGTTGAACGAGTCTAAGTAAAATCCGGAGATTGGAGCTTGATTGGACCTTAAAATCTACCTAATAACAGGAACCTTCTAGGAACTGGGTTTGAGGAACTTCAGATCTAGATGACTTAATTCTTTGAGGATCACGAGACTTAGTTCAATGGATTCTTGACTGCCTAAGTAGAGTATTTCAGAGCACACGCACGACTCTTGTTGATAATGACCTAACTTAGACACCTGCACCTTTCACATGGCTCAACTCAGTTGGAGTGGTGAGGGGGTTGGATTGGCCGGTATGAGACGCACACAAGTGGAAACACTTGTCCTCCTCTAGGGAGGGAAGTGCACCCCAACCCGTCCAGTGATGAGGAATTCTAAAGACAGGAGAGTGTAGGCTGCAATAAAGGTTCAAAAGAGGGATAGTCTACTGGCTCAAGAGGAAAAAATCCTTATGTAAATGCTGTTGTCTATAGTATTTCAAAAAAGAGAGAAAAAAGACAGGATTGTACAAAAATAAAATGGCTGCAAAAGTGTATACATATGTTGTAAAGTCAATAAGCAAACTTGAGTTCCAAAGTCAAATATGTCAGCCTGCAGCTGGATGACTTGACTACACTGGTCTTGCATCCTGGGATAGGTAGCTACACTGGCTACCGTCCATTCTTCTCTTCACCCCCTCCTCTTGAGCTGGTTGCCACTTGAACTTAGAAGGGAATACCTCGCTCCTCGCGGAAGGTGTTATTGGATTGGTGAATCATTGGGTTGTCATGCTGGAGAAGTCAGTCTCTTTGTCATTCTAGTTGGGTAGAGCCACCATCACTTACACTGTACAAGTCAGATTCATAGTCGTAAGGGTTTGCGTATATTTCTGATCTGGCTATTGAGGAGACTTGAACAGAGTTTTGGGATTCTCAAGGACTGTTGGATTGGATTTCAAATCTTGTTCTCGTTAAGGTTCCGCCCGCACTAAAATTCCAATGGTCCGACTTAAGCTCCAAACATTGATTTTGTGAAGACAAGTTTAATAATTAAACTTAATCCACATTTTTTTTTCTTTTCTTTATTTTTCTTTTTCTACACTTATTGCATAAGTGTTTGCTCGGGACTAGCAAAGGCAAGTATAGGGGGATGATGAATCCAGGTATCATCATCTTTATTCTATCATTTTGGCCTTAAAAACCCTAGTAAATGCGTGTAAATAGGCTTAAATTAGACATTTTAGCATTCATGCATATTTGTGTAAATAGTGTATAAAAATGGGTTTTAATGAAAAAATTATAGAATAAAAAAAGAAAAGAAAAAGAATAAAATATTGTAAATATTTTATGACCGGAAACCCCGAGACCTAGGCATCTCGATGACTAGGTCAACAAGGAATAAAGTAGGGAGAGATAAGGGCCAAAATACAATAAAAATCGCTTTGATTTTATTCATTCTTTATACATTTTGGGACCTATTTTTGGTTCCACTTTTTATACCTAAAATAAAGAAACTTTGTACATGAAAGTTGTAGATAATTTCATATAGAAAATACAAAATTTATTTCACTCAAAAATAATGTACAGATAAGAAGTTATGATCTGAATAAAAATCCAGAATCCTAACTTCCCAGACCTGTATCTCCCCAATAGAAACTCGAAATGCACCACACTCAGCTTTAATTGTATATAATTTAAAATAAGCTATTTAATGGCGTATGGTTTCACATTTGGGGAGCTACGGTTTGAAAGTTGAGTTTTGAACCCCTATTGTATACTTGTACATATTAAAATATTAATTTTATTATTTATTCATTATTTTTTTAATTTTAAATTTTTATAAATATTATTTATAATTTATTTGTATATTAAAATAAAAATAAAAATGCAAAAGAAATACAAAATTAACATGCATGTATATAATACATAGGCATTATACCTATAAATATACCTACATAAACTATACTTTTATTTTATTAAGTGTATAAATTACTTTAGAAAAATAAAATAAAAATATATTTAAGTGTATAAAAATATTTTATAAATTATAAAATAATAAACAAAAATAAATAAATTAAATATACAAAATAATTTTTTTTTTAAAATATATAGATAATATACCTATAAAGGCTAAAACATGTAACTTGTAAATTTATACCTCATAAAAATAAATAAAAATTACTATAAATTATTCATAAAATAATAAATATTTTTTATTTAATAACCAAAAAATAATAAATTGATTTGCTAATTTTTAATGATTTTACAAGACTTTTTTCCAAGCTTTTTCCTGGTTGGTCCACGTGGACCAACCAGGTGGGTTGGAGAGTTGACCTCGGGTCAACTCTCTGACCCCTGCCTGCGCGTGTCAGAACCGTGTTGTTTTGTCATCTTTGACCTTTTTTCGAGAGCGCACCTTTCATAATTTCATATTGCATTCTTCACAACTTTGCTTCCTTGAAAATTGGATATACACGCCCATGGATCATCTTGGCCTATGGACCCAAGGTTCGCCAGATATCCATTGTTCTTCGAGCCCTTGCGCCTCTCGTTCAAAACCAAATCCGTCACTTCCTCCGCCCCTTGAACCCTCTTTTGACCCGATTTTCCTCCTTTCTCTTTGGCCCTGGATTGAGTAACGTGTCAGGGAGCTCTCCAGCCGATGAGAGGCGAAGATTAGCGGGCCAAGGAGTGGCTCCGACCCCATCTCTGGCCACTTTGGCCGTGAGGTTTATTTCCTGATTTTCTTAGCCAGTCGAGGTTGTTTTTAGTTGTATTTTCTTTGTTGTAGGTTCTCTATAGTACCGCCTTTAATTTCTGCCCTTTTTTTAGCTCGATTCGCGATTGATTCATCACCCATTTCCCCCTCACCGGAGCTTGCTCCGGCGAGATCCATTTTCGCCATCCACGCCCCCAATCATCTGTGCTAGCTCTAGGACCTTTTACTGTCGCTTTTGTGCTTCCTTTGCATGTCCTAGGGTCGAGAGAACCCCATCCGGGTTTGTTTTTGTGGGAGCCCAAGATACCTGGAGAGCCTCCCGTTCTCCCTCGTCGTGGCAGCTTGCCGGCGATTCTCACGCCATTTTGAGGCCGCCAACGCTAGAAGGTTGCCCCAGGAAGCTCCCCAGCCCTTTTTGAAGTCCCGACAATTGACGGAGGCGGGCGTTCTTCACGGGGGAAGCTCTCTCCGGCGAGGGCTCCTCCCAGTTCTTCCAGCCTTGCTCGCTGCCGTCCGATTGACCACAAGCTCCAGATACTACAGCAGCCGCAGGATCAAGTGTGCCTGGATCGTCAATCGCGAACAGATCTTCTAATCTGGGTCGTGCATCCACGAACGGGTATCAAGCGTCCCTGCATCGACACGTGGATCAGTGGGAGCGCCTCCGCCGTCGGATCACTTTAGGCTTGGGTATTTTGCGCTATTACCCTCGTCGTTTTTTGTAATATTTTATTAGAATTCAAACTTTCATTGGCTATTTTAGATTTTTGTAGAATTTGCAAAGTACCCCTCGGGTTTTGTGTTATTCCCATTTTGACCCCTGCTAGGTCACGTACTCCGCACACGTGACTTGGCGTTTTTGCTAGGATACCCGGGCTCTTTTCGTATTTCGTGTTTAGTTTAAAAACATTTAATTGCAGTGTTTTACTGCTTGTAATTTTGCATTTCAGCCCCTTGGGTTTTTGTAAATTACAGTTGTGCCCCTGTTAGGCGCGTGTGCCATCGTACGTGGGCTTGGCATTTTTGCAGGATCAGCCCCAGAGTTTTAATGATTTATTATTGGTCCGTGAATTTTGTTAATTAGTTAAATATTTTCTTGAACATTTGCGTGAAAGCCCCTCAACTTTTCCGTAATTGCACTTATACCCCTACTAGGCCTTGTATTTTTGTATGCTTTCCCTATTTATTTCATGCATCCATAAATCCCCTAAAATTCCAAAAAAATCATTATAAGCTCCTGTTGCATCACACTTTCACACTATATTTTTATTTTGCATTTTTATTGCATTTTCATATTTAATAAAAATAAAAAACAAGCATTTTGTGCACTGTTTGCATTAGAAAATACATAAAAAATATAAAAACACCTCAGACAATTCCCAAAAAAATATATTTTGTGTCTTTTAGTATCTTTTAGCTCCAGACCAAAAATCACTAAAAAATACAAAACAAAACTCCTCAAAATTAGAAGAGACTAAAAATCTTCAAAAAAATATTAAAAATCCATAAAAAACCCTAAAAATATAAACTATGTTCCTGAATTTTCCTTGTTTTATTATCTTTATTAGAAAATTAATTTGGGAAATTTTGATCCCTAATTGCTATTTTTCATTCCCATTTTTAGTCCAGCCTTAATTTATTTCACTATTTTAAATATTTTTGACTTTAAAATACAAAAAACAATTAGGAAAACTCCAGAAAAATCACAAAAAACATTAGAAAAATATAAAAACCTAAAAACATTTTATTTCCTTATTTTTTGAGTATTTTTACCTATTTTCATTAATACATTATCTATCTTTTCACTTACTTTGTATATATTCCTTTTAAAGAAAAAGAAAATATAAAAAAATATAAAATATAAAAAGAAAATATAAAATTAGTAAATTAAAAATCAAAATAAAAAAATATATAATCAAAAATAAAAATATAAAATATAAAATTAAAACCCACAAAAATTAACATAGATAGACAAACATTCACATTCACACACATGTGCATTCACTTGCCTCGTTCTACCTGTCTTCTCCCTATGTTCGACCTCTACACATACTTGCACCTATACACATCTTTGTTGTAGAGTTATAATAAATTTTAACTCCGCACCATTTTTCATTGCTTGATTTCTGTCGTGGGTTAATTGTTGATCGATCGAGGTTTCGTGAGCGGTCGCCTCAGCGACATTGTGGTCCCGCCTTGTGTGGACTACTTTAGACCCTCGCCAAACCGCGATTATCAGTACTCAAAGCCACTACTGGAAGGAAACGGTCCCATAAATTCTATTCCCCGTGCGTCAAAGATCTCGTAAATAATAATGGGTCGCATAGGCATCACATCTATAGCAGTGGCCGTCCCGACTGCTCTCTGACAATCCGGGCAACTCTTCACGAATGTGCAAGCATCTCTAGTAAGAGTTGGCCACCAAAATCCACTCTGAAGTACCTTTTGCATTGTCTTCTTCCCTGAATGATGTCCCCCTACCTCTAAGGAATGGCACAGAGTGAGGACACTATTGTATTCCTCCTGAGGAATACATCACCTATAAACACAATCCGGTCCCTCACGACAAAGAATCGGATCCTCCCAATGGTAGTATCGTACCTCGGAAACTAGTCTATCGGCTCGATCCTTTGGCCAACCATGTGGACTACTCTGTATAACCATACAGTTCACTATATCTGCATACCATGGAAGCTCTGTAATTGCAAAGATACTCTCATCTGGTAGTCTCTCTGTAATCTCTAGCGTGTACTCATCTGAAGGCTGCTCTATCTGTAATTGAGAGAGGTGATCAACTACCACATTCTTTACCCAAGGTTTATCTCTAATGTTCAAATCAAACTCCTGAAGTAAGAGAATCTGTCTAAGAAGTCGTGCCTTGGCATCTTTCTTCACCATCAAAAATCTGATAGCCGAATGATCTGTGTAAACTATAATCTTTGAGCCAAGAAGATATGATCTGAATTTGTCCAATGCAAATACTATTGGACATGCGAGCCCAGGGCGAGCCATTATGCAATAAATGTTATTGCGAATATCATTACCTAGTCTGAAATGAAGAATAACCAATTTGCATAATAGGTCCCTTAGTACAATTAGGGTTATGTACCATGGCCATCTTGATGATCATACAACTATTGATTCAGATATTGAGTCATAGAGGTTGGTGCTTGGATGAATATCTAAAGAGTTAGATTTAGGACTCATCAAGCACTGTCAAATGATTGTTGAGTGATGATCTCCAGCCTGAGTAGGAGATGGCAATCCTTTCTCATTTAGGTTGATATCTGACCGACCTCTTGATGCAGGTCCTCTGCATGGGAATAGAGATAAGGAGGTGTCAGATTAGTTGAGTCGAAGGGTTGACTTAACGAGATCGAGATAAACCAAAGACCTATGTTGAATACTATCACAACATAGGCACACATCCTCCGACCAGAGACATATGTGTTACAATATGTCTGAGTGTGTACATTTGGCAGACCAATAGGTTGATGACCTAACCAAGGTCTATACACCGACGAGCTCGTGTGCATGTAAGGGCATATGAGTAATACGATCTCTTAAAGGGATCATACAGGTTCAACCAGGAGACATGAAGTCACTCATGAGATATTGGGACTGATCAAATTCCATGCATGGTCGTCGTGCTTTGGAAGCATGACAAGAATTTGAAGGTATGATATATGCTTTGAGAAAGCATATGATCGATATCGATTCTCAATGACCAAGATTGAGAAACTTGGTGATAAAACCCTAAAGATGACAATGTAAATATTGATCTATATCTTCAGGATGATCATAGGTCTTCCAGTAAGCAAGATGTGTTGGTGTTGGGAAAACATGAGGGTGATGTGATCATAAATGATTGTATAACCATGATACTTCCATTCCGAGGGAGTGATGAAACAGGTTTGGATTTTAGTGACTCCTCTCAGTATAGAAGCAACCTAATCTTAGTCCATGTATTGGACATTGATCTGAATGAGATTCAGATGCAATGAGAAGATTATGTCTACGGCCTTGATTTAATCAAGCATCTGTGGGAGGTCCATGAGATCTGGATTTGAGATGTGATCTTAATATCTAAGTCACTATACATGGAACAATACAATCGCCCTATCCTTATCTCCAAGTATCTGCAGAGAAATCGCATTATTCTAGAAAGGGTTCAAGAATAATTCCATAGTTGAATTATATCCAAGCATTAAGAGAATGATAATTAAATGTGATTTAATTATCTTGATGCATGTGGAAATCATCCAATATAATTAAATGTGATTTAAATATTGTGGATAAGAATAATGTGGATAGCAATATCCAATTATTCATAATATATTATAAATGTGATTTATAATATATTAGAGAGAGCTAATTATAATTTATATTTGTTAATTAATTATTGATGTGTATTGGATACACATTATGTAATTAATGGAAAATGTAAATTATATTTTGTTTTGGGTTGTGAATGTGATTCACAAATTTTCATTGGAAAGATTGCAATATATTCTCAAAATTAATTATGAATTATTCTTGTAGAATAAATCACAACAAAAGTTGTTGGAAAAATAATGGAGATTTTAATGGAGATATGCAATCTCATGAGATTGCGTCCACATGGAAACAAGTGGACGGCTACCAAGTCCTATACGGAATTGGTGGACGTCCACCATATTTCATGGGGAGATGTTATCTCCATGAATATCATCTCTTTATTTGTTTGATTTAATTGAGGATTGAATTGTATTTGATTTATCAAATATATTTGATCTAAATTAAATTATTAGTTGTTGGCTTTTACCAACAACAATCTTGACCATTGGTTTAAACATAAATCAATCTCATCCATTGATTTTACGTATCCCATGGATTGTGATCCATGGATCACAAAACCCTATAAAGAGAGAGGCATACCATGCTCTCTAAGGTTGTGCAATTGAGACACATCTCTCTCTCTCCCTCTTCCACACGTCTAGCTTCTCTCTCCTCTATTGGTTGTCGTCCAGCAAACCCTATGGGAGGAACTTCGTCGTTGCTTCGCCACCCCATCGCCGCCTCGACGTTCTTCAGTTCTTCGTCTTCTTTGGAGTGCTACGCTCGCGAATAAGGCATTCGATCTCGTACGACGAGATCAGGAGTTCATCGTGGTTGGATCAACTTGTTGGATTGTGAGGATCGCGCGACTCATCCCCGCGCTCGCAAGCGTCTTCTTCGACGATCGGACTTGAGACAGGAGATCTCTTTTCGTAGAGAATCGATCAACCACAATACAAGAAGTATTCCTTTATACTTTATGTGTTTCTAGATGAAACGATCCGAGAATCGTTCTTGGATCATGTGGTTTCATCGCATGAAAAATTTTTAAATTCCGTTGCATAGAACAACTAGTCTGGCTACTCGTTCTTCGTCGTATTCAATATGATGCTCATGCTTCCGTGATGCGCTTGAGGATTATCTCATATCCTTCAAGTGGTATCAGAGCTAGGTTGAATGTTTTGGATACGATCCGTAAACCTAAGACGACTTGGGTTCGTTAAGGTTGCGAAAGTTTTTGTCGCATTTCATTTTCGCACATCTGTTAAGTTAATAAATTAGGCCTCTTTTAAATTTTTAAACATGAATTAATCACTTTGATAGTGTTCTCCATTAAAAAAGGAAACCATAGGATCTGAGTTTACGTAATTTGGATTCTGTTTGCTCGAGATACGGTCGTTTTATTGAACATGTATACACTGTTGCGGGAACTGCGAATCTTAACATGATTAATGAGTTAATTAATGTTTTGATCTGCCTAGAAATGCGTGAAATATTACTTAAGTTCTGTCCTAAATCAAATTAGAAATCTTTAGAAACTGATTTTGCATAATTTGGATTTGTTTTGAATGAGATATGTTAATTTTAGTAAGTAGGAGTCACTGCTGAAATTATATTCCTAATCAAGAACCAAGTGATTGTCAATTAGTAAAATTAATTGTTAATTTCATCAAATAATTATGGAAAATATTTGAGAAATATTTAATGATGATTATTTCCTTAATTGACATAGCCTCAACCAATAAATTGATTAGATTTGATCTAGATCATAATTGGAAACACAATCAACAAACAACTTGCTTGAATAGGATTGGAAATTTGGTTAGCAAATTTCCTTATAATCAAAATTTGTTTGATTATTATTATATGGTATAATTTCGGTTGAAGAACCGATGATCATCTCAAGTACAAAGTGATTGGCTCAGCATTGTTTTTTTCCCGAGGCGGATATGGTGTCTAGTCGGGGAGCGTTGGGGTAGCAGGTTGCACCATGTGCGGTTTGTCCCACTCCCGCCGGTACTGGCCATGACAGCTGGTAGGAAACGTATGATGTCTGAGAGATCATGATGTATTTTCTAATTATTAAAATTCGAATTAATACGTACTTTGAGATAATACCATATATTCGTGTAAAATCAAGTTTGTTGATTAAATTGGATTGATATTTTATTTAATGTGATTAAATTAATTATATCCAATTAAAAACACTCTATTATGAATAGATGTGCATTTCCCTTGCAAGAATTAATTATATGAATATGATTCACGATAATTAGTTAAAATTTGAATATGAGGTGGAGGATCACATAAGTGGCATCCATGGTCTCCCGTCAAGGCGAAGGGTTCCGTTACCAAATATTATATGTAGGAGACGCCTGTCCGAAGTGACAGCTCCTGCATACGATCCATTTGGATAGGGCTCATCGCTTCTCGAAAGAGTGAGGACGTATGCATAGTGACCCCAATATCGGGTCCTCATATTATTGGGGTGATATTGGATTGCGCATAGCGAGTTGTCTTCCTGTTGACGGTTGGTTCAATTAATGATGGGTCAACATCACCTTAGGGGTGGTGGGCTCGGGTGTTAAAGACCGAATTGGGAGATGCATGTTGGACTTGCAAGGCGGAATGTGTTCCTGCTTCTTTTAATCCGAGTTACAGGTTCTCATATTATTGGGATGTGACAAAGATAAGGAAGGAGATCACAGATCTTGCTTGAGATATATTGGTAAGTATATCTCTTACATTGAAAGTGATTAAGGGAGTGAACTTTCATTGTTGACAAGGCAAGACAACTTTGATATAAAAATTCCTAAATCGAAGTAAAATATGTGTATATATATACGCTTATGCAAATTTCTTATTTCAGATAATTCTTCATTAAACCCACTTAATATTATACTCAATAATAACCAGTAAAATATCATGGATTGGATCCATGATTAAGATATTGTACTTGCAGTTGGACACATATTGTATGTGGTTGGGATGTGCAAGTTTCTTCATAATAATGAGGAGTGACAATTAAATAGACAATAGGACTACAACCCTAGGGTTTGTATGTCTCTATAGTCTTGATCTCTCATTGAATGTACTTCGGATGTGACATGTCGATGATGATCGTAATTGTCAAATAATCCTTATAAAATTCTAAGAATATGTTTTGGCATACATACATGCTCTCGACATTTAGTCATGAATGACACGGTTCTCTACATCATGCAGAATGGTAGCTCTGTAAGAGATGATGTATTCAAAATTGTTTGATACCTACCTGAATCAATTTTTTTTTAGTTTAGATGGATGTAGATACGATGAGTGTCATCATTCTACTATCTATACTCTAGTCATTCATGAAGCTTTAGAATTCAAATTGTATGAATTGAATGAAGCATGTACAAATGTTGAAATGCTCTTATACTGAAATCTTTTGAATTCAGCATAAGATGTCCTTCATCTAAAGCAATGGTTGTTTATAGATAAAGGGAGCGCAATGGAAGCATGGGTTGGACCCAAGTAAGAAGGAAAGTCAAAGAGTTGATCGTACTTTTGTGACTTCCATATGGCATCCAAATAGTTGGATGAATGCCGATACTGCAATAAGATGATGTATAGATAGTATGACTATCAAGTCTATTTAGATCTTTAGAGAAGGACTCGGATAGTAAATCGGAATAATCTACATTTAATCATTTCATTGACATTCTTATTGGATAAGATAAAAGTCTAATAATTGTATCTCATTCTTCTAATGACACTTCCAATTAGTTGCATATGTATTAGAAGACTATAAAATTTGATTTTAAGGTTTAATAGTCATCCACATGGACGTTGGTGCAATTATTGCAACAATCTCTATTGGATAGATGGACTTGTTATTTTCAATGGGAGAGCCCTTAGTCTTAGAGAATGTCTCTATGACCTAGATATGAGAATACATTTCTTAACACAAATTATCTCATGAATAGAATATATATTTAACACTCAATAAGACAAAATAAAATAATAAAGATAAAGGGTAAAAATAAAGATGAAGAAAGTTCAATACTTACAAAGTTGAACGAAACCTAAAAATTGAGATAATACTGGATTAGTATAGTGAAAACCACAAAAACTATTTTTTGGCGTGAAATGACACTCAATTGATCACTCTATAAGTATTCCATGAATTTAACTAATTTATTCAAATATCTTGTTTAAAGATTTCTCTAAATTTCCTTCATTATTGTTTTCATAATAGCTATATATAAATTAAACCTCCACATTAAAAAATAGGAAAGAATATAAGGTAAAAAACACAATATCAGAACTTCATCATTAGAAAGTTGTTTGACCCATAATTATTTATAGATATCCTCGAATTGATTAAACGTACCTTTGAGCATCATCGTATGTTTCATACTATTTATTAAAAATATCACAATATTAGTGAGGGAGAAAAGTGAGTTTTTTTAACTTTTATGCCTACTTTACAGCATGTACAAATACTTGATAAAACTTCCCTATTTTTTATAAAATTTTTACTATTTCCTTTCGACTTAATTGTTCTTGCAAAGTAGAAATTGAAATATAAAGAAAAATAAAAAAAACATAAAATAAAAAAATGAATAGACATCATTATAACTAAAATTTAAAAATGTAAAGACCAACTTTCCAGCTAAATTCCCATTCCATATGAACTCAAAACTGAGAAGACTTACCTTTAAATTTCATGTTGTAATATTCTCTATCCAATGAAGGTGTTTCCGCTAATAATAGAGCTAGTGTTCTACATATGAGTTATGTGGCCTCTATGGTATATGTATAAATGTGTTCATCAATCTTGCATGATGCATCGGTATTTATTACCATGTTTTCTACAATTTGTACTTTTTTTACCTTTTTATATATTTTATATGTTATAAATAATTTACATACAAATTTAAAATACTTACAAGAGTAATAAAATAAATAAAAACAATAAATGTGAAGGTACAATAATGAATTATTGTTCATAATCCTATTCATTCTTTTTAATAATAATTTAAATAAATTAAATAAAAATAGATGTAGTTAAGAATAAAATTAGAGAATTAAAATTCGGTGTTTGTAGATTTTAGGCATAATATACATTTGTATATGTGTTCTTACATGTTTTCTGTACTTTTTTAACAATATTTCTATGTATTATATACCATTATATAGATAACTAAGTCACAAATATTTTATCTTTTAACTATTAATGACTTTGTGATTCATTAACGTGCCTAAATTATGTAAATTCCCTTCTTAAGTAACGCATTTCCGCTCCTGTTTTCTGGTAATTTGCTTTCAGCTCATTGTATACAGATTGCACTGCAAATTCCTTCCTAAGAAATTGTAAAATAAAACTCTACAGATTCATAGAGATGGAATAACAATTCAATTCCTTTATTAACTTGTGTAGATGGACAATCCTAATACCTAATTGAACAATTTTCACTTCATAATTTCATGCTAATAATTGAAAATGATTACTATATGACCCATTATTCAATAATGGTAAACATCCTCAAATATATGATCACATAGATTGTAATTAATGGCATAATTATCATAAGAAGCGTAGATCTCTCCCTTTAATCACCCCTTCCATCCGCATTTCTCATAAATGTTCCCTCCACTTATCTAATCTCTAATCCCATGTGCATCTTTCCCATTTTGTGTGGGGATAAACCACATTGCCTATCTTTAATACCCACCACATATTTCCCGCAGAGAACCAATTCCTTCCCCAAGCATTGTTCTGGAGCCGTAAATGGACTCCACTACCATTAATAACCATCCCAACAAAAATCCCCAATGGAGAATCAATTCCCATCATTCCCATTTTCGCCACGTCAACCACCTCCTCCTAATTTCTCTTAAATAATGTATGGGCCCTTTCCCTCACCTTTCGACCAACAGTATACTCACCTCACATTTTCTCATATTTATATTTCTCGCATGCTAGAAAATTTATCCGCGCTTCGATGCGACATGAGAATAACATGTTGACATAGGATGCTTTGGATGAAAATGATAGAATATAATCCTTAAGAAGCTGGTATATCATGAATATGTGCATAGTTTCCTTAGTACGACGAAGTTGACGTCCGAGTAGAGAGAGATCATAAAGGAAACTGATGTAAGAGTAGTTAGAAGTAATGAAAGAAAAACGAAAAAATGCAATAGTAATGCCCGGAACTATTTGAAGATAGATTTTTTTACTTTTAGAACAACATTAAATCTGAAACTATTTGGAGGTAGATTTTTTTACTTTCAGAACAACATCAAATCTCACAATAATATTAATCATGGAACATACTATGTTGAGAATATTTGTAAAAAATGAAAATGGCATACATGTCTAATTCATGTCATTATTGTTTCTTAATTTTTAATGAACATCTTAAATACCTCATATTAGTTCTAAAATGGAAATCAAATTCCCATACGCATTTTATTGTGAGAAAAAATAGATTTTTTTGTTTTATTTTTATTTCTGCTATTGTCATTCTCTGCACATGTCTTTGCTTCATGCATGAAAAGATCAGAGTCGAAATTATGCAATCAGAAGGAAAGTTGGCAGAGCTCTGATAAAGGATAAGATAAGAGAAAACCATTTAAGATGATTTGAACATTTAGAAAGGAGGTCAATTGATGCACCAATTAGAAAATACAATATTTGGGATGTGTTAAGCGGGTTAAGAGAGGGCGAGGAAGGACCAAGAAGTGTTGGAAGGAGATTATCCAAAGGGATCTTAGTTATTCGGATTTAGTCTCGAGAATGACCCAAAATAGATCTAAATGGAGGCAAAATCCATGTAGAGGACCCTACTTAAATGTGGGAAAAGGCTTTGTTGTTGTTGCTTAGTACTTTTGCATGATGAAACAACTACCTTTAAGACGAGCCTCTCTCATCTGAAAGTTCCCAACTCGATGCTCATCCATAATTTTGTTGGTAATGTGAACATAAGGTGGCAATAAATACAACGATGCGTATATATGACATGTGGTGAATTTAGGATTCATTTACCTTATTCTTTAATATTAAGCTAGAATCCTTAATAAAACACCTTGTCTATAAATACTAATACTTCACTGTTGTACATACTCTTCAATAAAGTAGAAGAAAGACAGATAAAAGAAAGAATGTATATATGTACATAGATATAGTTCGAGTGGAAGAGATACAAATAAGTAGGATTGCAATAATATTATTGTCTTAATTCGAGAGATCAAGGCCTTATACCATGGTTGACTCATCTATAAGTATGAGAAATAATGGAAACATCAAAAATTACATCATAAAGACGGAGATACATCTTAGTACACTTGAATAGAACTTACCTAAACAAACAAATAACCATATTTATTTTTGGTTAACTCATTTTGATCTAGTTCTTTCTATATTGTGCATATAAAATATACACAAAAATAAATAATACCGAGAATTGTATCTTTAATAACAGAGCATGAAATACAATCCTAAATTTCTCATCTAATAACTTCTTAAGCATGTATATATTTTATAGTCAAAATTTTCGTTGAATTTCACTTAATAATAGGTGCTTGTTTTTTTAAAAAAATAATCTAAAAATATGTAGGATGAAGAATCGAGTTTTGACTTTTTAACCTCATTGTATAGTCATCATGTGAATACTTGAAACTTCTAACATTTCTTTCCATTTTATTTTAAAATCTATTTACACAATTATTTTTGTACCATTTAAATATAAAATTAATCTAAAAATGCCAACTAGCAGAAAAAAACCTGAACCCTGATTTCTAACATGTCAAACTTCACAAGCCTATATTTCATGCATATGCACTAGATTTTGACTCTTCTTACCTCTAAAGCGTAAAAGAAACCATTGTGCCAAATATGGTTCAATGGTACAAAATGGTTTTTAGGATATTGTGTATACACACGACTGTTATTTTCTTTCAAATAACATAATTGGTACAAGTTACATTTGATTAAACTCATTTTACTTTGTTTTCATTTTATACAATTAGCTTGATGTTGTATTAATTTCTAAAATATACATAATAAGAACTCAAAAAAACACGAAGAAATGAAAATACATATTTTAAAATGTGGTTTAGATAGACTTTTTTAAATTCTTCCTTATTTTATAGCTTCTTTATATAATAAAACAAAACTCATGGAAATATAGTCAAGTTCCTAATGTGAAGGGAGGTGATACCTCACACATTATGGAAAATGTAGAGAATACCATATCTAAAAATAGATCTTCATCTTATGGGCAACTAGCAACAAAAACATTTTTTTACAATATGAATATTTAATCACACACCAACTGAAACTTTTTTGGGTCGTTTCGTGAACCATAAGGAAAGATATACCTTACGATTAGAAATAATCTTTGGTAGTTTACATCTCTTATCTCCAATCTAATCCATCGATTGAAACCCACGTGGGCGTGATGACAAAGTGTATGTCGTCCCACGGATCAAAGAGTCCTTGTCTTATTTCCTTCTTTATATGTAGGTGAGATCCTTAATGATATCCTAATCCTCCTTGATGTGGCCTTGGTCTAGTTATGTCAAATTCTATACAGCATACAAAAGGAGCACACAAATCAGGTTCATCTACATGAAGGAGCATTTAGGAATCCATGATTCATTTCTTTTGCTCTTTCGGTTTATCAAAAACTCGAGGTAAAACACTTGTCAATACTCATTAAATCTCATTTCTTAAAAAAAATTATCTCAAGAATCAAAAATGTATTAAATACTAAATAATACAATGTAAAAGAATAAAGATAAAAGGTAAAAAGAAAGATAAAGAAAGTTTAAATATGTAAAGAGTTGACTACTACTTAGGAACTGAGACAATACTTAATTGGAAACTAAATATAAAGTAGGTAGATTTAAGATTAGTACAGAGAAAACAAAAAAACTATTGTTTGACATGAAATATATAAGTATTCTACGAATTTCACTGATTTATCAGTATAGCTTCTGTAAAATTTTCACTAAACTTTCTTCACTATTGTATTCACAATAGTTATGTATATAAACAAAAATTCCACAACTAAAAATCAGCTAGAAATAAAGGAAGAAAACAAAATATCAAAACTTCATCATTAAAAAAATTTGGACTTGTATTCCCTGGCGACCCATTAATGCAATAAAAATACTATTTTATCATGTCCATCTGAAATGAAATGAATAATTGGATGAATGCACTTTACTGATAAGGTCTCTTTGTACAATTAGGGTTATGTACCATGGCCATATTGAATACAATGCAGCTAGGACACAACTGACTTGAAACATGTGATATTCATTAAAGATCTAAACCTGAGAAAGAGATGGCAATCTCTATCTAAGGACTGATTTCCAGTTGACTTCTTGATACAAGTCCTCTACATAAGAATAGATTCGGAAGTTTTGGAATAATCAAGTCAAAGAGTTGACTTGATGAGGTCGACATAAACTAAGACCTAAATCATAATTGTCATTATCAATCACAAATCCTTTGACCTGAAATAGATATGCATCTATATGCCTGAGTATGCACATTTGACTGACAAATAGGTTGGTAATCTAGCCAAGGTCCATATACCAGCACGTTGGTGTACATATGAAGTCGTATGAGATGTCTGATCTCTCGAAGGAATTATACACGTTCATACTTAATGAACCGGGAAACAAAGCTCACTCATGAGATATTCTGGGATCAAAATGAATTCTATGCAAGGCCATCTTATTTATGAAACAAGATGCGAATTCGAGATATTAATATGTGCTTTTGGAAAGTATCTGGTTAATATTGTCAGCTAATTATCAAATGAGAAATCTATTGACACATTCCGAAGATGATGGCCAAACCAGGGTTTGAACTTCATATTTATCAAAGTCTTCTAGTATGAAGGATGAATGAGTATGGATAATACTAATGGTTACATATATTGTAATGGATCATCTACCATGACACTTATATTCTGAGGGAGTGAAGTAACATGATGGATTTTAGTGACTTCATTTAGCTAGATGATTTGTGATTTAATTGGATTAAATAACAATTCATTTGAATGCAATTTTCAATTCCAATTCCAATTTCAATGTCCAAATGTTGCAACAGAAATGATCATGGAAATGGAAATATACAAGCTCCTTGAGCTCATTTCTTCGCTCCAAGTGGTTTGACAATGATTAGAAATGATCAATAAAGCAGGATTCAGATCACCGATACTTTCTGCAGCGCATGAAGAGTGTGTTGCATTTTGTTGAGCTCATTGAGTGTGTAAAGTGTTATGCTCGATCTCGACATTTGTATGGGACGGATTTTTTGCAAAAATGGTATAAACGCTGAAATTGGACAGTCATCCAAATTTCAAGCCACTATACATGTATAGTATGATCTCCCAGACATTATATCTAAGTATTTGCATTTGTATCTCATTAGTCCTAATTGGATTAGGACTCATACATATTGATGTATATATAGTAATAATACTAATTATTATTGCATAGGGGCAACTTTATGAATATAATTCACACATATATCTCATTAATTAATGTGAAATAATTATTAATAATAATTAATATTTACATGGGTATGATTCATAAAATTATTTATATAAAAATGATTTACCTAATATTTTCAAGTCATGAAATTATGTGAATTTGATTCACATTAATTTTGTAGATGTAAATTAGATTTACATTTTTTTGGCTCATGAATATGATTTGTATGCTTTAATGATTAATTCGATAATTTCTCTAATTTTGATAATGGGATTATCAAGTTAATTAATGAATAGAATAAAAGACAACAATTTTTACTAATTTTTGTTATTCCAAGTTGTTGATTATTTATTGTTAATTAGTTAATATTAATTGGAGATAAAAAGGAGATCATCCTTATTGAAGTAGGACTTCCTCTTAGCCCTTGATTTAAAATCTAAGGGACTACTAGACACATATTGGATGTGGTGTAAGTATAAAAGGAGGGCAAGGTCCTCTCTTTTGCTACTCAATTTAAGAGAGCCATAATCCTTAGAAATTTTATGCTCCTTGAGATATAGAAGAGTCTTGAGAGTCTCCATCTCTCATACTCCTTTTCTTGTTGCTCTGGTCCACGTCCGGGTTTGTGAGAAGCAACACGATTCATCTCCATGCTTACGAGAGAGACTTCTGCAGATTAGCCTTGATTCGGGTTGTTTCTTCTTTTAGAAAATCACGCTTCAAGAGGTAAACCTGATCTATTTCCATTATTCATTGTGAATATTAGAAATTATTTTGGAAATTGTTTCCTTAGAATTTATAGTTTCTGAATGCACAAATAGTTATGCTTCGTTTATTCTAGTTCATATGATGAACTAACATTGTTTTGGTAAAAAGTTTGCTAAATATTTTGCATTCTTGTGATGCGTAGTAAATAATTTTTTTATTTACTTCCTTTAGTTGTTATCAAATCTTTAGTATAGATGATTTGGATTGCATCCAAGTCATATGAACAATTGGCTAGATCATGTCGATTATCGGGCACATTGTCCTATAAAAGTTTTAATGATTTGAATGATTCAACAACTTGTGAAGTTGTTAATGTTCTCCCATATTTTAAATGTATTTTGGGATACATACCTATATATATATATATGAGGACTAGAAGGTCTAGACTCATACCTAAAAGATGGTGACATGTGGGATAAGATTCAAACGTTAAAACTATCACAGACTCCAATTTCGACCAAAGATCGTAGCATTATAATTATGACTTTTTAGATAATATGTATGTTACATATAACATGATAAAATGCTGTTTAAAAATTCATAATCAAGTCCCAATTAGTGTGAAAATGTTTCATGGGATTATGACCGTGTGACCTCGAGAAATTGAATTTCTCCATAGGCGGACTTGGAAGAGGGCTAGATCGTCTTATTGACTGGTTTCTCATATTTTAGCACTCAAAATTGACGGAAATATATTTGATATCTTTACATTAGTATTTGGACCAAATATTTTAGAAATATCAGTGGTCGCAATTAAATTTAAGTCCAAGTTATATGATGATTTCTAATTTGGAGTGCAATGGTCGCACCTTACAAAATTGGAGTGCGAAATCATTGTTTCTTTATATTTGGAAATATGCAATAATATAGATTTTCTTTTTATTTCATATTTTTTCTGATTAATTACCACTTGAAATTTTACAATGCAATTAGAAATTGTGGAATTAATTTGATTAATTTCACGAATGGTCTAGATTGTTGCACTAGATTTATTTTACAATTGAAATTGTTTTGATTCAAAGAATTGTCTAGATTGTTGCATTAGACCATTTGGAATTAAAAATGACTTTTTTTAATACAAGAAGTGTCTAAATTATTGCACTTGACCTTCTGAGAATTAAAAAGAGTTTTAATTAATAAAATATCTTAGAGTTACTATATAGTATCATACATAGTCGAAATATCGACAAAACCTCCTTAGTATAATATGTACCGATTGTGTTGTCTTGAATTGATTTGGGAAGGTGTCTAGGCCATGGAAATGTTAATTGGTTACCTAATTGATACTCTGTGTCGCATTTGCAGTGGAAGCGCTCCCAGTTGGCATTGTTTGTTCGACCTGGAAGGATCCGTTCTTAGAAAGTTAGCTTGAGGAGTCATGGCATACTTTAACTACTAAAATTAGAACATTAAATTATACTACATGAGGGTGAAATAATATATGGTAAAATAAAGTTCATAAAAAGATCAAACCCTAGTTGGGTCTGCTTAAATATCATTGTTTTAATTTATCAAAACTAAGACAACAAGCATATGAACTGACTCTATCTCTTAGATTAATCATGAGAATATGATTCGAATGGATTAATCATTAATTTAAATATGATATGGACTAAGTCATATGATGACATCCATGGTCTCCTTCCATTGCGGAGAATTTCGTTGCCATGGTTTGTATTTTTTGAAGATGCTCATGTGTATTCATGACCACGGAATACAAATTCACATCGATCGGATTCTTCATTTCTTGAAAGAGATCGATTGTATGCGTAGTGACTCTAATGTTGTTGACCATATTATTGAGGCAACATTGTATTGCACATAGCATAATATGATATTCGCTCATTGACGGTTTGTTTAATCGACAACATGCTAACTCCATAAATATGGAGGGTGTGGGTGTTGAAGACTGATCTGAGAATAAAAATTGGACTTATAAGGTGGAAAGAGTTCCTGCTTATTTCATGGTAGTTATATTTTCTCATATTATTTGGGTGCAACAAAAATATAAAGGAGACTCAGATCTCGTAGTGAGGCCTTTGATTACCTTACCTCATGCTTTGAAAACTTATAAGGAAAATCATTTCAAAGTACCTAAAATACGAGAACTATTGAGTTAAAAATACTAATTATTTAGTCTTCTTAATCAGGACATCAAAGTGTATTCTATTTTTTCTCTTATTTCAGATGAATACTCTCAACCCACTTAACTATTTGCTTGAGGTCATACAGTTGACCGGTCCAAATTGTTTAAATTGGGTGCATAATTTGGAACTAGTTCTTGAGACAAAACATATAGCATATGTGCTCTCGTCTATAAAGTATGAAAGCCCTCAAACAAAAGATGATTGTGAGTTCAACAAGAATTTGGATGAGTATCATTCAATCACTCGTTGCTACATTCTTATATCACTGTGTAATGTGCTTCAGAAGCACTTGTAGACATTGAATCCACTCATGACATCCTCTTGAATTTGAAGGAGATGTATGGAGATATGAATCACACTTTTTCTACATTAAGATCCACTAAGGATATTATGATGAAAGAATTTCCCTCTAGTAGTGCAATGGTTGCACAGGTTAAAGGGAAGTGCGAGAGGAAGCATGGATCTCGAAAGGGTCTGATCTAAGAGAAGAAGACAAGTTAAAGTGTTGATCACTATTCTAATGCTTCAACAAATCTGACACCCGTAGAGAAGGATGTATACCATCACTACTATAAGCAAGGGTTTTGGAAGACTAAAAATCCAAAATAAGTAAAGTCCTTAGAGAAGGACTAATACACAACTCTGAAAAATAATAAATCTACATTCCTCATTGAAATCTACTCATAGGACGGGAAGGTAGTTGGATTGTTAATTCTGGAGTTTTTGTACATGTATGCAATCAGTTGCATATGTTTCAAGACATTAGAAATCTTGATGAAGGGGAGATAGTCATCCAAATGGGATCCAATGCAACTGTTGTAGCAGTCATATCTAAGCTAGTTACACATGGATATGCTTTCCTTTTCTATAATAAACGTATCATAAATAATTATGGTAATTTTATAACAAATGGTTCTCTGATACCAGGTGGACTATAGGAATGAAAGATGCATGAATGTGTGATAATGCAGTTTTGACTTGCAGTTAAAATGTTGTTTGTTATCGGTGTAGAAAAAACCGCAAAGATGGATCCGCTTTGATCGAACAAAAAATCGATAAAATAGGAGAGAGAGAGAGAGAAAATGAATTGGATAAAGCAGCTTCTCTTCAATTTTATCTTACACTAGTTATTTTACCAGGTAAGTATGCATGGGTCGAACTCAAGGAGGCAGAATATTAAAACTTCGGTTTTCGACATAAGAAAGAGATCTCAGAAAAAGTTCTCTTTATTCTTGATTTTATAAAGAGAGAAATTAAAAGAAATTCAGCTCAAAACTAACTAAAGATAATGAAAGTCGAAACGACATGATGAAGCGACGAAAAATATTGGAATAATACTAGAAAAATGTCTTGGGTAGTTATCAGGCTACCATAAAAAATCACGGAAATATACGGAAAAATCAAGGTCCAAACAACCCCTACAAGCCAGGGGCATAACTGCAAAGAAAAGTTTATTATTTTATTACAAAAAGATCCCTTAAAAGGACTGAAATAAAAAGAAAACTAAAGTTATTACATTTAGGTCCCTACGCAGGGACCTAAATGTAATTTCTGGAAACTTTTGGGGCGGAGAGGTGAATCTAGAACTTTGCTGGGTTTAGTGTGCAATTTCTCCATTTTTTCGCAGTTGACGGTCAGGATTAGAAACTGGAGCTCGATCAGGGTCGTTCGTAAGTGCCACGTATCGTACACCTATACGTCCTAGTGTTCCTGTCGTTCTTCCGGTCTTGCACGCAACTTGCGACGTGGGTGTCTTCTCCGATTTATCTCCTGCGAATGATTTGATGCTTGGGCCTTCGGCGGGGCCAGAGGGGTGACGCCTTCATCCCTCGAGCTTGCCCGCGGTGGAGCTGCTCTGAAGGTGGCTAGAAGTGGCGGTACTCCGCTGATGAAGATAGTGGTTCGGTTGTCTTGGAAACTGATTTGGATGACGATGTTTGGATCTTCTTATATCTCAAGGCTCCAGATGGACTTGTTTGTTGCTCCCAATGAATGATAGACCTGCAAGGAATAATTTTTATGCACGATTCACTCAAGAATCGACCAAAGTATTAAGGATTTTGCAAGTTAGAATGTGGTTTCCAGTATTAATAAAGAAGTCGTGAAAAAGAGATAGAAATTAGATGTGAATTCGATTGATTTCGAGAAGGATTTGAGATGTGAATAAGGTTTGTGTATAAGAAGAATGATCAATGGACCTAATTACATGATTAAAGTCGCTAATTGATACACGAAAATTGAGAAGATATTAATAGAAGGTGGATGAATTTACCTGTGGATAGAAGGAATAAGACCTTCTGGTCGTCGCTCGACGGGTGGTTAACCAGAGCTCGACGTGGCGCGACGCTGCGATGCAAGGCGATTGGTCACCCTGGAACGTCTCCTCTGACGTTCCTCTTCCACGCGGGGTGGCGCTTGGGTGCTGTCACCACCGGATAAGGCCAGGATGAGGATTGGAAGGGAGGAGGGTCGGCTACCAGAACTGGGGTTTAGGGTTAGTTGGAGAGTTCTGTTAATCCTCACCAACTTTAGGGGGTTTTATAGGTGAAATGGAAGGGATCAAGAATGGATCTATGGGTAGGCGTGGATTAAGGTAGTTAAGAGAAGAATGTGGAGGGTTAGGATCGAGCAAGGAGGTTAGGAATAGAGCGGGAAAATTGTTGAAGAGCGGTCGGTTCTAACAGAAGCTGCAGCGGCTTCTTGGAGAAGAAGACACCAGGTGCTGACACGTGTCAGCACCTGGTTGGCCAAATGGTAAAATACACTATAAATTAGGTAATAAATAGTAAATAATATTATTTTAAATAGGAATAAAAATGAAAAGTAAGGACAATTAAATTATCTAATTTATGGTATAATTACTTTTTAAAAATAATAAATATTATACGAAATATAAATATTATATTAATAAATAGGTATAAATGATACTTAATAAATAGATTTTGGATTTTTAATTCAATAAGTAAGTAATTACTTGTTAGTTTTATATTTTTCTTAATAATTAGACTAATAACTAAGGCCTTTATGGATTTTAATAAATTAGTTTAGATATATTAATAAATATGGGTATAAGTCATATAGTTCAATTTCATCTATAAATCATGGTTTTAGATTTTTTTAAAATAATAAATAAGCTCCAAAAATTTTGAAATAAATAATGGTGAAAATACAAGATCATGAAAATAATTATAAATTATAAAATTAATAAAACTATAAATAGTGTGTTCTAAATAACATAAATAGCCCAGAAACCCGCTGTCATTTGGTCGCAAAACCGATTTTTTTTGTAAATAGGCTCCGATTTTAGTGAAATCACCTCCATTAATTAGAGAATATCATTTTTTGAACTTTAAAGATGAGTAGAGTGAATTTGGAGTTCGTATGAGAAAGTTATGATGTTCGGAAGTTGAGAATTTGACAATTTAAAAGTTGGATTTCTTGGCATATATACAAGATAATATTTTTAACTTATTTTTATATGTTTATATACATTTTTAGAAATAATTAGGAAAAGAGTTTGGAAAAATATGTACGTATGAATTAATTAAAAATCAATGAAGATTTGATAAATAATGAATAGTGTGTGGAGTGTATCTTTAATTATTTTTATGATTTTCTTTCCTTATCTCTCCCTACTTGTTTGTTTGTCGACCAATCCATGTTGCCTTGATCTCGGAGGTTAAGTTATAAATATATCTTATAGTTATATTTATATTTTCTCAGTCATATTGTACATATATACATATTTACAATCTTCCTTCTTTTCTTTTCTTTATTTTCATTATTTTATTTATTTGCATGTTTTTGATGCATAAAAGTGCATTTCTATTTATGAATGGGGTTTTGATAAAAAAGTACAAATTAATGAATATTTACATGTATTTGGTAAGGGTTTTAAGATAAAATGCAACAGAAATGTTAATGAATCATAAATTCATCAATGTGCCATGGATGTTAGTACAACTAATAACATTAATATTAATAATAATATTAAAACCCCTAAACGATCTTGAGAGGATGGAGATCATTTAACTATGATATGGTGACAAAGACTTGGGCATATGTCTATTGAGAGGATCAATAGACTAGTAAAAGATGAACCTATAGATTTCCTAGAAGTCCCAGATTTACCAACTTGCGAACATTGTATTCACGAGAAAATGTCTAGGGCATCCTTCTCTAAGAAAGGTGAATGGTGCGAATGTATATTAGACCTAATACATGTCGATGTATGTGGTCTCTTTCGTACTATGACTCAAAATGGACATCAATATTATGTGACATTTATAGATGACCATGGTTTTGTCATCTTGTTACTTCACAAACATGAAATCTTTGAAAAGTTCAAAGAATTCATGGCTTTGGTTGAAAAGCAAATAGGAAAGAAGATAAAAAGGATTCGATCTAACCAAGATGGTGAATACCTCTCAGATGAATTAAAATAATACCTTATGGAGAGAGTAATTATTTCCAATCTCACTCCTACAGGTACTCCTCAATTCAACGGAGTTGCAGATAGATGCAATAAAATCATGTTGGACATGGTTAGATCGATGAAGAGTAAAGTAAACTTACCTCTCAGTTTCTAGGGACATGCAGTAGAGACTGTAGCTAAGGTCCTTAACAAGATTCCATATAAATCTGTACCAAAAAACCCTCATGAGCTTTGGTATGGTAATAAGATAAGTGTACGACACTTGAGGATTTGGGGTTGTTTGTTCAATGCTAAAAATGTGGATGCAAGCATGCTGGAGTCTCTCACTAGAGACTGCTACTTCATTGGATATATAAAGAACAATACTAGATACCAACTTTAAGATCCTGGTACCCAAAAGGTATTTGTTTCTAAATATGTCAAGTTTCTAGAAGATGAATTCCTTAAAAGTCAAGAAAACAATGAAGTTAAGGAACTAATTGAATCTAGTGATATCGATGAAGTTTCTACACCAAAAACTAATGAGATAGTAGAAAATGACACGACTATACCCCCTAAAAGGAGTTCTAGGTTTGTAAGACAACATGAAAGGTACATATTTCATGTATTAGAAGGGTTTGATAATGATCCAACTTCATTTGATAAAGCTTTGGGTAATCATTGCATGAATAGATGGATGCTGGCAATAAATTCTGAGATAGACTCCATGCACAAGAATGGTGGATGGACCCTCAAAGATCTACCTAAAGGGGTCAAATCTATTAGGTGTAAATGTATATTCAAAAGAAAGATGGGACCTAATAGGAAGGTAGAGACCTTCAAAGCACGAATCGTAGTCAGGGGTTACACATAGAGAGGGCATCAATTACGATGAGACATTCTCTCCTATGACCATGCTCAAATCCATCAGGGCATTGCTGGCTATAGCTACATACCAACACTATGACATCTGGCAGATGGATATCATGACTGCTTTTTTCAATGGATACCTCAAAGAGGATATCTATATGGAGTAATCCCATGGCTTCATAGGTGAGGAAGAAAAAGCATGCAAGTTGAGGGAATCCATCTATACTCTCAAACACGCTTCTCGAAGTTGGAACATCTGATTCAATGAAACCGAAAAGAGTTATGATTTTGTGCAGAATGCGGATGAATCAGGTTTGTACAAGAATCATAGTGGGAGCTCCATCATATTCATTGTGGTTTATGTCCATGACATCTTTATAATTGGGAATGATACAAGCATGACGACTAGTGTTAAGATCCGGTTGTCTAATATCTTTGAGATGAAAGATCTTGAAGACGGCTCTTATATCTTGGGATTGAAATTGTTTAGAAACTGACAAAAGAGGATAATGGACTTGCCACAACAAGGATACATCAAGAAAATGTTACAAAGATTCAATATGGATAATTCCAAGAAAGGCTTCCTTTCCTTAAGACATGCTATTCACCTATCTAAAGTGATGACTCCTTGATGAGCGACCAGACGATCGAGGCTAAGTGATATCAAAAGTCATTGCAACCTCCACCACCCGAGCCGGACTCAACAAGAAAAATAAAGACCATAAATAAAACAATCAAAACACGAAAATCGAATGTAGCGGTCTCCGCTATTTATTTAACATGGTATATCAACCAGGGTCGAACAAAAGGAGCATGAGCGAAGCCTACGAAGTAGTCAAGAATCAGGAAATACAAGGCATATTTTTGTGGTTTTTAATTTGCATTTTTTATATTTTTTAATAAGAAAATGAATAAAAATATTTAAGAAATTAAACTTCAACAATTTTTATTAAGACTTGAAATACCTAAAATTAGAAATAAAAATATTTTTAAATTTTTTAAAATATGCAAGTATTTTTGTTGCATTTATGGTTTTTTCAAATTTTTATATGATTATATAAAAATAAAATAAAAGCAAAACAGAAGCACACTGTTCAATTGTGACCTAAAGGCAAAATTAAAATGCTAAATTTGCCTAGAAGGCCTGGTGCTATTTTTATGAAAAAGTAGATAAAAAGACCTAATTATAGAATCTGGAATTACATTTTTTGTCTTTTCTAGAATTTTTGAGAATTTTTATAAGATTTTTGGTCTTTTATGATTTTTAGGGGTTTTATAAATGATAATGGAACAAAAATGGTACTAAAATTAAAAGAAACCAAAACAAAAACACAAGAATTTTTATAGGATTTTTAGTTGTATTTTTATATTTTTTTGGTATTTTATAAGATAAACAGACACATTTTTAGTGGTTTTTTATTTTTAGAAATTATTAAATAAAATAAAATAAAGTCACAAAATTAACAAAAATATTACACAATAGTAGGAGCTGGTTGTAATTTTTGGGGAATATTTGGAGTAAATTTGATTATTATTTGATTAAAAACGAATCGCACAGGTTATAGGGAACTATTTGCAAATCATCTAAATTTTTCAGGTTAAACAATAACACTTATAAAAAGTCCAGGTATCTCATTACAAAATTCCCATGAAATTCACGCACATGTTGATTAACCACTTACAGGGGCATAAATGCAAATACATTAAACATTTCATTCAAATCAAAGCCTTTAAAACGTCCACGACAGAATATGCAAAAACAGCACGAGGCACGTGATCGTGCACGTGTTTTTAAACTTTGTGGACTAAGGTGCAAATACTTGACACATTAGGGACTAAATGCAAAAAGTCTTAACTACAACTTTATTTAAGACAAGAAAATAAAACATAAAAAGTGTAGGGAAGGAAATGCAATATACCCTCGCAGGCGCGTGCGGTGCATGTTGGGGGGACACGTGGTGGCCACTGGAGGCACGTGAATGTGCGGCTCAGATGTGGCAGGTGTTAGATCTGATGCCTCAGGAGCTACCGAGGATGTAGCGTGTAAATGCATCAGATATCAGATTTAACGGCCCGGAAAGCTGCTGCGGTCAACGGCTTGGTTTTGATCTGGAGGACGAAGGCCAATCTGACGGTGCTGAAGAGGTCTGGAAGAACAGGGTTGAGGCGAACTTCATCAGAGCCTAGGATGGAATCCTTGGCTCCGATGATCGAACGGGAGGCGCAGGATCACTCGTGGATGTCCTCTACATCGACTGAACGGATCCGATGGGGGAGCTGATGACCGGATGTGTGCAACGACGAAGATGGCCTTGAGCAACTCCGAGGAACTCTCTGGTGGATAAACTGAGCCTCCCAACACGCGCTAACACCTGCAAAGGAAGGCTTCACTCGGGACAAAGCTTCGGTCGAGGGTTATTCGAACGTAAAGGCAAAGAAGCGACGTGGGGCGAGGGTCAATCTCTGGTGATGGTGATAGAGGAGATCAGATCCTTAATCTTGACCTAAGGTACGAGCCTAAGGGGGATCAGGTTGTGATGCAAGGTGGAGCTGCATCGGGGGTTCGATAAGAGCGGATGGATGTGGATAACGGGGCTCCGACCAACTAGTCGGAGCAGACGAACGTGCGGTGGCGGTGAATGCAATGATTGAAGCGAATCATAAAATGTGAAGGAAATGGGGGATACCTGAGGTCCTAGGCGAGCTATAGAGCTTCAAGCGTAGGCGGTCGGCGAGGTAATGGCCTCGACCAAGTTGTGAAAAGCATGGAGGATGATCACGGCGGGGCGCACGCCGGCCACGAGGCTGAGCAGCGTGGCTGCTCCTTCAAGCTTCGATCTGAAGTGTTCCTCAGGCAGCTGTCACTCAACCGGAGGTGGTTAGGGATGAAGGGAGGCGCGAGGCATGAAATACTACTCTTAGGAGATGGAGAAGAGAATGTATAGGGTTCCCAGGAGGATGGAGGAATCGGGCGAGGACACGCAACCCTTGGAAGATCCGCGCCTTCCTAGGGATCCGCGAGGGTCTTGGATCCAAGGAGAAGCTAAAGACGAACAATCGGGGCAAGGGGATGCGTGACCTGACTGGAGAATTTAGGAGAAAATGGTCCAGCGGAGATGGTCGGGTCGGGTCATGCCCTGGAAGAGGGCGTTGACCCGGGTCAACATAATGATGTGGACCAATCAGAGAATTAGAATGTACAAAATACTTACAAATTAAAAAAATAATAATAAACTATTTTAAATCAAAAAGTGTATAAAATGAAAAATGTTTTTTATTTTTCAACTATTTTCTACGATTTTTATTTTTTTGGAAAAATAAATTATTCTTTATATAGTATAGTGTATTATATATAGGTATAATATACCTATGTATTTTGTACAATTATTTTTATTTTGTTATTTTCACACATATACCCCAATTTTATATTTTATTTATTTACAACATAATTTTTGGAGTATAAAATAATTTTTATTTTATTTTAATTATTTATTTACAGGTACATAATAAATAGAGAGTAAGACATATATATAGGTAGTTTGCACAAGGGAAAGAGGATTTATTTTTATTTTATTTTTCTGATTTTTTTATTTTTAGGACTATATACAAGGAGATAAAAAGAATCTTTTATTCTTGTTTTGTCAAAAATAATTATTTAGTTACACAAACAAAATGTACAATATAGAGTGGGCCCTATCTCTCTCTACTTGTTTTATTTGGCGATCAGGTCCATGCTTGACTTTCTCTTGGGGTTCAGGTCACTCTATATTTATTATATATAACTCCTTCCTTTTTCTTTTCCTTTATTCTTTTATTTTTTCACAAATACATGCTAATAATGCAATATTAACAGATGCATGCATAATGCTGACTTATTGTATTTACATCTATTTACACGATGCTTTGTCAAGATAAATTGCTAAAATAAAAGAATAAAGATTGATGATCAGGGATTCATCACCCCCTATACTTTACATTTGCTAGTCTCTTAGAAAACACTTATTTGAAAAAAAAGTGAAAGAGAAAGAAAAGAAAAAGAACGAGAATCATGGTTGATTATTAAACTTGTCTTCGTTAAACTGGAGTATGGAGCCCAGTCAGACCTTTGGATTATTAGTTTGTAGGAACCTTATTTGGAACTAGGTTTAAGACTCAGCAGCCTCTAAGTTCCACTAATCTATGGTCACGACTCGTCAATAATCCAGATCAAAACTAGTCTACATACACAAACTCTAATGACCATAAATCTTTTCTTGTACCGTGTAAGTGATATGCAACTCCCCACCTTAGAAATGACAAGGCAACAACCTCCCTAAACAAGGTAACTCTAATGCCCTAGTCTGGCAGCTCATTCCTCGAGAAGCGGGGTATTCCCTTCTAAGCTCAAGTTCAACCGACTCAAGAAGAGGGGAAAGAAGAGAATGGACGATGACCAGTGTAGCCATGTATCCCTGGGAGCCCAACCAGTGTAGCTAAGTCTCCCTGCTGCAAGCTTCATGAGATGAGAATGGGTAACATATGCTTTGCTTTATTTGGCTATATACACTCCAGCAGATATTCATTTTCTATCAGACCCACCACTTTTTTGGAGTTTATCGTTCTTTTGCATATTTTTTTATGTGCATATGTACAACATATCTACATGGTGCAGCATATATACATAAGGACTTTTTCCTCTTGGGACAGTAGGCTATCCCTCTTTTGAAGCATTATTGCAACCCACAACTCCTGTCTTTAGACCTCGACACCGCCAGACCAAGTTGAGGAGTACTTCATTCCCTAAAAGAATATGAGAGGTTCTGCCTAGAAGTACTATCCTTGTATGCTACCCCAAGCCAAAGGAAACTGCCTCCTCACCATCTCATCCATGGAGAGCTATGTGTAAGGCACGGGTGCAAGTAAAGCCATTGTCTGTGAGAGTCTTGTATCCATTGTTAAATGTTCTACTTAGGCTCATCAAGATGACATGTGATCATAGCCAAGCAGACTCAAAGAATTATGTCACACAAGGACCTGAAAAGTCTCAACCCTAAATCCTATAAGGTTCCTCTTAGAATTAAGTGGATTAAGGTCTTAACCAAGCTCCATTTTCGAATTTAATTCCAGGCTTGTTTAAATGTCAACTATGATTCAGAGGAATGTACAAGTATATAAAAAATCTTTTTATGCAAAAGTCTTGAAAATGTGCAAAATTTTTGAAAAATGTTTGAATGTATGCATGGATGCAAAAGTTTTGCAAGCTATTTACAAGTATTTAAACAAGGGTTTTTGCAAACTTTTATTTTTCAAACGTTTTACAAAAATTTTGTACTCTATACATAGTTTTGATACCAAAATATTTACAAACTTTTTACAAACATTTGTACAAAAATAATTTTTATAAATAGCTATGTATGTGCAAGAAAGAATTTTATTTACAAGAAAAAAATTAAAATTTTTACCATTTTTAATAGTTGATTTTTAACAATTTTATTTATTAACACACTCACACAAAGTACGAGTTATGGCTAAAGTATATATGTAATATATATGACACCCCCCTATACTTAGCTCAAACGATGTCCTCAGAATGTAAAGAGCAATGGAGAAGAAGACATAACTCGTACTTAGTAGAGGGAAGTGAAAAGGAATGCTATACTACAACAACGAATCAAATAATAGAATGAAGAGGGCTCGGTGGTTCCCCCTATATTTGGATCAAGTAATCCTAAGTATAGCAGACTGTACATAAAGGAAAACCGAGTAAAAGGATTTACAGGGTTATCCTCCCCTATACTTAGGGTAAAATATCCCTAACTATAGGAAGTAAAACAGAGGTAAAAATAATCAAAAGAATAATCAAGAGTCCTACACCCCCCTATACTTAGGGTAAAGTGCACCCTAAGTATAGCATAAATCACAAGATGCAGATGGGGTGTTAGGCTAAAGAATGAGATGATATAAACATCTGGATCTATACAATGCGGAAGACAGTGATAATCAGGCACGAGATGCAACTGATGTGAGTCAAAGAACGCATCTCATGTAAAATGAATCGGGATGACGTCAGTGATCATCGGCTCATGATCTAGATATGGTTTGAGACGATGACCGTTAACACGAAAGGTGAACTCATATGACATCTCAAATATGTCGATACTCCCATTGTCATGCACCTTTCGGACCAGGTATGGTCCTTTCCACTTACTCTGCAATTTCCCTGGAAATAATCTAATCCTAGCATCAAACAACCATACTATTTGATCTGGCTCAAACTGCTTATGGCTGATGTGAGATTCATGCCATATCTTCACTCGCTCCTTATACTGTAGGCTGCTTGAAAAGGATGTATCTCTAAGCTCCTCCAGGGTTGCCAATTCTGCATTCCTTTGATCACCTATACTCACTGGATCCAATAATATATCAGTGACAACTCAAAGTAACTTGTGCCTCATCTCAACAGGTAAATGGTAGGGCTTGCCATAAACGAGATGAAAGGGAGATGTACCCAAAGGAGTCTTGAAGGGCGTCTGATATGTCCACAAAACCGAGTCCAAAAGCTACGACCAATCCTTTCGGTCTGGGCGGACTAGCTTCTGCAATATCATCTTGATCTCCCTATTTGATACTTCAGCAAGACCATTGGTTTGAGGGTGATATGGAGTGGCAACCAGATGGTCTATGCTAAACTCGCTAGCGAGGCCCTTTACCTTGTCGTTGATAAAGTGAGACCGCCCATCAGATATCAAAACTCTAGGCACCCTGAACCGTGAAATTATATTCTTCCTCAAAAATTTGCAAACAGTCTCTGCGGTTCGGGCGGTAGTGACCTCAACCCAACGTCTCACATAGTCCACAACCAACAGAATATATCGAATCCCTAACTCTTAGGGAATGGACCCATGAAATCGAAGCCCCATGCATCGAATACCTCACAGAAGTGAATGGGTTGAATCAGCATCATAACACATTGTCTACTAGTGCCCATCCTCTAACAGTCAGTACACCTCTTCACAAATTCATCAGAATCCTTAAAGAGAGTAGGCCACCATAGGCCGGATTGGAGCACTTTCTGTGTTGTTCTCCTCCCAGAGTGATGTCCTCCTATCTTTAGCTTATGGCAGTATGTGAGGACGCCATGGTGCTCCTCCTGAGGAATGCACCGACACCAGACATTATCCCCTCCTTCATGATAAACGATGGGATCCTCCCACTGGTAAAACGTGTCCTTCGCAAGAAAGGTCTCAAGTCGCTGCGTGGGCCAACCTTGTGGAACTTTCTTGGCAACAAGATAATTCACAATGTCAGCGTACCATGGGAGCGAGATGGTAGCAAGGATCGCCTCATCTGTGAAGGACTCGGAAATGGGATCAGTCTGCTCAGATTCCTCAATATTCTCTAATCGGGAGAGATGATCCGCCACCACATTCTTGACTCCAGGTTTATCCTTAATCTCAATATCAAACTACTGGAGTAGAAGGATCCATCTAGTCAGTCTCGCTTTAGCATCATTCTTTGCCATGAGGTACCTGATGGCGGTATGATCAGTAAAGATAGTCACTTTGGATCCAATAATATATGATCTTAATTTGTCCAAGGCAAAAACTATGGCTAGCATCTCTTTCTCTGTGACAGTGTAGTTCCGTTGTGCGGCATCCAATGTACGACTAGGGTAGTGAATGGCAAAAAGTACTCCATCTATCCTCTATCCTAGCACGGCCCCTACGACAAAATCGGAGGCATCAGTCATGATCTCGAATGGGAGAGACCAATCTGGCGGTTAAAGGACAGGAGCCTCAACAACTAGACTCTTGAGAGTCTCAAATGACGTAAGACACTTATCATCTACAATGAACTCGGTGTCTTTTTTCAGCAAATCAGTCAACGATCAGTAATCCTGCTGAAATCATGAATGAACCGTCGGTAGAATCCGGCATGCCCCAGAAAATACCGTAACTATCGCAGGTTGGACGGTGGATTGAGTTTCCTGATGATATTGACCTTGGCCGGATCAATCTTCATGCCCCTGTTGGAGATGATATGACCAAGCACCGTCCCTTGAGTCACCATGAAGTGACTCTTCTCCCAGGAAAAAACAAGATGAACCTTAATGCAATGCTGAAGGACATGGTCTAGGCAGTCAAGACAAGCATCAAACCCATCGCCGTAGATCGAAATTCATCCATGAAGACCTCTAAACAGTGAAGGATATGGTATAATCCTCAAGCACATCACGGAAGCGTGAGCATCGTATCGAATACGACGAAGAACGACTAGTCGAACTAGTTGTTCTATGCAGCAGAATTTAAAAAAATTCATGTGATGAAACCACATGATCCAAGAACGATTCTCGGATTGTTTCATCTAGAACCACATCAAGTTTAAAGAAATACCTCTAGAACCGTGGATGATCAAGTCTCTACGAAAAGAGACCTCCTGTCTTAAGTCCGATCGTTGGAGAAGACGCTTGCGAGTGCGGGGATGAGTCGCGTGATCCTCGCAATCCAACAAGTTGATCCAAGCACGGTGAACTCTTGATATCGTCGTACGAGATCGAATACCTTCTTCACGAGCGTAGCACTCCAAAGAAGATGGAGAACCGAAGAACGTCGAAGCGGCGGCGCGGCGACGAAGCGACGAAGGCTTCTCTCCTCTAGGGTTTGGTGGACGGCCACCAAGAAGGAGAGAAGAGAGTTGACGTGTAGAAAGAGAGAGAGAGAAGACAGAGTTGTATCTCAATGCATAATATTAGAGAGCATGGTACACCTCTCTATTTATAGGGTTTTGGGATCCATGGATCACAATCCATGGGACACATAAAATCAATGGATGAGATTGATTTATGTTCAATCCAATGGTCAAGATTGTTGTTGGTTAAAACCAACAACTAATAATCTAATTTAGATCAAATATATTTGATAAATCAAATACAATTCAATCCTAAATTAAATCAAGCAATTAAGGAGATAATCATAATGGATATAATGTCTCCCCATGAAACATGGTGGACGACTACCAATTCCATATAGGACTTGGTAGCCGTCCACATGTTTCCATGTGGAGGCAATCTCATGAAATCTCATGAGATTGCATATCTCCATGAAAATCTCCGTTAATTTTCCAACAACTTTTGTTGTGATTTATTCTTCAAAAATAATTCATAATTAATTTTGAGAATATTGCAATCTTACCATTGGAATTTTCTGAATCACATTCACAACCCAAAACTAAAATATAATTTACATTTTCAATAAATTACACAATGTGTATCAAATACACATCAATAATTAATTAACAAATATAAATTATAACTAACTCTCTCTAATCCATTATAAATCACATTTATAATATATTATGAATAATTGCATATTGCTATCCACATTATTCTTATTCACAATAATTAAATCACATTTAATTATATTGGATAATTTCCACATACATCAAGATAATTAAATCACATTTAATTATCATTCTCTTAATGCTCAGACATAATTCAACTATGGAATTATTCTTGAACCCCTTCAAGAGTAATGCGATTTCTCCGCAGATACATGGAGATAAGGACATGGCGATTGTATTGTTCCACGTATAGTGACCTGGATATTGAGATCACATATCAAATCCAGATCTCATCGACCTCTCATAGATTCTTGATTAAATCAAGGCCATAAACCTAATCTTCTCATTTCATCTGAATCTCATTCAGATTAATGTCCAATACATGGACTAAAATTAGGTCACTACTCTACTGAGAGGAGTCACTAAAATCCAAACATGTTTCATCACTCCCTCGGAATGGAAGCGTCATGGTTATACAATCATTTATGATCAAATCACCCACAGGTATTCCTAACACATGTACATCTTGCATACTGGAAGATCGATGATCAACCTGAAGATATAGATCGATTGTACACTGTCATTTTCAGGTTTGATCACCACGTTTCTCAATCTTGGTCACTGGGAATCGGTATCGATCATATGCTTTCCCAAAGCATATATCATACCTTCAAATTCTTGTCATTCTTCCAAAGCACGACGACCATGCATGGAATTTGATCGGTCCCAATACCTCCTGAGTGAGCTCATGTCTTCTGGTTCACATGTGAACATGTATGATCCCTTTGAGAGATCGTATTACTCATATGCCCTTACATGCACACCAGTTCGCCGGTGTATAGACCTTAGTTTGGTCATCGACCTATTGGTTTGCCAAATATACACACTTAGACATATAGTAACGCATCTATCTCTGGTCAGAGGATGTGTGCCTATGTTGTGACAGTATTCAACATAGGTCGTTGGTTATCTCGATCTCGTTAAGTTAATCCTTTGACTCAACTAATATGACACCTCTAAATCACTATTTCCATGCAGAGGACCTGCATCAAGAGGTCGATCAGATATCAGCCATATGAGAAAGGATTGCCATCTCCTACTCGGTATGGAGATAATCACTTAATAATCATTTGATGGTGCTTGATGAGTCCTCTATCTAACTCCTTAGATATTCATCCAAGCACCAGCCTCTATGATTCAATAACTGAATCAACAGCTGTATGATCATCAAGATGGCCATGGTACATAACCCTAATTGTACTAAGTGACCTATTATGCAAATTGGTTATTCTTCATTTCAGACTAGGGAATGATATTCGCAATAACATTTATTGCATAATGGCCAGTCGTGGGCTCGTATGTCCAACAATCTTCCACTAGCCCAAAGAGCCATTAATGGGCTAATCATTTACACCGGCACTCATGTGACAATCATAGGCTATTTAGAAAAATAGCTAGGTAAGCTGATCAGTCACTCTGTTTCCGAGAGACTACGTCAAGTCCTTTTACGGCACTTGCATATCCCTCAGCAACAGTGCTCGCATCCAATGCGAATGTTGCATCTTATTTAACCAATACTCAATTTTGTCAGTTATAGTGTCCTTGACACTATAGCTTAATAATTATTATAACCAGTTTTTCCATTATCTTATCAAAAATACCCTTATTCCTGGAGATCTCTATCTCCTAAGGTACTCGTATTTAAGACCTTTTTAGATCACTATCTATAAAGTCTTAAGTTCTTGAAGACAAGACTTTGAGATCACCATGTCAAAAATCTTTTCATCTTTCAAGATATTGTTATAACTGCAATCAAGTGTTTTATCTCCTTAGTAGGATTAGAAACAATTACTACTCCCACTGCATGGCAGATATCTAACTTTCGTACATATCTAGCATACACTCGGCTTCTCGTAACTAATGCACAAGGGCAAGTAGTTCTAGCATTTACTTCCTCAACTCTTTGAGGTGCTATACCTTTAGACAAATTAGTACCATATCTTAAGGGAATGAAGCCTTTGTTGGAATTTTCCAGAAAATGAAATATATATCCAAGGTGTACCATTAATGCGATGTTTCCAATGCCCTCTTCTCTTTGCTTCTGAACATCTTCAGAACTAAGATCTAAGAGGTATCCTTGAGATCATATCTCAAGGTATGGAACAACTAGTATATAAAACACTTATTATTATTATCCTTATATCTCTCTAAATGATTAGGATATCATCTGCATATAGCATGATGAACACAATGGCACTCCCACTAAGCTTCACATGGTACATAAATATTCTATCTGAAATCACAACATTTATAATTTCATCAAATCTTATGTTCCAACTACAAGAAGCCTATTCGAGTCCATAGATGGAGTTTCTTTAGCTTGCACACCTTGCTTTCCTCAACCATGAAGCCCTGGGGCTACTTCAGGTGAATATCCTCGAAGAGATATTCATAGAGGAATACAATCTTGACTCACATCTTGAAAATGCTATAGTCAAGTTGTGTAGCTAGGGTTAGCTATATTCTGATGGATTTAAGCACAGTCATTGAAGAGCAAGTCTCATCGCAAACGATGTCTTTTCTTCGATGTGTAGCTCATGGCTATGGACCATGCTTTGAAGGTTTCTACCTTCTCATCAGGTTCCCTCTTTCTCCTGAAGATCCATTTACACCTTAATGGGCCTTACCCATATAGGTGGATCCTCGAGGGTCCATATAAAACACTTGTATATGAAGTCTACATTAGACTTTTATTGCTAACATCCATCTTTCCATGTCATGATCCTCAGGAGCTTCATCACATGAAGTCCGATCATTTTCAGACTTAACTGACACATAGAGTACAACCTCAAACTTAATTAAAGAAGTATTAGTGTTTCATCTTCAATTATTCTTTTAGTTTTTGATTTCAAGAGCCTCGTTATCTTTTCAAGATTAAATGAGTTCCTTTACTTCATTCCCAAGAGAGTCATCCTCTAAGAATCACATTCTCAGAGATGAGATCTTTTAAGAACCTCAAGGTCATAAAGTAGGTATCCAATACCATCCTTTATTTTCCTTATGAAGTAGCACTCTCTAGTGCCAGATTCCATATTACTTGCATGGAACCTTATTAAGGATATATATTATAGTCTCTACTGCATATATACCTTGGAAACTAGTAGATAATTATGCTAATATTCATCATTGATCATATCATGTCACACATGATCCAATTGTATCTCCCTATAACTCTTATTGAGTTTAGGTTTATTAGGATGAGTGAGATAGAAATGATATTCATATCTCTATAAGGTATTCTATGAATTCATCTAATATGTACTGACTACCTAGATTAGATTAGATTAATTTAATCTTCCTTCAAACTTTGGTTCTAAATCAAAATTATGAAATCTATGAACATTTCAAAGGTTTCTAAGTGAAGAGAAGAAATCTCATATCACAAATAATCTTCAATAGATATCACATATCCACAATGTTTATTATAATATAGATGATTCACATACATCAATATGTATGAGATCTTGAATACCTTGACATCTTACACCATTCCAAGGAAGGGTGTATTGGACATTTTTACTTTTGAATACAATATTCACAAGTATGTAAGATTTGAACCTTTAGACAATCTAAAGTTTCATCTCTTATTAGTCTATTGATCACATTAACAGATAAATGTCCAAGCCTTGATGCCAGATCATTGTCAAATAATCTTCATTCTACTATTGATCTTTTAAGGTTTAATTTCAGTATTAGAAATGTTAATGAACCATTCATTAATTTTCTAATTTAGTAGAGTCCACTAGATTTTAGATTATTATCTGAATATCTCCATCATAACACTTTATGATAGATCTATTGCAGAATTCATGTTTATTTCCAATATTTAGAAATAAACAATGATTGTATTCTGATATGTAGGTCATAGGGACATTCTCTAAGACTAAGGGCTCTCCCACTGAAAATAATAAGTCCATCTATCCAATAGAGATTGTTGCAACAATTGCACCAGTGTCCACGTGGATGACTATTAAACCTTTAAAATCAAATTTTATAGTCTTCTAATACATATGCAACTAATTGCATGTGTCATTAGAATAATGAGATACAATTATTAGACTTTTATTATATCCAATAAGAAAGTCAATTTCAATGATTAAATGTAGATTTTTCCGATGCACTATCAGAGTCCTTCTCTAAGGATCAAGATAGACTTGGTAGTCATACTATCTATACATCAGCTTCTTGCAGTATTGACATTCATCCAACTATTTGGATGTCATATGGAAGTTACAAAAGTACGGTCAACTCTTTGATTTTCCTTTTTTACTTGGGTCCAACCCCTGCTTCAACTGCGCTCCCTTTATCTATAAACAACCATTGCTTTAGATGAAGGATCTCTTATGTTGAATTCAAAAGATTTCAATATAAGAGCATTTCAACATTTGTACATGCTTCATTTAATTCATCCAATATGAACATTATGAAGCTTCATGAATGACTAGAGTCTAAACAGTAGGATGATGACACTCATCATATCTACAAACATCTTAACTCTTAAAGACTTAGGTTCATGCAGGTATTCAAACATTTTGAATACATCATCTCTTATAGAGCCACCATTCTGCATAAAGGAGTGAACCATTTCATTCATGATTAAATGTCAAGAGGACATATGTATGCTAGAACATCTTCATAAAATTTTATAAGGATTATTTAACAATTGCGATCATCATCGATATGTCACTTCCAAATTATATTTGATGAGAGATCAAGACTATAGAGACATACAAACCCTAGGATTGTAGTCATATTGTTTATTTAATTGTTACTCCTCATTATTATGAGGAAACTTGCACATCGCAACCACATACAATATGTGTTCAATTGCAAGTACAATATCTTAGTCATGGATCCATTCCATGATATTTTACTGGTTATTATTGAGTATAATATTGAGTGGGTTTAATGAAGAATTATCTGAAATATGAAATTTGCATAAGTGTATATTTATATATATACATATTTTACTTCGATTCAGGAAATTTATATCAAAGTTGTCTTGCCTTGTCAAAAATGAAAGTTCATTCCCTTAATCACTTTCAATGTAAGAGACATACTTACCAATATATCTCATGCAAGATCTGGGATCTCCGTCCTTATCTTTGTCACATCCCAACAATATGAGAACCTGTAACTCGGATAAAAAAATTGCGGGAACACATTCCACCTTGCAAGTCCAACTTGCATCTCCCAATTCGGTCTTTAACACCCGGGCCCACCACCCCTAAGGTGATGTTGACCCGTCATTAATTGAACCAACCGTCAACAAGAATACAACTCGCTATGCGCAATCCAATATCGCCCCAATTATATCAGGATCCGATATTGGGTCACTACGCTTATGTCCTTACTCTTTTGAGAAGTGACGAGCCCGATCCAAATGGAATCGTATGCAGGAGTTGTCTCTTCGGACATGCGTCTCCTACATACAATATCTAGCGACGGAACCCTTCGCCTTGACGGGAGACCATGGATGTCACTTATGTGATCCTCCACCTCATATTCAAATTTTAATTAATTATTATGAATCATATTCATATAATTAATTCTTCCAAGGGAAATACTCATCTATTCATAAGAGAGTATTTTTATTGGATATAATTAACTTAATCACATTTAATTAATTATCAATCCAATTTAATCAACAAACTTGATTTTACTTGAATATATGGTATTATCTCAAAGTACGTATTAATTGGAATTTTAATAATTAGAAAATACATCATTATCTTTCAGGCATCATTCGGTCCCTACCCACTGTCAAGGCCAGTACCAGCAGGAGTGGGACGGACCGCAACCCGTACGACCCGCTACCCCAACGCTCCCCGACTAGACACCATATCCGCATCGGGAAAAAATAATGCCGAGCCAATCAATTTGTACTTGAGATAATCATCGGTTCTTAAACCGAAATTGTACCATATAGTAATAATAAAAACATTTTTTATAATAAGGAAATTTGCTGGACAAATTCCCAATCCTATTCAAGCAAGTTGTTTGTTGATTGTGTTTCCAATTATGATCTAGATCAAATATAATCAATTTATTGGTTGAGGAAAAGTCAATTAAAAAATAATCATCATTCAATATTTCTCAAATATTTTCCATAATTATTTCATGAAATTAATAATTAATTTCACTAATTGACAATCACATGGTTCTTGATTAGGAATGTAATTTCAGCAGTGACCCCTACTTACTAAAATTAATGTATCTCAATCAATTTAAATCCAAAGTAGACAAAATCAATTATCAAAGATTGCTAATTTGATTTAGAACAGAACTTAAGTGATATTTCACGCATTTTGAGGCGGATCAAAACAGTAATTAACTCATTAATCGTGTTAAGATTCGCAGCTCCAGCAATAATGAATAAATGTTCATTAAAACAACTATATCTCGAGCAAACGGAATCCAAATTACGTAAACTCAGATCCTATGGTATCCTTATTTCATGGGGAACAAAATACAAGTGATTAATTTGTATTTAAACATTTTAAATAGGGCCGAATTATTCACTAAACAGATGTGCGAGAATCGAATGCGACATAAACTTTCGCATCCTTAACGAACCCAAGTCGTCCTAGGTTTACGGATCGTATCTAAAAACTTCAACCTAAGACTCTGATACCACTTGAAGGATATGGTATAATCCTCATGCGCATCACAGAAGTGTGAGCGTCGTATCGAATACGACGAAGAACGACTAGTCGAACTAGTTGTTCTATGTAGTGGAATTTAAAAATATTTCATGCGATGAAACCACATGATACAAGAACGATTCTCAGATCTTTTATCTAGAACCACATCAAGTATAAAGGAATACATCTTGAAGCGTGGTTGATCGATTCTCTACGAAAAGAGACCTCCTGTCTCAAGTCCGATCGTTGGAGAAGACGCTTGCAAGCGCGGGGATGAGTCTCGTGATCCTCGCAATCCAACAAGTTGATCCAAGCACGGTGAACTCCTGATCTCATCGTACTAGATCGAACACCTTCTTCACGAGCGTAGCACTCCAAAGAATATGAAGAACTGAAGAACGTCGAAGCGGCGGCGCGACGGCAAAGCGACGACGGCTTCTCTCCTCTAGGGTTTGGTGGACGGCCACCAAGAAGGAGAGAAGAGAGTTGACGTGTAGAATGAGAGAGAGAAGAGAGAGTTGTATCTCAATTGCATAACATTAGAGATCATGGCATGCCTCTCTATTTATAGGGTTTTGGGATCCATGGATCACAATCCATGGGACTCATAAAATCAATGGATGAGATTGATTTATGTTCAATCCAATGGTCAAGATTGTTGTTGGTAAAAACCAACAAATAATAATCTAATTTAGATCAAATATATTAGATAAATCAAATACAATTCAATCCTAAATTAAAGCAATCAATTAAGGAGATAATCATCATGGAGATAATGTCTCCCCATGAAACATGCTGGATGGCCACCAATTCGATATAGGACTTGGTAGCCGTCCACATGTTTCCATGTGGAGGCAATCTCATAAAATCTCATGAGATTGCATATCTCCATTAGTTTTCCAATAACTTTTGTTGTGATTTATTCTTGAAAAATAATTCATAATTAATTTTGAAAAATTTGCAATCTTACCATTGGAATTTTGTGAATCACATTCACAACCCAAAACTAAAATATAATTTACATTTTCAATTAATTACACAATGTGTATCCAATACACATCAATAATTGATTAACAAATATAAATTATAATTAGCTCTCTCTAATACATTATAAATCACATTTATAATATATTATGAATAATTGGATATTGCTATCCACATTATTCTTATCCACAATAATTAAATCACATTTAATTATATTGGATAATTTCCACATACATCAAGATAATTAAATCATATTTAATTATCATTCTCTTAATGCTCGGATATAATTCAAGTATGGAATTATTTTTGAACCCCTTCAAGAATAATACGATTTCTCCACAGATACTTGGAGATAAGGACATGGCGATTGTATTGTTCCACGTACAATGACTTGGATATTGAGATCACATCTCAAATCCAGATCTCATGGACCTCTCATAGATGCTTGATTAAATCAAGATCGTAAACCTAATCTTCTTATTGCATCTGAATCTTATCCAGATCAATGTCCAATACATTGACTATGATTAGGTCACTTCTCTACTGAGAGGAGTCACTAAAATCCAAACATGTTTCATCCCTCCTTTGAATGGAAGCGTCATGGTTATACAATCGTTTATGATCAAATCACCCTCAGGTATTCCAAACACCTGTACATCTTGCAGACTGGAAGACCTATGATCAACTTGAAGATATAGATCTATTTTACATTGTCTTCTTCAGGGTTTGATCACCACGTTTCTCAATCTTGGTCACCGGGAATCGATATCGATCATATGCTTTCCCAAAGCATATATAATACCTTCAAATTCTTGTCATGCTTCCAAAGCACGACGACCATGCATGGAATTTGATCGGTCCCAATACCACATGAGTGAGCTCATGTCTTCCAGTTCACATGTGAACCTGTATGATCCCTTTGAGAGATCGTATTACTCATATGCCCTTACATGCACACCAACTCGCCGGTGTATAGACCTTGGTTAGGTCATCAACCTATTGGTCTGCAAATGTACACACTCAGACATATAGTAACACATCTGTCTCTAGTCAGAGGATGTGTGACTATGTTGTGACAGTATTCAACATAGGTCTTTGGTTATCTTGATCTCGTTAATTCAATCCTTTGACTCAACTATTCTGACACCTATGAATCACTATTCCCATGCTGAGGACCTACATCAAGAGGTCGGTCAGATATCAGCCATATGAGAAAGGATTGTCATCTCATACTCAGGCTGGAGATCATCACTTAATAATCATTTGATGGTGCTTGATGAGTCCTCTATCTAACTCCTTAGATATTCATCCAAGCACCAGCCTCTATGATTCAATAACTGAATCAACAGATGTATGATCATCAAGATGGCCATGGTACATAACCCTAATTTTACTAAGGGACCTATTATGTAAATTGGTTATTCTTCACTTCAGATCAGGAAATGATATTCGCAATAACATTTATTGCATAATGGCTCGCCATGGGCTCGCATGTCCAACAAACAGACAGGTGAATGTTGTCTTGTCCTGGTCTTCGGGCGAAATGTACACCTGATTGTAGACGGAGTACCCATCAAGGAAGCAGTAATGACTCTCCCCAGCTAGCCTCTCTATAATCTGATCAATAAAAGGCAGAGGGAAATGATCCTTCTTGGTGTCCTGATTCAATCATCTATAATCCACACATACCCTCCAAAAAGTGGGTACCCAGGTAGCTGTCTCCTTTCTAGACTCGCTCACAACTGTAGTGATGCCCGTCTTCTTCGGCACCACATGTAATGGACTAACCCACTTGGAGTCGGAGATGGGGTAGATAAAATCGGCGCTCCACCATTACGAAATCTCCTCATGATAACCTCTCGAAGATTCGGGTGCATCCGTCGCTGGAACTCATGCGATGGCTTAGCGTCCTCTTCGAGATAGATATGGTGGGAGCATAGGGCCGGACTTATCCCCTTGAGATCGACTATGCTCCATCCTTTCGCCTTGTGGTTCTTTTCAAGAATCTCCATCAAACGTGATTCATGCTCTCCAGTCAAATCTGTTGAGATAATGACTTGGTACATCTCATGCTCACCCGCAAGGAATCTATACTTCAGCAACTGCGGCAAAGGCTTTAGTTCTCGACAACTGGGAGCTGGAAAATCTGACTTCTGAAATGTCTAAGTGAATGCAACCAGATCTGCGTGTGAGAACTCTCGCTGATCATGAATATCTTGTGAAGTTGGCCCTGCTAGTGTATCTGTAATATGTGTCAACTTAGTCTCTACCCTAGTTGCTGGCTCTGTAGGAATCAGACAAGGTAACAACTCATCAAATTCGGCCCAATCTATGTCTGAATCTAAGGGACCTAAATCTGAATCACAAGAGATGTATCCTGCCTCGCTATCCTGAACACGGTCTTCAGCCTCAAATGTGTCCTCTGCCAAGAGTGTGCTCTCCAAACTCTCCTCTGCTGGGATCAGTGAATCTGCAGCATCTGAAGGTGAGAGGAGGGCTTGTGAAATAGGATTAGACCAAGTGGCTTCATCATCAGTAATCACAAGTCGTACTCCTGGTGGACATCATGCTCTACCTCTATTGTCTGCTCTGTATCGCTACACTTCTCTGAGCATGTTGAATCTCATGCTCTGGTCTCGTCGATCATCTCTATTTGTATACTCTCTCCCTCGACATGAAAGTACAACTTCCCACTATCATGGTCAGACTCCACCTTGGTTGTGGCCAAGAATGGACGTCCCAGATTAATGGGGGTATCTGTCACAGAGTCAGGGATCTCCATGTCCAACACAACGATGTCCACGGGGAATTTCAGGCCCTGAATTGGGACGACTGCGTCCTTCAACAACCCCTTCGGCCTCTTGACAGATCTATCAGCAAACTGAAGGACCGTCCTACTCTATTGAAGAGGGTAAAACTTGAATCGGTCGAGTAAGGCTGTCGGAAGGAGGTTGATGGAAGAGCTGATGTCTAATAGGGTCCGATCAAATCTCTGCTCCTGAATATGGCATCTAACAAAGGGAGCTCCTTCATCTAGCCTCTTGGCTGGTAGATAGTTCTGGATGGCGAAGCATGTGGCACGAGTGATCACATGGATCTTTGCATTATGGTTCCTCTTCTTCCTATGGATGGTGGTCTTCTCTCTTAGGTTCTTCTGGAAGAGAGGGATGTGCTCAATTTCCTCCTACAGAGTCAGTTGAATCTAAAATCTATCAATCATATGCTGGCTGAACTCTAGAAGTTGTGACTTTTTGGATTTTCTGTTTTCTTCCCCTTTGCCAGATGAAGTGCCTGAGGGAAGGGGATGGCTGGGCCCTCCTCATATAGAGGGCTAGGAATGGGTTCCTATTGCTGAGATGGAATAGAATCCATTCAATTATTATCATGCATCACATATGGACTCGAAGATGAAGAACCCTTTCCTTTATTAATCTTTTTGGTATTTTCTGTAAAGTCTCAGGGTACAAAAACTAGAGGAAATACAACTGGAGTAGAAGGGGTGGCCTAAATACCACCCACGACATCAGGGACTACGGCATCAGCACCTCACTCTGGCTCAGCATCTAGATCTCCAGTGGCATCAGTACAACCCTCTGCATCTGGGGACGCGACGGACTCAGTGCCGCTGGCTGGATCAACATCCTTGGTGGCGTTAGCACCACCGTTATCATCATCTTGAGCAACATCAGCACCGCTAACCTCCTCGTCTGGCGCTCCTGCATCCTCGTGGTGTCGTCGCTCAACCGAGGCATCGTCGGCTGGCATCCTACCGCTCCTAAGTATAACAAAGTCAGCATTAAATGTATATGAAGCAATGTCACCCAATAAATCACTAGGAGTGGTAACCTCTGTGAACTGTACCCGCTCAGATTTTCTTTTTAAGTTATTCTGGTTGGGCTCGATCTGAGCGGGTATGGCAGCTTTCCCTTTGATGATCTCCCTCATCTCCTGGCGGAACTCATCCATCTCCCGCATGAATGTGGCCTGCTGATCAGAAAGAAGGTGGGCTAGATCATTGAGTGTTGGGTTCTCATAGACTGGCCCACGAGAACTGGACGGGTTGCCTCTCTGAAAGTGAGGCTGCTGCTGGGAAACTGAGAATACTGCTGAGGCTGCTACTGGTGCTGCCTCCACGGTTGTTCCTACTGGTAGGGATGAGGACCCTACTGGTAATGTTTTTGTTGTGGCTGGTGAGGGAATTGGGGCTGCTGCTGAGGTAGACCGAACTGTCCACCCTAAGCTGGAGGCTGCTGCTGGGATCAGGCTCCTCTGGTCGACCACCTGAATCCGGGATGATCTCGGCGGATCCCAGTCTCCTGCTGGTGGTACCATATCCTATTGACTTCCATTAATGGCTCATGCTTGAAGGGGGTGGAGGAAGGACTACCAAAGGCTGATCTTGTTGGTACTCCACCATCTGAGTGTCTTGAGAGGTGATGGCTAAAAGTACTGGTGCTGCAGCTGCTGGAACAACTCCGCATGAACATGGACCTGTCTGTACTGGGCAGGGTGCTGGGTCGAGCTGCTGCTGCTAAGATCAGCCTGTGTTACGGGGCTGGAAGTTGTCTGTGCCTCCTGGATACACATGATCTCTAGATCTTCAGGTCACTCAATGTCTGTGCTAAATGATCGATCTGTGTCATGCCCTAGCACTGCTTCTTCTCGATAATCTCGATACGGCCCAGCTTCTCACTGATGATGCCTACATCAGCGGCCAACGACTCTACCTGTGCTGCGGCTGCTGAAGAGGTGGATGGACCTGCATCGACTTATGATATCCTGTGATAGGTCATGGCCTAGGGCAGGGGCTTCCCCTTAGTGTAGAGACAGGTCTGGGAGATAACAGTGTAGTTCTCGGCCATCTCCTCATATATGGCCCAGACCTGGTCTTCGTCCGTGGTGAAGTAGGATCCCCCACAAGATGCGTTTACAAGCCCCTGAAGCTCCAGTGTCAGCCAACAAAAGAAACTATGTACTAGGTTGGGCTTGGAGATGTCATGGTGTTGATACCGGTCAATGAGCTCACAAAAGCGATCCCATTCCTCATGGAATTGCTCATTGGGAAGCATGGATAAGTTGTTAAGCAAGGCTCAAGCTGCATTCGTCCGGCCGAGTGGATAGTACTTGTTCAAGTACTTGGTCTGGAGCTGTTGCCACGAAGTGACGTATCTCCCTAAATGTTTCAGCTAGTAGGCTGCTCTGTCGATAAGGGAGAACGGAAAAGACAACATCTTGATGGTGTCCCAGTCCACGTGTCTATCGTGGACCGTGCTACAGATCATCTCAAATTCTTGCAAATGCAGATACAACTCCTCAGTGGCAAGCCCATGGAACTTGGGCAACAACTAAATCGTCTGGGGGGGATCTTGAAATCTCCAAAATCGCCGGAAGCTGAATCCAACGATGTGTAAGAGTCGTACCAGGGTTGTGCAACTCTCTCATCGGCCTGGCTGGTCGGACTAGATCTTGTGTCTCCTCTGGCTGTCCTGTATCTCCTCCTCTCAGCTCTGGTATCTCTCCACCGCCTGGTCGGTTCTTCTCTCTGAGGTCATCTCGTATCTGGGCCATCTCTCAGCATATGTCTACCATGAATGCCCCCTGGTCTATGATCTGTCTCTGCATCGTCTCCAGGGAGGCTAAAAGGGTGTTGTTGATGGTGCCCCGATTGGTCTCTCCCATTCGAGATCATGACGGATGATTCTGATTTTGCCGTTGGGGCTGTGCTTGGACAGAGGAGGGATGGATTGCCGTTTTCCATTCACTACGCCAGCCGGACTTTGGATGGCGCTCAGCGGAATTATACTGTGACTGAGAAAGAGATGCTGGTCGTAGTCTTTGTTTGCATAAGTACAGATCTTATATTCTCGGATCTAGAGTGACTATTTACACAGATCACACCGCCATCCGGTACTTAAAGGCCAAAAAGGATGCCAAAGAACGCCTTACCAGATGGATCCTTCTGCTCCAGGAATTTGATATTGAGATTAAGGATAAGCCTAGAGTTAAGAACGTGGTGGTGGATCATCTTTCCCGGTTGGAGAACCTTGAGGAATCTGAGCCCAGTGCACCTATCACAGAGACGTTTCCAGATGAGGTGATCTTGGCTATCACCTCGCTCCCATTGTACGCTGACATTGTGAACTATCTTGTTGCCAAGATGGTCCCACAAGGTTGGCCCAAGCAAAAGCTCGAGACCTTCCTGGCGAAGGCCACGCTTTACCATTGGGAGGATCCCGTCCTTTATCATGAAGGTGGGGACAACATCTGGAGGAGGTGCATTCCTCAAGAAGAGCAGCATAGCGTCCTCACATACTGCCACAACTTGAGGCAGGAGGACATCATTCCGGGAAAAGGACAGCACAAAAGGTGCTTCAATCCGGCCTCTGGTGGCCTACTCTCTTAAAGGATTCTGATGAGTTCGTGAAGAGATGTACTGACTGTTAGAAGATGGGAACCTACGGACAGAGAGACAAGATGCCCATGCAACCCATTCACTTTTGTGAGGTTTTTGATGCATGGGGGATTGATTTCATGGGCCCATTTCCTAAGAGTCAGGGATTCGAGCATATTTTGCTCGCTGTAGATTATGTCAGCCGATGGGTTGAGGCCATCCCCGCCCGAGCCGTAGATGCTAAAACCGTGTGTAAATTTTTGAGGAAAAATATTATTTCACGGTTCGAGGTACCAAGAGTCTTGATTTCAGACGTGGGGTCTCACTTCATCAATGACAAGGTTAGGGCCCTTGCAGACAAGTTCGGCATTGACCATCGTGTTGCCACGCCGTATCACCCTCAGACTAATGGTCTTGCCGAAGTATCGAACCGGGAGATAAAGACTATCTTACAAAAGGTTGTATGCCCAGAAAGAAAGGATTGGTCACAACTTTGGACTCGGTCTTGTGGGCCTATCGGACGTCCTTCAAGAATCCATTAGGAACATCTCCCTTTCATCTTGTCTATGGAAAGCCGTGCCATCTTCCTATGGAAATAAAGCACAAGTCACTTTGGGCAGTAACTGAGCTATTCTTGGATCCCGAGAGTATAGGAAATCAGCGGAGAGCAGAGTTGGTATCCCTATAGGAACTGAGAGATACAACCTTTTCTAGCAGCCTACAGTACAAAGAGAAAGTGAAGACATGGCACAATTCTCACATCAGCCATAAACAGTTTGAGCGAGATCAGCGTGTATGGTTGTTTGATTCCAGGCTGAAATTATTCCCAGGGAAATTACATAGAAAGTGGAAAGGTCCTTATGTGGTCAGGAAGGTACATCACAATGACAGTATTGACATATCCGAACCGTCATCTTCCTCTACCTTCCGTGTCAATGGTCAACGCCTGAAACTGTATCTAGGTCATGATCCGCCGACCATTGACGTTGCCCCCATTCTTCTGGTATGAGATGTGTTCTTTGACTCATACCATCTGCATCTCATACATGGTGATCAATTCCTTCTTCCGCTGTACAGATCCATCTGTCCGTATCACTCTTTTATCTGTTGATTTCTTTCCTTATTTTCTTCTTTTCTTCTTTTCCTTTTCTATTTTCTTTATCTATCAAAAAGGTGCTGCTTTTGTAGATAGTTTTCCATACTTAGGACGTACTTTGTCCTATGTATAGGGGGGTGTGCACCCCGAGTTGTTCTATTCTTTGATCCTCTCCACTGTCTCCTCTTCTTGTCTATACTTAGGGATATCTTACCCTAAGTATAGGGGGGAGACAATCCGAGTACGATCTGTTCATTCCCATCGTTGACCCTCCCTGCATTATGTACAGTCTGTTATACTTAGGATTATTTGATCCTAAGTATAGGGGGGACGGTCATCTTCTCATTGATTCATTCCTTCATTCTTTAGACTTGCCTTTACTTAGTACGAGTTATGTCTTCTCTTTTCTCTCCGATCTATGAGGACATAGCTCAAGCTAAGTATAGGGGGGTCATATATATTACGTATATACTTTATCCATAACTCGTACTTTCGTATTTTCCTAATAATATGGCTAATAATTCTTTAAAATTCATTAAAAACCCTTAATAAAAAGATGTTACCATTCCTCAAATTCCTTTTGTATATACTGATTAATAAGTCAGGTGAAAATGTTTTTTGCAAAATGTTCGAAAAATAGTTTTAAAATCCTTGTGAACACTTATTGAAAACTATTTTGAAAATATTTTGTTACATGTTTTCAACCTGTGTAAAATGTGTGGTTTGTAAAAATTATTTTCTTTGTGTGAAATAAAAATGTTTGAAAAATAATTTGCAAATGGAAAAATGGTTGCAAATTTTTTTTGAAAAATCTACATATACTATTTTGAAAACCATTGCAAAATGATTTTCAAATGTGTGTACATGTTCGTAAACTGTTTGTAGAAATTATTGTGAACTACAGTTTTCAAAAATTGTGTGAAAAGCTTGTGTCAAATGAGTTTGAGGAATCTCTACATCACACCAAAATCCATTATCTATATATATGTATAAAATTGACCACTTACCCTGTAAATTCTTAAAATCCACTTCTTGTATATATAAGAAGCACTCCCGTATACATATTTTTCACCTAGTTTTTAGCCAAAACTTTTTGTTTTCAAAAATTCCAAAAACATTTGCAAAAATAAATTCCAAAACAATTTAAAAATCTTTTTGAAAAATACAAGAAATGCATCTGCATATGAATCATCATCATCTTTTTAAAAACCCATAAAAAGTTGAAAATCTTTGAAAATTGCATCACAAAAATATTTTCTGCATTGCATTTGCATAGCATTTGCATTTTCTCGGATTAAGTTTGAGTCCAAATAAAATCCGGAGATTAAAGCTTGATTGGACCTTAAAATCTACCTAATAATAGGATCCTTATAGGAACTGGGTTTGAGGTACTTCAGGTCTAGTTGACTTAATTCTTTGAGGATCACGGGACTTGGTTCAATGGATTCTTGACTGCCTAAGTAGAGTATTTCGGAGCAATTGCAGGACTCTTGTTGATAATGACCTAACTTGGACACCTGCACCTTTCACATGGCTCGACTCAGTTGGAGTGGTGAGGGGATTGGATTTGCCGGTATGAGACGCACACAAGTGGAAACATTTGTCCTCCTCTAGGGAGGGAAGTGCACCCCAACCCATCCAGTGATGAGGAAGTCTAAAGACAGGAGAGTGTGGGTTGCAATAAAGCATCAAAAGAGGGATAGTCTGCTAGCTCAAGAGGAAAAACTCCTTATGTAAATGCTGCTGTGAATAGTATTTCAAAAAAAAAGGTCAGGCTTGTACAAAAATAAAATGGCTGCAAAGTATGTACAAATGTGTAATGCCAATAAGCAATCTTGAGTTCCAAAGTCAAATATGTGAGCCTGCAGCAGGATGACTTGACTACACTGGTCTTGCATCCCAGGATAGGTAGCTACACTGGCAACCGTCCATTCTTCTCTTCATCCCCTACTCTTGAGCTGGTTGCCACTTGAACTTAGAAGGGAATACCTCGCTCCTCAAGGATGGAGTTGTTGGATTGGGGAATCTTTGGGTTGTCGTACTGGAGAAGTCAATTTCTTTGCCATTCTACTTGGGGAGAGCCACCATCACTTACATTGTACGAGTCAGAATTATAGTCATAAGAGTTTGCGTATGAGTTGAGATATTTCTGACCTGGCTATTGAGGAGACTTGGGCAGAGTTTTGGGATTCTCAGGGACTGTTGAATTTCAAATCCGGTTCTCATTAAGGTTCCGCCCGCACTAAAATTCTAAAGGTCCGATTTAAGCTCCAAACTTTGATTTTGTGAAGACAAGTTTGATAATCAGAATTAATCCATCTTCTTCTTTTTCTTTTCTTTCTTTTTCTTTTTGCACTTATTGCATAAGTGTTTGCTAGGGACTAGCAAAGGTAAAGTATAGGGGGATGATGAATCCACATTTCATCATCTTTATTCTATCATTTTGGCCTCAAAAACCCTAGTAAATGCGTGTAAATAACATTAAATCCATCATCTTAGCATTCATGCATGTGCATCCAAATAGTGTATAAAATATTGTAATTAAAGCCAAAATTATATAATGAATAAAAGAAAAGAAAAAGAATAAAATATTGTAAATATTTTATGACCCAAACCCCGAGACCTAGGCATCTTGATGAATAGGTCGACCAGGAATGAAGTAGGGGGAGATAAGGGTCAAATACCTACACTTTTTAGTTCATTATTTATTCATTTTGGGACCTATTTTTGGTTCCACTTTTTATACATCAAATAAAGAAACTTTGTACATAAAAGTTGTAGATAACTAAATAAACAAAAATACAAAATTAATTTCACTCAAAAATATTGCACAGATAAAAAGTTATGGTCTGAATAAAAATCCAGATTCCCAACTTCCAAGACCCGTATCTCACAGATGAAAACTGCAAATGCCGCAAACTCACCTTTAATTGTATATAGAATAAAATAAGATATTTAATGGTGGTGGTTCGCATTTGGCGGAGCTACGGTTTGAAAGTTGAGTTTTGGACCCTCATTGTATACTTGTACAGATTAAAATATTCAATTTATTATTTATTCATTATTTTTGTATCTTTATATTTTTATAATTTTGTAAATAATATTTATAGAATTTTTGTATATTAAAATCAGAATAACAACTCAAAAGAAATCCAAAATAAAATACTTGTATATATCAAATACATAGGTATTATACCTATACTTATACATGTATAATACATATTTATATTATTTTTAATATATAAAACACCTCAGAAAAATAAAATAAAAATATAATTAAGTGTATAAAATTATTTTATAATTTTATAAAATAATAAACAAAATTAAATAAATTAAAAACACAAAATAAAAATAAATTAATAAAATATATAGGTATTATACCTATATAGGGCATAAAAGGAAACTTATAAAATTATACTTCCTAAAAATGAATAAAAATTACCATAAAATAGTTTATAAAATTACAAATATTTTTATTTAATAACCTAGATAAAATAATATCATTTACTATTTTTTATTGATTTTACAAGGGATTTTTCCTGGTTGATCCACGTGGACCAACCAGGTTGGTCTGACAGTTGACCCTGGTCAACTGTCTAACCTACTCCCTTAGCCATTGTCAAAGCCTCGGTTTTCGCCATTGTTGTCGATTTTTCCAGGCCGCTACTTGCATTTTTTTCGTGTCGCAATCTTCACAGCTTTTGACCGTCGATCTTTGGTCTTTCACGCCCAGTGATTAGCTCAAGGATTGGAGCATCGTGTCGCCCCATAGACCTCATTCTTTGGAGCGCTTCAACCGCAGAGTCAAACCGAATAAAATGGGCACCCGACTCCCATTTGAAATTTGAGTCCCTTCGGTCCACCCCTCCTCGCCCCTTTCATGCTCCACAAAGACATGGAGGTGACAATGCTATCTTTGTGCTGTCAGCCAAGGCAAAGGAGGTCGGAGGCGTCTCCATTACCTCCAGCGAAGACAGTCGTCGAGGTACCCCATCCCTTCGGTCACCACCGTCGAGGCAGCCACGTTTCCCTTTCATTTTTCTTGCATTTTCTCTCCCGTACCCTTAGGATTAAAAGCCCCCTAAAAATTTCAAAAATCATCCATCCAATCGCCCCATTTGATCACCTCGGCGGAGCGCACCTTCGGCCGAGAGCCCAACCGTCGTTTCGCACCGCCTACTCGCCAACGCGGGACCCAGGCACTTTGCCCTGGGTCCTCTCACGCTTTGTTGCAAGTGTTTGGACTTTATCGCACACTTGAGGGCCATTTTGGCCTTCGCCGGAGCCGCTCAAGCTCTCCCAGCTCCGCCAGCCTCTCCGGTGAACCTCGGCCATCGCCGAGGCTTTTTGGGGGCACGAGCATCTAGAGGACATCGCCAGGAGGCCGCAGCTCCATTTTGAAGTCCAGAAGCCACCGGAGCTAGGAGATCTGCCTCGGGGAAGTTCGCCTCGTCGCGTTCTTCCCCGTTCTTCCTCCACGCTTCGCCACCGTTGGATCGAGTTGCGCCTCCAGATTGCGCAGCCACCGTTCGATCTCATTGCGCATCAACCGTCAGATCATACGAGGGAGATCTAATCGCAGCCGTCAAAGCCCAACCGTCATCGTGCAGCGAGGGGTCGCCGCGTGTCATGTGGGGAGCCCTCCACCGATGGATCGCGCCAAGCGTGAACATTTTGCAAGTATACCCACGCCATTTTGTATTTTTCTTTTAGTCCAAAAACATTCATTTGTCGTTTAGAGTATTTTGTAATATTTATAAATAGGCCCTTGAACTTTAAGTATTTGCAAGCCGGTCCTCAGCCACGTCACCTCACGTGACCTGTTCACGTGAGGTGCGGGGATTTTTGCAGCGAGGCCCTCGGCCATTTGTGTATTTCTTTTCAGTTCCCTAATTTTTGAATTAAGTGTAAATGTTTTGGAAATATTGCATGTGAGCCCCCAGAGATTTTGAAAATTACAGTTAGGTCCTTCCCAAGCGCGTGCTAGTCACGCACCCTGGTGGACAATTTGCAAGGATACCGCTGCGGGTCTTATATTTTGTAATTGATCCAAAAACTTTGTTTATTAGTGTTATATTTTGTGGAAAATTTGCATGCGTGCCACTAGATGTTTTGATATTTACACTTATACCCCAACCAGGCTTAGTTATTTTTGCTTGCTTGCTCTATTTATTTCACGCATCATATTAACTCCAAAAATTACCAAAAAAATCATATAGGCTCATGTTAACTTGAACTTTCACGCCATATTTCTATTTTTTATTTTTTTTGCATTTTATTATTTATTAAAAATCAAAAACATGCATTTCAGCTATTATCTATCATAGAAAATACCAAAAAAATTATTAAAACACCTTGAAAAATTCCAAAAAAATTACCTACTATCTATTTTATTGTATTTTAGTGTTAGTCCAAAAATCACAAAAAAATCAAAACCAAAAACTTAAAAATTAAGAAATACCTAAAAACTTCAAAAAAAATCTATAAAATAGTAGAAAAATCAAAAAAATAGAAACTCAAGTTCTGGTGCTTCTCTGTTTTATTCTCTTTATTTTAAAATTAGTTTGGAAAAATCTTGTGGCTATTTGATATTTTTCATTCCTATTTTAAACTTCGGCCAGAATATTAATTCATTGTTCTTTATTTTGTCCTTTAAAAATACCAAAAACATTTGGAAAAATATCCAAAAATCACAAAAACAGTAAAAAACATAAAAAAAGACCAAAAATATTTTTATTTCTGAATTTTTGAGCATTTTTACATATTTTTATAAATACTCTATCCCCTCCTTTCTTATAGTGTATATATATTCCAATATTGAAAAAGAAAATAAAAAAATATAAAATATAAAAAGGAAATAAAAAATTAAAAAATTAAAAATTGAAATACAAAATTAAAAATTAAATAAAAAAATTAAAAACCCACAAAAACATTTGCATTGCATTAGTGTAGACAATACATCACATTCACACACACACACACACACACACACACACACACACACTTGTTGATCTATCCTGCCTTGCTCCCCGTGTTCGAATTCTCTACATACTTGCACCTATACATCTTTTATGTAGAGTTAAAGATAAATTTTAACTTCACATTTGTTTGTCAGTTCTTGATATTTATAGTGTGGGTTAATTGTTGACTTTAGTTGAGATTTTTGCGTGGTCGACACTTCGACTGAGTTCCCGCTTTGTGTGGAACTTAAGACCATCGAATCTCAGCTAAATCAGTAGTCTGGGGCTGCCCATCAGTGCGCTCCTCGCTGCTGGACATCTATTAGGTCTCTGCAAAGGCAAAAGACCCAAACGCGGGTGCCATCAAATGAACAAATATCTGCTCTGGTCTCTACTCGGGCACCTTGGGACTGGAAGAAGGTTGATCGAGGCGGAACAGGGCGGAATCTAACTCAGTTTTGGAGAGCGGGTCTAGGCTCTCACGAATCGTCCTAGATGAATGGGGAGGAGTGCTCAAAAGTGGTGCAACCAAGGGCTGCCTAAGGGACCTCTGGCCCATCATCGTGATCTGGAGGAAAGGCAGATGGGATCTGGAAACAAAAAAGATTAGCAAACAAACCCCCATTCACCTACTCAACACTGATAGTTGATGACCGTAATGGTTCGGTCTTTTATCTTGTCAATTTTATTTAGGTGAGCATTCAGTCTAGCAGGGCGATTGAGCGAGATGGTAGGAACCCGATGCTCTCAAGAGACTGTCCCAATCCCAAAGCTAGATCTTTCCTAACCAGTACAAGTTGCAGACCGTTTACCAGCTACCCGATCAACTCGCTCTGTTAAGGATATCATGACCCTCTTTACCAGAGACCGGAGCGATCCTCATTGGAGAACGACTAACCCCAAGACTAGTAGTCTGATGACAGTTCAAGTATGGCTCTTGCCTAGTGTGTGGGTTACTCTCTCACGCAAGAAAACCAAACAATGAGGGGATCGCTCTCCAACGATAGATTTTTAAGTCAAGTGTCTTTTAGGGTCAAGTTTGTTTAGCAGTCCCAATTTTATGATTATCACTTTTTTGTTATTTTTTTAATAAGCATACAAATGCCTAATGAATTTTTCGATCTCTTGATTATTTAAAGTCCAAAAATGGGGGGAGAAGTCGAAAAAGCCGATGCGTGATCAAACATGATGATGCGTGCAAAGTAAGAGATGCGTACCTGACTCCAGCACTCTACATGCAAGGTGATCCGGGCATAAATTAAAAGACAGAAATAAAACTATCCTATATGATGCAAGAAGGAAACAACCTTAGATGAGCAATTTTTAATCGCGAAGAACTATAGTTAATTGGTCAGAGAGAGAGGTCGGAGTCCGGTCTCTGATGCCGATCAGTGTCTGCCACAACCGGTCCTGCATGCGTTGTATACGACCACTAGCGGCACGTAACCTCTCAAGTGACCAGATTAACTTTTTTATTAATTTTATTAATTAGGTCCAATTACGAACTATATGTGCAGGAAAATAGTTAGGGATTGGGACTTAATCTATTACGTCACAATCATGAAATTCCTAAATCTAAGGGTAAAATTCTTTAGGAATCAAAATAAAAGAAAAGGCGAGAAAACAAAAACCGGCAAAAACTGGTTGAGGTCCCCCGAGCACAACGGTGCTTGACGAAATAGACCCTGATAAAATCCAAGTCCAAAGTGTCCAAGGTCCATGTATTATTATAATAATAATGAAATGTGCTGAAGAGAAACTAACTCATCTATCCTATATAACTTTGCTCCTCCTGTCCTCCTGCTCCTCTTCGAGCGTTGGTCCACCAACTAAAAGTCGCAAAACTCCTCAGGCAGTCCCTTGTACAGAAAAGAAAAACATAAATAAGTCAGAAAACATTTATAACAAATAGAGGATAAAAATGATCAAAAAAATAAAGCAAAAAGAAAAAGAAAGGAATTTAAAAACCGACTACTAAGCCGTGCTCCCCGGCAATGATGCCATTCTGATGAGCAGCCAAACGATCGAGGATAAGTGATATCAAAGGTCGTTGCGATCTCCACCACACAAGCCAGACTCAACTAGAAAAATAAAGACCACAATAAAACAATCAAAACATGAAATCGAATGTAGCGGTCTCTGCTATTTATTTAACCTGGTATAGTGACCTGGGTCGAGCACAAGGAGTAGAGCGAAGCCTACGAATTAGTCGAGAATCAGGAAATACAAGGCATATTTTTGTGGTTTTTAATTTGCATTTTTTTATATTCTTATAAGAAAATGAATAAAACTATTAAGGAAATTAAACTTCAACAATTTTTTTATTAAGACTCGAAATACCCAAAAATAAGAAATAAAAATATTTTTTAATTTTTTAAAATATGCAAGTGTTTTTGTTGATTTTATGGTGTTTTTCAAATATTTATATGATTTTATAAAAATAAAATAAAATAAAAATAGAATCACACTATTCCGTTGTGACCTAAAGGCAAAATCAAAATGCTAAATTGCCTCGAAGGCCTGGTGGCTATTTTATGAAAAAGTAGATAAAATGACCTAATTATAGAAACTGGAATTACATTTTTTATTTTCTAGAATTTTTTAAAATTTTTATAAGATTTTTGGTCTTTTTTGATTTTTAGGGTTTTTATAAACGATAATGGAACAAAAATGATATTAAAATTAAAAGAAACTAATATAAACACACAAGAATTTTTATAGAATTTTAGGGGTATTTTTATATTTTTTTGGTATTTTATAAAATAGATAGATACATTTTTAGGGGCTTTTTATTTTTAGAAAATATCTAATAAAATCAAATCAAGTCACAAAAATTACCAAAAATATTTAGAGCTACGGTATTTTTTGGGGAATTTTTGGAATAAATTTTATTATTATTTGACTAAAAATGAATCAGATAGATTATAGGGACCTATTTGAAAATAATCTAAAGTTTCCAGGTTAAACAATAACACCTATAAAAAGTCCAAGGATCTCTGCACAAAATTCGCACGAAATTCATGCACATGTCAATTAACCACGCACAGAGGCATAAATGCAAATACATAAAACATTTCATTTAAATCAGAACCTTTAAAATGTCTAATACAGTATATGCAAAAACACCACAAGGCACGTGATCGTGCACGTGTATTCAAACTAGAGGACTAAAGTACAAATACCAGAAAGATTAGGGACTAAATGCAAATAGTCTTAACTACAACTTTATTTAATAGACTAGAAAATAAAACGTAAAAAGTGCAGGGAAGGAAATGCAATATACCCTCGCAGGCGCATGCGGTGCATGTGGGGGGGGATACGTGGTGGCCGCTGGAGGCGCGTGAACGTGCGGCTCAGATGTGGCAGGTGTCAGATCTGATGCCTCAAGAGCTGCCGAGTACGTGGGGTGCAGATGCATCAGATGTCAGATCTAACGACCAGAAAAGCTGTTGCGGTCGACGGCTTGGATTTGATTTGGAGGACGAAGGACAATTTGACGGTGGTGAAGAGGTCTGGAAGAACAGGGTCGAAGCGAACTTTACCAGAGCCTACGATGGAATCCTTGGCTCTGATGATCGAACGGGAGGTGCGGGATCACTCGTGGAGGTCCTCCGCATCGACTGAACGGATCCGATGGGGGAGCTGACGCCCGGATGTGCGTAACGACGAAGGTAGGCTAGAGCTACTCTGGTGAACTCTCTTGTGGATAAATTGAGGCTCCCAACACGCGCTAACAATTGCAAAGGAAGGCTTGACTTGGGGCGAAGCTCAGGTCGAAGGTTATTCGAATGAAAAGGCAAAGAAGCGATGTGGGGCGAGGGTCGATCTCCGGCGAAGGCAATAAAGGAGATCAGATCCTTAATCTCAACCTAAGGGACGATCCTAAGGGAGGATCAGGTTGCAGTGCATGGTGGAGCGTGCGTCCGGGGATCGATCGGAGCAGATGGATGTGGATAACGGGGCACCGACCAGTTGGTAGGAGCAGACGAACGTGCGGCGGCGGTGAATGGAATGATTGAAGCAAATCGGAAAATGGGAAGGAAATGGTGGATACCTGAGGTCCTAGGCGAGCTCTAGAGCTTCAGGCGAAGGCGGTGGGTGAGGTAATAGCCTCGACCAAGCTGTAAAAGACCAGGAGGCTGATTGTGGAGGTGCACGCTGGCCACGAGGTTGAGCAGCGTGGCTGCTCCTCCAAGCTTCGATTTGAAGTGTTCCTCAGGCAGCTGTCATTCAACCGGAGGTGGCTAGGGATGAAGGTCGAGGCACAAGCTGCTACTCCTGGGAGGTGGAGAAGAGAACTTAAAGGGTTCTCATGAGGCTGGAGGAATCGGACGAGGACACGCAACCCTAGGAGGATCCGCACCTTCCTAGGGATCCGTGAGGGTCTTGGATCCAAGGATAAGCTACTGGCGAAGAATCGGGGTGAGGGGATGTGTGACCCAACTGGAGAAATTAGGAGAAAACGGTCCGGCGGAGATGGTCGGGTCAGGTCAAGCCTTGGAAGAGGGCGTTGACCCAGGTCAACAAAATGACGTGGACCAATCAGAGAATTAGAATGTACAAAATACTTACAAATTAAATAAAAAATAATAAATGATTTTAAATCAAAAAGTGTATAAAATGAAAAATGTTTGCTATTTTTCAAACTATTTTTCTGTATTTTTATTTTTTGAAAAATAAATTAATCTTTATATAGTATAATGTATTATATATAGGTATAATATACCTATGTATTTTGTACAATTATTTTTATTTTATTATTTTCACATAAATACCCTAATTTTATATTTTATTTATTTACAACATAATTTTTGGAGTATAAAATAATTTTTTTATTTTTATTATTTATTTACAGGTACATTATAAATAGAGAGTGAGACATATATATAAGTATTTTGCACAAGGGAAAGAGGATTTCATTTCTATTTTTATTTCATTTTCTGATTTTTGTTTTATTTTTAGGACTATATACAAGGAGATAAAAAGAATCTTTTATTCTTGTTTTGTCAAAAATAGTTATTTAGTTACACAAACAAAATGTACAATATAGAGCGGGCCCTATCTCTCGCTACTTTCTTTGTTTGGCGATCAGATCAATGCTTGACCTTCTCTTGGGGTTCGGTTCACTCTGTATTTTTTCTAGATATCTCCTTTCTTTTTCTTTACCTTTATTCTTTTATTTTTGCACAAATACATGCTAATAATGCAATATTAACAAATGCATGCCTAATGCTAACTTATTGTATTTACATCTATTTACATAATGCTTTGTCAAGATAAATAGATAAAATAAAAGAATAAGGAGTGACGATCAGGGATTCATCACTCCTCAAACTGTTGAGGAAAAGAAAGTCTAGGTCGGATGCCCTTATGCATTGGTTGTAAGAAGTTTGATGTATGTGTTGATGTGTACAAGAACAGATATCTACCATGCAGTGGGAGAGTTAAGCCGTTACCAATCTTACTATGGAGAGAAATACAGGACTAGAGTGAAGAGCATCTTCAAGTACCTATGAAGAACTCAACACTACGTCTTGGTATATGGAGATAATGATCTCTTAGTCTTTGGATACATTGATTCAGACTTCCAATCTGATGTGGATGATTGGAAGTCGACCTCAGGGTTCTTATTTTTGTTCGATGGTAGTTGATAATCGAGATTTTACGATGGTCTAATGTAGTCTACACAAGGTGAGAACTACAGTGTCACTGAAGCGACCGTTCACGAAACCCCATTTAATCAACAATTTACCCACAATAGGAATCAAGCAATACATAACAAAAATGTGGAGATAAAATTTATTATAACTCGACAACAAAGATGTCTATTGGTACAAGTATGTGTAGAGGTCGAACCACCGAGAGAAAAATCGGTAGCCTACGGTTATTTTAAACCGAAGAGCATTATGTGCATGCATGTCATTCATTATCTACATATATATATATTTGTGGGTTTTTAATTTATATATATTTCTATTTTATATTTTATTTTTTTTTCAATTTTATATTTTTATATTTTGTTTTGGTTTTTTATATTTTGTATTTTCTTTTTCTCTAGAATAAGTAATATAGAATATAATAGAGTATATATATAATAATGGATAACATAGGTATAAATATAACTAAAAATATCTAAAAATTACAGAAATAAATATTTTTAGGTTTTAAATAATTTTATACTATTTCTGTGATTTTTTAGTAAATTTTGTTACTTTTTATATAATTTTTAAAGTAAACAATATCTTAAAATATGGATAAAATGATAGACCGAATTTGAAATGGAAATTAAAAAATAGAAAATAAGTCCAAAATTTTCCAAATCAATTTTAATATATAGATAATAATATAGAGAGAATTATAAAACAATAAAATATAATTTTGGAGTTAGGAATTTTATATATTTTTATCAAGGTTTTTGGGGTTTTCAATTTTTAAGAGTTTTGTTGTCTCTTTTTAGTGATTTTTAGTCTGACGGTTTGAAATGCATAAACCAACAAAAATATTTTTTGGGATTTCTCATAAGTGTCTTTCTAGTATTTAAATGAGATAGACAATGGCAAAAACATGCTTATTTCATTTTTAATAAATAGCAAAAAGGTCTAAATTTTTAAAATACAACATTATGTGAATTTACAAGCAAACATAAGGCTACATTTATTTTTTTATGAGCACAATAGCTATTTTAAATAAATCCAACAAGCACACAAAAATACAATTGCTGGCATGGGCATACATGTAAATAAAATAAATTACAGGGTACTATGTGCAATTTATCCAAAAATATACAACACATATTACATTTTATAGGACTATTTTGCGATTACAAAAAGCACTAAGGAAACATGCAATTTGCCCAACTCACGTGGGACTACATGTGAGCTGATCTACACAGGACCTATTTGTAATTTCCTGAGACATCATGGGTCTACATACAAAATGCCCATTTAAATATGCTTTACATTTTATTACAAGACTTATAATTAAATACAAAAAATGGGGCTAGATTTAGCAATTTACCCCATATGTGCACCATCATGCGACTAAGATTCCTTCACTTAAACACGTGTCTGCGTAGGCTACGACGATTCCGCTTCGCCGATCTGCTTTGTGGATTTGATCTTGGGATTCATAAGATGGCTGGAGTGTTGCGTGAATGAACAATCCAGATTAAAATTGGGCGGCCATCTTGATTCGACGGTCACTGCTATCCACGAAGAACAAGGAAGAAGGACCTCTTCTCGGATCTTCGTTCTTGATTTCCTTCCTCCCCTGAGCTTCTACTTCGTTCCTGAGCGGCTCTACATACTCATGAGTGTCTTCGACAGTCGGGGGCAACCTCAAAATGGTATGGGGCTCACTGATTGAGCCATGGAGGTCGGATCTTCCTGGAGGTACTTTGGTACCTCAAGTTTGCCTCAGAGGGAGTCCGTCGTTCGTGATTCATGCATCAACAAACTTGCAGGTCGAGGGCAAAGTGTTGGTTAGGCATGGAACAGGTCGGAGATGGAGCGAACGAGGATGTGCTCTGGCGGAGGTGGCGAAGGGAGCACGACTGCTTCGATCTAGGGAGACTCGAAGGTAATGGAGATGCGTGGTATGTGAAGAAATTATTAGAGAATGTGAAGGATGTGATGAGAGAGTTGGGGTTGGTCGGACCAGCGATAAACCAGGCTGGAGCTCGAAAGCTCCGGTGTGGAGTTTTTTGCTAATCTACTCTACCTATGAATTAAAATGCTAAACTAAAAATTGGAATCGAAAGATGTGAATTAAAACTATCTAAAACAACAGAGATGAGCTCTTATGCCTGATAGGTAGCTCAGGGAGTAGGGTGGCCGAAGAACCATCGTGGACCGTCGCCTCGTCCTTGCTATGCCGTTTCCTAGCACGGAGTGGTTCGCAGCCGTAACATGGACCTCGATACAAATGCAAGAACAACTGGTAAAGCTCGAAGGGGGATCAAGAAGCAAAGGCGGATATTGGAGCTTTATTTATAGATAGATGATGCACCCTTATTGATGGGTGATTTTAGAAGAATCAAAATGATGTACAATCAATCTGCTGCTACGGTGTAAATCCTGTAGTATCAGGAAGGAGATCTTATGAAGTGCTCGAGGGCGGAGGAGCAACAGGGTGGTTGGGAATAATTGAAGAAGCTGGGCAGCTCGAGGTTCTGACAATGGTTAGAGGAAAGGATGGAGAGTTGACTGGCGGTCAACGAAAGGAGCGACCCCATTGGTCCGCGCAACCCTAAAAAAGACAAGCAATATATTTATTCACAAATTAATTAATTAAAAATAGTAAATGTTTTTGTTAATTTCAGTGTATAAAATAAAAAAATGATTATTATTTTATTTAGTATTTTAATATTATTTTTATTTATTCTTTGATATTATTTATTACAAGTTAATTTCTAAGAGTGTATTTATAGGTATATTCATCTATATTTTTAGCTTTTTTATTTTATTTTTTATTTTATTATGTTATTATCTTATTTTATATATTTATAACTTATTTGTATGTATATAGTTATATTTTTATGATAATAAATATACTTTAAATAAATAGGTATATATATTGTGTATGTATAAATGCAGGTATTTTATACATGTATTTAACACTATTATTTATTTTAAAGTGTTTTCTAAATTATTTTTATATTTATATTTTTAATAGAATATCAATAATATTTACCATGGTAAAAATATAAAATAATAAATAATGAAAGAATGAATTTCACTTTTATTTATTTACAAGTATTAGCATAGGTATTTTACCTATATATTTTATATACTTATTTTATTTTAATGTTTTATTGGTGATTTTATTGTGGTTTTAATATGTACATGAATTATCTATAATATTTACCAAATTATGAAAATATAAAAATATAAAAATAATAAAGAATAGAGAAAATGAATATTTTAATTCGTTGTATTGTACAACGAGGGTCCAAAACCTAACTTTCATACCTTAACTATAAACAATATGAAACTGCCTTTATTAAATAGCTTATTAAAAGTTATATACTATTAAAGGTGATTTTGATACATTTTGAGTTTTTATTTGAGAGATATTAGTCTGGGAAGTGATGAATCCATGATTCATTAACTATTCTATCGTATTTTGTCTTAAAACCCTTAACAAATGCATGTAAATATTCATTATTTCTGATCTTTTATTCAAACTTCATTCATAAATAAATATTCACTTTTAAGCATAAAAAATCATGTAAATAAATAAAGAACAAAGAAAAAGAAAAGAAGGCAGATTGAATATACGTAAATATATACAATATTACTTAAAAATATAAATATAACTGCAAAGAATATTTATAGCCTAACCCCTAAGACCAAGTCAGCATGGATTGGTCGACAAACCAATAAGTATGGGTAGATAAGGAAAGAAAACCCCAAAAATAAATTAAGACACACTTCATGAACTTTTCACTATTTATAAATAAATACAAAATATCAATGATTTTTAATTAATTCATATGTATATATTTTACACCAAACTCTTTTCCTAATTATTTCTAAAAATGTATATAAAAATATAAAAATAAGTTAAAATTATTTCCTTTTATATATGCCAAGAAATCCAGCTTATAAATTGTCAAAATCTCAACTTCCGAACATCATAACATCTTCATACGAACTCCAATTTCACTCTACTCACCTTTAAAGTTCATAAAATAATATTCTCTAATTAATAAAGTGGTTTCATCAAATTCGAAGTCCGTTTGCAAAAAGTCGGTTTCGGGACCAAATGACAACGGGGTTTCTGGGCTATTTATTTTATGTAGAACACAGTATTTACAGTTTTATTAATTTTATAATTTCTAATTATTTTGATGATCTTGTAATTTAACCCTAATTTATTACAGAATTTTTGGAGCTTATTTATTATTTTAATAAAATCCAAAACCCTAAATAATAGGTAAAAATGAACTGAATAACTAATACTTATATTTATTAATATATGTAAATTAATTTATTAAAATCCCAAAAATTTCACACAACCCTTATTTATTGTTCTAATAATTAAGAAAATATAAAAGTAATTTTTAATTATTTATTTATTAAATTAAAAATCCAAAACCTATTTATCTATACATATTTATTAATATAATATTTATATTTCAAATAATAATTATTATTTATAAAAGGTACTTATTCTATAAATTAGATAATTAAATTATTTACATTTCTTATTTCTATACCTATTTAAAATAACATTAATTACTATTTAATACTGAATTTATAAGCAATTTTCTTCATCTAGCCAACCAGGTGCTGACACTTGTTAGCACCTGGTTCATCTTCCTCAAGAAGTCTGTTAGACCTTTTGTTTCAACCGGCCAACTTCGCAGAATTATCCCGCGTACCTCATAACCCTCTCTGACGATCTAAACCTTTGATTCGATTCTCCTAACAACCGAGATCCACGGACACCATTGGATCTAACATGGGGCTCACGAAAATTCCCTATATAAATCCCCAAAGTTCGCAATCCGCAACGAATTCTCCTGCAACCACCTAAAGCTCCAACTGCCCGTGGCCGACTCCTAACTTCTCCACCTCGCTCCGCCTCGCTCCAATGGTGACAACACCTGAAAGCTAGCTCGCGTAGAAGAGGGATCATCGGAGGAGACGTTCCAAGGCTTTGCTGCCTTGCATCGCTGCCATCGCGCGTGTCCAGCTGCGACGAAGATCGACCGTCGAGCATCCATTCGAGGTAATACCCCTCTGTTCTTCACAGATCTTTTCCTCCATCTTTATCCAATTTCGTCTCAATCTTCGTGCCACGATTAGCGTGGCTAAACCCATCATTAGAAACTTTAATCATTCATCTTACACACACTTGCAATCAAGTCTCAAATCATTTCAACTCAACTCGAATCGCGTTCCTTTTCTCAAGAATTCTGCACGCAATCCTCATTAAGTATGTAAATAACCATTTTTGAGCTTGTAAATCTATAATCCTTTGGCCGATTCTTCGTGAATCGAGCACATACATTTCATATTTGCAGGTTCATCTTTAATCAGGAGAGAACTCAAGATAATTGGAGTCTTCAACATCAAGAAAATCACAAATCAAAAGAAGCCGCAACAAACTCCTTTAGCTCCAACTCAACGAGATCCCCAACTTCATCAAGCTTCCACCGTCGCGATGTGTCACCTCCGCCCGACGACCACCGCGAGTGAGTTCGAGAGTTAGAGGAGCTAACCCTCTGGCCTCACCGGAGATCCCAGTCCAACGCCATTCGCTTGAGAAAATTCAACGAAGAAGCGACCTTCGTCGAGTCCCCAACAACCTCAAGAACAGTTGAAGAACTCGTGAGGTACAGGCTTGCGACACGTGGATGCAGCAGACGGCTCAGATCGCGTTTCACGATATAATCTCGGCCGTCGAAAGTGAACCGGTGGAACATTTGCATATTACACCCAGAAGACTACCAGAAATTCAAGGGCGCTCCAGAAGTTTCCAGAATTACATTTAGGTCCCCGCGCGGGGACCAAAATCTAAATTTTTTTAGTTTTCTTTCAGAACAGTCTCTGTCGAGGACTAATTTGCAATATCTTCTATTAATTTTTCTTGCAATTATACCCCTGGCTTGTAGGGGAGTTTTGGACCTAGTTTTGACACATTTTTTCGTAGTTCTTTTTAGGGTAGTTATACAACTACCCCAGCATTTTTTCATTAATTTTTCATGCATTTTTGTCGTTTTTAATTTTTTTTGCTTCATTTAAAATTGATCTGTTTTGATTTGTTTTTATATGATTGTTCGAGCCCGTTGCTCGTCCCGTATTACCTACTATATAATATCATCTATTTTCACCTATATTCCACCTATTATATCGTAAATAAATTGTGTGAAAAATACCACTTTGAAAAATATATAAAAATTGGAAAAGAGTAAAATAAATAAAAATTAAAATTCAGAAATTCCATAAAATTTGTAGCTTTCTCCGTGATCACTTTAAGAAGAGATAAAATAATCACAAAAATATTTTTTCTTAAAAAATTCAAAATACCCTATTCTGCCTCCTTATGTTCGACCCAGGAACACTTCCCTAGTTAAATAATTAGTGTAAGGTTTTTCCTAAAACCGATCTTTGTTTGATCGACTAGGATCCTTTTGCGGCTTTTTCTACACTGACAACCTCTTCTTCTAAAAAGCCGTAAACCTATTTTTAGCCGTATCAAAATGGCACCATTGCCGGGGAGGCATTAGTATATTTTGAATTTTTACCTATCTTTGTGATTTTATTTTCTATCTTCTTTTTTGTTTTTCGTAGCTTTTCTTCGGTTTTTCGTACGGCCTTTCCCGAGTCGTCTCTCGATTTTGTTTAGCAGCTAATTAATTTTTGCAGGGCCTACAAGATCAGCCGATTTCTTGGGAAGCCGAGTCAGTTGAAAGAGCAGAGGTCGATTCCTTCTTTACGAGTCGGCTGCAGAGGGCGGAATTAATTAGTCTAATTTTGTAAAAAAAAGAGAAAGAGAGAGAGAGAGAAGTTGTATTGAACTCTAGTAGAAGGGGTCCACTAAAGACATCCCGACTTGTAATTTCCCCCCATTTTTTAGGGGTCTAATTTACCGAGTATCGTGTATTCAAGGGATTAGGGCACCTACCGTGGTTTTTCTCGCCTTGACGGTTTTTCCGCGGCTTTTCCGATAGATGCTTGTTAAGGTTTTTCTTTCTATATGATTGTGCTTACGTATCTAGGTCCATGACTTGCAACCTATGTGCATGATTTTAGGATTTTTATAAAAAAAAAGTAGACGTTTGTTTGAAAAAACTAAAAAAAAATTATAAAGCCCCAAAATAAAATCGGGACTACTAAAAATATCTGATTTAAAAACCGTAAAGATTCATCTGATTTGGTAGAGTAATCCCTGCACATCATCTCAGAGTGCGCGAGCGAGAGTCGACCCATAAGGCTAGAGCCAAAACCCCGTATTTCTAGCGAAATACTACTTAGTCTATATATCTAATCACTGTTCCTCAGTGGGTACGCTCGGGTAGCAGTAAACGGTCTGAGTTTACTTAGTAGAGTGGGAGGTTTAGAGGACACTGCGCAAGGCTCCGTCCTCAAATAACACGGGTAGCTGGAAACGGTCCGTACTTACTCCCATACTGGTTGAGTGCAAGTGACTTTCTGTAAAGACTCGGGCCAGTGTTTCGGAGAAACTATCGGGAACCTATCAGCTCGCATCAGCTCGCGATAACCGATTAGACTTGTTTGCTAATTACATCCCTAAAACTGACAAGATAAAAGACCGAACTCTTACGGTCTTCACCGGGTTGTGTTGGTGAAAGCAGGGTTTGCCTTATGTTTGCTTGCGGGGCGTGAGTCACCGCGGCTTTACGCGTTTTCCTTCTCCTTTAAATCGAAAATCGTGCTCTCCCGATCTTTCTCTTGACATCGAAGATGACGTCTCGATGGCTTTTCTGCTCAGACTCCGTGATCTTTCAACCATCCACCATCGATCGTACTTCTTCACAAGCTTGGGATGACTCTCTTTCCAAGCAGGTCCCATCTGATCTCGAGGAGAGTCAGACCCAGACTCCCTCACCTCTTGTCAGAATATTGAGACAGACCCTTGTCTCAATACATCATCGAAATCTCTAGTCGATTTTTTGCTGAGTTCTTACGAGAGATTTTCTTCACAGACGATTTGAATCAGATGGCTCACGACAAAGGTCCGGCAGATGAGAGACCACCAGCTGAGGAACATCATGAAGGAAGACCAGACTCCACAGACATTACGACCAGGATTCTCGACACGCTCCAACAAATGAACATACAGATTCGAGAACAATTCAGAACTCAGAATGAGTTGCGGGCTGAAATAGCCGTGCTGCGAGCAGGGGTCAGGAACCAGTTATCGCCTGCAGTGGTTCCCGCTACTTTACAAGATGAGTATGACCCGGGCGTGAGAACGCTCCATCATTGGATTCGGCTACCGCCGAATCAAGGGCCGTAGGAGTTGAGTTCGTCCTTCATATCACTGCTTCCCAAGTTTTACGGGAATGCCGCAGAGGAGCTGTTTACCTTTCTACAACAATTCGAGATGATTTGCGGTACGGCTAGTTATCCAAGAGTTGCGAAAAAGGCTATACGCCTCAAGGCCTTTCCATTTGTATTAGCCGATAAGGCACTTTACTGGCTGAGTCACTTGGGAAGGGAAATTTCTACATGGGACGATATGAAGTCCACATTCCTGCGTAAATATTTTCCTATGGTGAGGACGAACATGATGAGGAGTCAGATCTCAAATTTCACACAGCTTTTGCATGAGTCTTTCCATGAGGCATGTGATAGATTCAAAGACATTACGGAGAGATGCCCGCATCATGAGATACCAATGAAGGTACTAGTGCAGAATTATTTTGGAGGACTCCAGCCGGATATCCAGGGGCTCGTGAGTGTTGCATGTGGTGGCAGCTATTTAAACAAGGACGCCGAGTCAGTCTGGGCCATCTTCGAAGGGATGGCTGAGAACTCAAGAGTCGTTGACTCTACTCGGGCATTTCAGAAAGCCCCACAGCCACATCACCGAGAGCATCATAAGGTGTCTAACATCTCAGAATCTGAATCAAACACCAACATGGGCTTCATTAGCGAGAAATTAACGTTGGTGGACGTGATTTAGAAGCAAGTCCAGGACTTACATCCGCTGCGAGAGTTTGAGAAACTCTCATCTCTACCTCAGCAACCGAGTGATCTTTCGAAGAAGGTTTCTGAGCTCCAACTTTAGTACCAGCAGAGCCAGTCTTCTTCAGCCACACAACCAACATGGAGGATCTTACCCGCTCCACCCACCCATCAGGTTCATTATGTACAGAGCGAGCCAGAGACCCTGCAGATTGATTGGCATGAGGATCAGTCTCATGCCAATCCCAGTCAGATCACCAGCACTGCAGAGATGGAGGTTGATCCACAAGCCACTCTCGAGATTAATGGGATTTAGTATACTCCGATTCAACAACCGAGTATACCGCATCATCAGCAGCATCCGTACGGTCATCCGCAGCATGGACGTCCACATTTCCAGTACCGCCAGAATTTCACGCAGCAGCAGTCTCACCAGAATGTTTATCAGAGACCATAATCACACCAGTATCCTGCTCATTATTCACATACTTATTCTTATCAGCAGCTGCAACAGTCCTCCTCCATACCGCAGAGATTCTCCCAGCCTTCCACCTCTCAGCAATACATGCCAAGGCAGGAGAGAGGACCAAGCCAGGGCCACCACATTAAACCTGGGATGTATTCACATGCCCAAGCACTTAATCAGATCATGGATATGCTGAGTATGCTCCAGATTGCACATAAGATCGAGATGGAGCAGGTTAACCATCGTCTGGATGAGTTAACTGTACCGAAGACCACTTTTCCAACCTAGCCTTAGATGAACCCGAACAACCTGAGGAGGCATCTAGATCAGGTAGATACTACAGGTAAGATCTTGTTTTTTTGAATTTTTATCTAACTTCATTCGTCTTAGGTGCGGTAGATTACCACGAGCACCTGCTGGAGTAGAGGAGAGGGCATAAGAGGAGCAGGAGCAAATCCATGAGCAGCGAGATTCTGATGCCGAGGAGGAGAGCCGGCACGATGATGAGGACCACCCTGCAAACTCAAGAGAAGGGAGCGATGCCGATACAGTTGACATGGACACTGGCGAATCAGACGATGACATCATGCCAGACCATGCAGATACTACCGAGAAAAACATTTCTTCCCCTGTTTTAGAGAGTTTTGTACATAATTCCGAAACTCTTGATGTACAAGCTGATTCCAATATGAATAAAAATTCTGATTTTCTGACTCCTGACATTGTTCCTTTTCCCAATGCTTTGTTTGGAAAAGGAAAGAAAAATAATAAAAAGAATGATGTGACTCCCGATACTGAGCGTTTACTTAAAGATCACATCTTTTTGAAGATCCTGCTTCACGATGCCTTAGATCATTTTCCTACGCTTAAGAAAAAATTGAAAAACCGATGCACCACACGTAGGAAAAAGAGATCCCGTACAGAGAAACATGTTTTGACTAAGGATACATCTTGTGAAGAAAGACTCAGGTGCACATTATGTCAGATGCAAGATCGCAAAAGCTGAATTCGACGCACTCTCTTTGATAACGGTTCCTCGATCTATCTAATACCCACTTCTTTACTCGATTAGCTCGAGTTAGGTCCACTATACAAATCCCGCACAATCGTTCAGTTTGCTGATAGATCCGTAAAGAGACCTAAGGGTATACTAAGGAACATTATCGTAACCGTGCAGGGTCTGCAATTCCCAGTGGACTTTACGGTCCTAGACATGGATTTCCCTACGCAGTTACACCTTACCCCAATCATTCTTGGGAGCCTTTCTTAGAGACCACAAAGGCTCTCTTCGATTATGATACAGGGAAGGTAGCTTTTTGCGCCGAGGGTGAGAAGGTACATATAGAGATGGCAAGAGATTGCAACACATCTAGTGATGCATCTTCTGATTTTTTGAGTTCTTTAGCCACCTGCGATTACATGGATGAGGTCCGTCTTGACGACCTCGAAAGATATCAAGTAGAGACCCAAGAGTGCTTAACAGAGGATGGGTCTGAGACTGCAGGGGGTGATTCTTCAGAAGGTACTTTATATTTTAGTCTGGATGATGAGAAGCAAAGGGATCAGACTTCTAAGGAGCTTATTGCAGACCTTTCAGATTTAGAGACCTTACACAATTCCTCCATTTCAGATGATCTAGAGAATGAATTTCATTTAAATGAGTTGTTTACCTCTGACCAGTCTGAGGATGAGCATAGTAGTGAGTTGGATGATGTCTTGAACATCTTCTGAAGTCCGACTCTAGAGCACATTGAGATGGTGGATAACCAAATCGTAGACAAATCCGTAACCAATACGGATCCCCGTACACAGATGGATGAGGTTTCAGCAGAGCCAGAATCTACCCTACCAGAATTAAAGACGTTTCCACCAAATATGAAATATGCCTTCCTTGCAGGTCCACATCGACAGTTTGCAGTCATTATCAGTTCATCTTTGACCGACGAATAAGAATCTCGTTTGATGGAGGTTCTAGAAAGAAATCGCAAGGCTATTGGGTGGGTTGTATCCGATCTCTGTAGGATTAATCCTGCTTTGTGTTCTCAACATATATATCTCGATCATGACAGCAAACCCTTCAAGAGAGTTTCAGCGTAGGCTGAATCCGGTTTTACGAGAAGTTGTCAAGAAAGAGATTATGAAATGGTGTGATGCAGGCTTCATTTATCCCATTTCCAAATCTGAATGAGTTTGCCCATTACATGTTGTCCCGACGAAGTCGGGAAATCAGATAGTTAAAAATGAGAGTGTAGAGGAGATTCTAAAGAGAGAAACCACGTCGTGGCAGTTATACGTTGATTACAGAAAATTGAACGTCGTGACGAAGAAGGACCACTTCCCGTTGCCTTTTATAGACCAGGTCATAGAACGGTTGGCCGGGAAGGAGTACTTCTATTTTCTTGACGGTTACTCCGGATACAACCAGGCATCAATTGCTCCTGAAGACTAGGAGAAAACCACCTTCACATGTCCGTTCGACACGTATGCCTTTAGACGGATGCCCTTTGGATTGTGCAACGCTCCTTCTACTTTCCAGAGGTGTATGCCTGCTATTTTTGTGGACATGGTCGGTGATTTTGTAGAGGTTTTTATGGATGATTTTTCGGTCTATGGTGAGTCCTTTGATGATTGTTTAGCGCACCTAGACCATGTACTTCAAAAGTGTTGTGAGGTAGATCTCGTTCTGTCCTGGGAAGAGAGCCATTTTATGGTTACACACGGGATCGTGTTGGGGAACGTCATCTCCCAGCGAGGCATGGAGGTTGACCCTACCAAGGTGGATGTCATCAAGCGACTCGAACCACCATCCAACATCAAACAGTTACAGTCATTTCTCGGGCTTGTCGGTTTTTACCGACGGTTTATCCAAGACTTCTCGAAGATCGCCTGACCGTTAACTGAATTATTAGGCAAAGACATCGAGTTCTTGTTAAATGATAAATGTCTTAATGCCTTCCTCACTTTGAAAGAAAAGATTATCAGTGCTCCTGTCCTACAGCCGCCTGATTGGTCTATACCCTTTGAGATCATGAGGGATGCTTCAGATTTTGCGGTCCGGGATGTATTACGACGGAGGAGGAATGGACTTCCCATCGCTATCCACTATGCCAGCAAAACATTAGATGATGCTCAACACAATTACACAGTGACAGAAAAGGAAATGTTGGCAGTGGTATCCGCTCTAGATAAATTCCGATCCTATCTTCTTGGCTCAAAAATCACAATCTACACGGATCATTCAGCTATCGGATTTCTGATGGCAAAGAAGGATGCTAAGGCACGCCTTATTAGATGGATTCTATTACTTCAGGAATTTGATTTGGACATTAAAGATAAACCTGGGGTAAAGAATGTGGTAGCTGATCACCTCTCCCGATTAAAGACAGATCAGACATCAGATGAGTACACGCCAGAGATTGCAGAGAGATTTCCTGACGAGAGCATCTTTGCAGTTACCGAACTTCCATGGTATGCAGATATAGTGAATTTTCTGGTTACACAGAAAAGTCCTCAAGGTTAGCCAACGAATTGAGTTGTTAAACTAGTTTCTGAGGCACGATACTACATCTGGGAGGATCTGATTCTTTTTCATGAAGGAACGGATTGTGTTTACAGGCATTGTATTTCTCAAGAAGGAATATAATAGTGTCCTCACTTTGTGTCATTCTTTAGAGGCAGCGGGACATCACTCAAGGAAGAGGACAATACAAAAGGTACTTCAGAGCGGATTATGGTGGCCAACTCTTATTAGAGATGCCTGCACATTTGTGAAGAGTTGCCCAGATTGTCAGAGAGCTGTAGGGACAGTCAGTGCTAGACATGCAATGCCGATGCGACCCGTAATTATTTGCGAGATCTTTGACGCATGGGGCATAGATTTCATGGGATCGTTTTCTTCCAGCAGCGGCTTTGAGTACATTCTTCTCGTTGTACTATGTTAGTAGATGGGTGGAGGCTATACCCGCACGAACTGCAGAAAGTAAGATAGTTTGCAAGTTCCTAAGGGAACACATTTCACGGTTCCGGATTCCATGTATTCTTATTTCAGATCGGGGTAGCCATTTCATTAATAAGGAGGTCAAAAAGCTAGTGAAGCAATACGACATTGATCACAGAGTAGCTTCTCCTTACCACCCACAAACGAACACAATGGCTGAAGTTTCAAATAGGGAGGTGAAATCAATTATACAAAAATTAGTACGACCGGATAGGAAGAACTGGTCACTACTTCTAGATTGGATTCTTTGGGCATATCGTACTGCATACAAAACTCCCTTAGGTACTTCACCATTTAGATTTATTAATGGAAAGCCGTGCCATTTGCCCGTGGAGATCATGCACAAATCCGAATGGGCTATTCGAGAAATTTTACTGGATGCACAAAAAGCAGGAGCCAAGAGAAAGATAGATCTGAATGAGGTGGTAGAGATTCGAAATCAAGCATATGAGAACACACTCATTTATAAGGACAAAGTGAAGAAATGGCATGACAGACATATTCTGTACAAGATCTTTTTCCTGGGGCAGAAAGTTTGGTTGTTCAATGCGAGATTGAGAATTTTTCCTGGCAAATTAAAAAGCAAGTGGGAAGGACCTTATGTAGTCAGAACGGTGCACGACAATGGAAGTATAGCAATATCAGATGTGTCACCTAGTGCAGAGCCGTCCTTGGTTAACGGGCAGATGCTGAAGCACTTCGTCGAGACTACTGATCATCTGGTCCATACTAAAGAGATCTATTTTGTACAGGATTCATGATCATCCTTTTACTTCATCTCATCCTGTACAAATTCTTTTGAGCCATTTTATTTTGGAGATCCACAACACTTGTATATTCTTCGTAGACCACAATCGTCCCCATTTTTGCTCGTATTCTATGCTTAGGATACCAGATCCTAAGTATAGGGGGGACCGATTGCTCGCTGATTCACGTTTTATATTGTGTTCTGATTCTTTTGTTTATCCTTTCTTTTTCACATATCACTGGTCTCCGATTTTTGGCTACACTCTTTTCTATACTTAGGATGCCTTATCCTAAGTATAGGGGGAACCGAGTGATTTCGATGATTTCGTATTCTTTATTCCTTTTGTTTCTTCATTGTATATTCTTTTTACTCAGTCACCTCATTTTTGCTCTTCCATTATACTTACGATGACCTGATAGTAAGTATGGGGGGGGGGGGGTTGACTGACTTGTACTCTCTATTCTTTTTCACCCACTTTTACTCAGCACGAGTTATGTTCTCCTTTTTCTCTTTTTATGCTATGAGGACATAGCACAAGCTAAGTATAGGGGGTGTGTATATATTGTATATATACTTTTGTCCATAACTTGTACTTTTATATATTTTCTATATCTATAAAATCCAAAAGTGGGTAAGGGTTAATTTAAAATACACTTATATATATTTATTACTTATAAAATCCTTGTAAATAAGTAAAATATGTTTAAAACTTGTATTTAAAACTTGTAATTAAAATATGTATTTAAAATTTGTATTAAAAATTTGTATAATACTTATTTAAAATCCTATTTATTAAAACATGTGTAAAAATTATTTAATCCTTGTAAAATCCCTTGTAGATAAAATCTGTAAAATACATTAGGTACTAAACCAAATAAAATATATCTTGTAAAATTCATGTACAAAAACTTGTTTATAAAAACCATAAAATCCATAAAAAATACAAAGTCCTATATAACATCCGGATCTACACGAACCCCAACCTGACCCAATTAGAGTCTGTATAACTTAATAAAGTTACTAATCGGTGTTAAATAACATAAATCGATCAATTGATCGTGAATTAAAAGTCGTTCGGGCGAAATCGATCAAAAATCGATCGCATCGTAATGCGTGCCCAAAAAAGCCGCAACGCAAATTCGGAAACCGCGAAACAAATCGAGACCACCCAAAAATCCGATTTGACGAAACAAGACTAACGAAATCGACCGTTCGTTGATCGGAGGTCATTTGATATTTTAAAATCGCAAAAATTTAATAACCAATCAAGACCGTATCTCGGAAATTTTGAGGATTCATCTTCGATTCAAAGTATATGAATATTATACTAATTTTGATCGTCATTCAGAGACGGTCAGAACGAGCTATTGTACGTCAGAATCTGAGACTCGCGGCGTGAATGTAGGTGACTTTAATATTCCAAATAATAGAGGGAGAAAAAACAAACTAAAATAAAATTTATTAATTTTCCAGACAACAGTCTGTATAATTACAGCAGATAACAGTCTGTATAATTATAGCAGACAACTACTTTGCTCTCCTCCATCCACTTGGCTCTACAATTCTCTCCACTTAACCTAATCTTTCCACCACTTGTCAATTAACAAAGCCATGCACTTTGTTATATAAACCATACTTTTCCCCTTCCCTTACTTCCACATATCTATTCTTGTTTTTCCCAACGATGGAGCACTTCCAATCTCCCCTCTTTGCTGCAAATCTGCAGCAAAGCTCTGCTGCTACAGAACTTCCAACAAACAAGTTTGCCTGCTGCCATTGATTTGCTGCCCCAGGTAGCTGCTGCTGTAGCAGCAACTGCTACTGCCTTTTCTGCTGGTCGAAGCTCTAGAAGGGTTGCAGTGTCTACAGCCATCTACTACTCCAAACAGTTAGAGCCCTTGCTCCTGGTGGTGGGAAACTATTGTCGACTAAAGCAGCCATGGTTGCTCTTCAAGCAGCCCTCTTGCAGCCATTTGCTGCATGCATGATACTTCTCCAATATTTGGAGCCAATCCAAGGTACAATCTAACCCACCTTTTGCTGCAATTCATGTTCCAAAAAATCCAAATTCTAAACCCTTTATATAGCTACATTTTTCATTCTTTGGAGGTTGGGGTGCATGGGTTTTACTGCACAAAATTTAGGATTTAGGAATTTAACTTGTGATCTGAAATGGAATATTACAAAGCATCTTAATCTATTTATATACTCTGGATCAACTTAAAACCTGCAGTATTTAGCACAGATCTTTTTCAACATTGTATCAATTCTCATGCGTATCACCTGAATGTTTTGGATTCAACATGTTCTGACCATGCGACTCAATAACCCATGGTTCTTGTGCCCATTTTAATTTGTTCTATGACCATCTACATTTTCTAACCTGCATGTTTATTAACTTGGTTGTGGGATTCTTCTTGTCATAGTTTCCAAATGGTTTTGTATTTGGTTAAGCTTACTTGTGCTTCCAATTCATGAATGCATAAATATAACTCCAACTTCTTGATTTAACTCCTATATGGATATCTATTTGCAAATACATGTCATAATTTAGACCATATCTTATGTGTATGGTTGGTCCTAGTTCTTATTCTTCTAAGTGGGGTACATTATGTGTTCTGAAAATATATATTCACAACAATTTTTTTTGTTGTTTATCAAGTGAATATATTTTCTATTACATATACCCAAGCTTCTTCTGTTAGTATTTCATGCTGTCTGTCTATATGATCTATAAGTAAACACACATCATTCTGATGACTTAAACTTTTATTCACATATTTCTCACCTGCTTGTGCTTCAACGTTGTGTACATGTACAAGCGTTGTAATATGTATTGCCTAATGGATATATATATATGTACTCATACTTATAAACAAATCAATAATGTCATTTAATCCAGGTTATCCATATGTGCAATTATAACTGTGCTTTACATGTTGCAATATACCATGAGTATTTTGACTTGAATATTAATGCATGCATACACTCTTTTAGTCGAGCTTTAGTACTCTACATATATTTTTGTGTATTCAGACACCTTCTTCAAGCTGTAATTTTTTCTCTGTTCGTTCTCCTACAATAAAACTGCTATCATCACCGATATGTCTCGAATTTGGGCACCTACATCTAAATTCCTATGATCACGGTATATCTCATGAGTTCTCTAGCATTCATTTGAAATAATCTTTAACCATGTAGATCTCGGTAAGAATTAACTTTTTATAGCTGTGAATACATGCACTTTAAATTATAATTATAAAGTCGCTAGATTGTGAGGTTAGTACTTATTCAAACCAATTATATACATTCTGATCTTAGAGCTTAAAGATTGAAAAGTTGAAACTTTTAGCATGCAAGTTAACCATGGCAATAACATTTACTTAGACTACAAAGATTAATCCAAGATAAATTCTAAGCTTTTGATCTCGGAATGAATTATTGAAACTGGTATTTTCATACAAGTGACTTACAAAGTTAGATCAATAATCATGTCACTAAATTATAAGTTAAATAAGAAAATTGTAACTTCTACATCGAACGAGACTTAGTTTCAGAACCAATGAATATCTGGTAACCTTATAATCTTAGGAATGATAAATTGTGACCACAACGATCGATCGTCTACATGAATTAATCCTTCAGACATATTCTATTAACAATAGATCAGTATTGACTAAATTATAGACAATAGACCTAGATTTGTACAAGTCAACCACATAAAGGATTAAGAAAGAATGATGAATCAAGTCAGCATTGATGGTTCAGTTTGACTGATAAATAATAAGTGTCAGTCATGGTGATCTTTACATCTGACTGTGCGAGGGTGCGGTGACCCTCAGCTGGGCGGGAGATAGGAAGCCCAGTTAGGGCAGCGGCCGCTTAGTGCCCGGGTCTAGGATCCCAGTCTTTTTCTCGGGTTTTTTCGCAAGCGCTCGCATTTTTTACGCCTCTCTGGGATCCACAAGTTTTCTTTTAAAGACCAGTTCCGCTGACCCTTGTTCTTTAGGGTACCTAGGCTGGAGGACCCTTGGTTTTAGTTTTTCGAGCTCGTTAGCCCGTACCGGTCGGGCCGGTTTTTCTTTTAGAGAGACTTTTTTGGAATGTCTCTCTCACCCGTCTCAGTGGCGTAGTTTTGGAGTAGACCTATCCCACTATTGGACCGTCTTCCAATTAGAGGGCAAGACGGAAGAGCCTTTTGTAGGCTACTTCACCGCTTGAGTTTTGTTTACTTTTCACCAACAGACTTGGCGATGCTACATCTGAATCATCCATGTATACATCTGAATCCTCTATGGCTACATCTGAATCAGTTACAATTGAATTTCGAGTTACATTTGAGATTGGATTGAGACACAAATGAGTTTGGCTAAAGTTGAGATGAATTACAGTCGAGTTGGTTGTGGTTGAGCTTAGTTTCCATTAAGCTAGTTACTGTTCCTCCAGTATTTCTTGAAGAGGAGAAAAGATCAATTTATGAAAATCATCCTTATCAGACTACGAGCTACTACTACAGTTGATTGAATTAGCTAGTGGACGTGTTGGGAACTTAGTTAGGATGCATTTTACTCCACCGCATGCCTACGAAGGCACCCCAACCCTAAGGCTTCTTTATTGCCTTAGAGTCACAGTGTGAGGTCTTATCTAGACCAAGACCATAGACTATCCACTAAGCTTGAGAAATTCAATATGAAAAGAATCAAAGCATCAGACTCATCATCTATACTCACTATGGTCTATCCTCATGACTCACAAACATCAAAAGAGACCTGAATCATCTCGACCATGTCAATCATTAAATACTCAAGATATCATGATCATTTCAATCATGATAGCCATTGAATAAATCATTGGAACATGAAATTGATGGGGAAGAATGGAAATCATATACAGTTTTATACTGGAGTCACATCTTAGAATCATAGTATGAGGTCACACTCAGATCAAGATCCCAGATTATCCACCAAATCTGATTGATTGGATAAAAACCAAGAACAAAGACTCAACATCCACATCTCAAGATCCATTAAACATGATTTATAATTAATTAAAAGGTGACAGTTTAAATATGGATCATATAATCTTTGTATAAAAATGATTAATATGGGTAATTAATGTAGGATGAGTAGAATGGGGTTTTACATACCAAACAACTTGAAAGGCTATTTCATTGCAAGTAGCTCTAAAGTTTAATTGTCAAGGCCAATTTACTTGCTTTCTTTTGGAACCACTAAATTTCCTGTTATTTTTAATTAATGAGATGTGCTCAACATTTGTTGATGTTCTTTTCTCCCTATTCCACGGATTGCAGGCAAAATACCTGCACCGTTGTATTGGGAGAGTTGAACATCAGCTTCTGCAGTTTCAATTATCAGGTACGCATGCTACAGTTTGTTCAAGATATTATATACTTTTATTTCTCTTCTGATAAAATTGGGATACATGTATATAATGCAATTTCTGTAGTTACATATAAACTGATATCGAAATTTATGCAATATAATTGTGACAAACTGTAGTTTTGTGGCTTACTAGTTAATTTGTGAATGTCATTTGAAAAAAAAATTCCCCTAATTTTAAGAACTTAAATGTGATCTTTAGCGAACATGATACTGTGTATGATATGTAAACGGGTATTCCAGATCCGAGAAGGAGCGGGCCTCACATCCTAAAAGTCATAAAAATTACAAAAGCCTTAAAATCCATAAAAATGAGTAAAATTCAGAAAATATACTTCACAAAAACAAGGTCGCATTTGTATTCGCATTTTTCAGAATAAGTTTGATTTCTGGAACTAAGGATTGAGTCTAGTATAAAGGATGGAGCTTGATTACGGCCTTTAACTTTCGTTGTAAGGAGCCTAGTTAGGATCTAGAATTTAGACACTTCAGGTCTTTTGACTTAAAATCTTTGGGTTCTATAAGACCATATTGGAGAAATAAAATCATATGTTCTTAATTAGATCATTTGGTGTCATCCGTACAATTCTACTCCAGTGAACCAATCTTGAACACATGCACTCTGCACTTAGCTCAACTCGCATGGAGTTACGAAGGGCAGTACATCTGGGTAATGCGTTTCTATCCTTATCTTTGTGGCATTGACGTCTAAAGACGGGAGAGATTGGGGTTGCGATAGTTGCTTCGGATGAGGGAAGGATCTGCTGACATAATTTTTCTAAGACCTCAAAAAAGGGACGGAATAAAAAGATGCTATATCCGTCGAAGCACAAAAAGATGAATGCAGTGCAAGCAAACTACAAAGCCAAGTCAAAGAAGAAGCCACCAAATACAACCACAATGGTCCAAGCTTCCACCAAAAATACCTACACATATTAGTGGAGACTCAGCTACACTGGTTGAGCTTCACAAGGAGATGCGTCTACATTGATCGCACTCCACTTCTTTTCTCATTCTTCTACTTTCTCTCTATACTCGATTGTGGACATTGCAGAACTGACCTCAGAAGGGAATACCTCCCTCCCCGAGGAAAGAGTAGCGGGATGAGGAAGCAATAGAAGTGTATAGCCAGGATGGACGGTTTCTTCGTCTCTCTAAGCAGGAAGAGCTAAATCAATTCACACACTGTACAAATTGACTTCAAGGATGATAGAGTTTGCGATATGAATAAGTGAGTCTGAACTAGCTGATGAAGTGATCTTGAATAAGGATTTGTGGAACTTGAGGACTGTTGATGATAAAATCCTAATCCTAGTGAAGGATCCGACAAAATGCTTGTTTCAGGTCCGATCAAGCTCTGTCCTTTGTCAGTTCCCATGAATTGGTTTAGGAAAACAAATTCATTCTAACTTTCTTTCTTTTATCACTTACTTTTTCAAATAAGTGTTTGCTAAGGGACTAGCAAAGTCTAAGTATATGAGGTTGATGAATCCATGATTCATTAACTTTTTTGTTGCATTTTATCTTAAAATCCTTAACAAATGCATGTAAATATTCATTAATTCCCATCTTTTATTCAAACTTCATTCATAAATAAATATTCACTTTTAAGCATAAAAATCATGTAAATAAATAAAGAACAAAGAAAAAGAAAAGAAGGAAGATTGGATATATGTAAATATATACAATACGACTTAAAAATATAAATATAACTGCAAGTATATTTATAGCCTAACCCCTGAGACCAAGTCAGCATGGATTGGTCGACAAACCAATAAGTAGGGGGAGATAAGGAAAGAAAACCTTAAAAATAAATTAAGACACACTTCATGAACTTTCCACTATTTATCAAATAAATACAAAACTTCAATAATTTTTAATTAATTCATATTTACATATTTTTCACCAAACTCTTTTCCTAATTATTTCTAAAATTATACATAAAATATAAAAATAAGTTAAAAATATTACCTTGTATTTATGCCAAGAAATCCAGCTTATAAATTGTCAAAATCTCAACTTCTGAACATCATAACTTCTTCATACGAACTCCAATTTCACTCTACTCATCTTAAAGTTCATAAAATAATATTCTCTAATTAATAAAGGTGGTTTCATCGAATTCGGAGTCTGTTTGCAAAAAAGTCGGTTTTGGGACCAAATGATGACGGGGTTTCTGGGCTATTTATTTTATGTAGAACACAATATTTATAGTTTTATTAATTTTATAATTTCTAATTATTTTTATGATCTTGTAATTTAACCCTAATTTATTTCAGAATTTTTGTAGCTTATTTATTATTTTAATAAAATCCAAAACCCTAAATAATAGGTAAAAATGAACTGAATAACTAATACCTATATTTATTAATATGTAAATTAATTTATTAAAATCCCTAAAAATTCACACAACCCTTATTTATTGTTCTAATAATTAAGAAAATATAAAAGTAATTTTAAATTATTTATTTATTAAATTAAAAATCCAAAACCTATTTATCTATACATATTTATTAATATAATATTTACATTTCGAATAATAATTATTATTTATAAAAAGTAATTATTTCATAAATTAGATAATTAAATTATTTACATTTCTTGTTTCTATACCTATTTAAAATAAAGTTAATTACTATTTAATACTGAATTTATAAGCAATTTTCTTCATCTGGCCAACCAGATGCTGACACTTGTTGGCACCTGGTTCATCTTCCTCAAGAAGTCTGTTAGACCTTTTGTTTCAACCAACCAACTTCACAGAATTATCCCACGTGCCTCATAACCCTCTCCAACGATCTAATCCTTTGATTCGATTCCCCTAACAACCAAGATCCACGGACACCATTGGATCTAACTTGGGGCTCACGAAAATTCCCTATATAAATCCCCAAAGTTCGCAATCCGCAACGAACTCTCCTGCAACCACCTGAAGCTCAAACTGCCCATGGCCGACTCCCAACTTCTCCACCTCGCTCCGCCTCGCTCCGGTGGTGACATCACCTGAAGGCTAGTTCGCGTGGAAGAGGGATCATCAGAGGAGACGTTCCAAGGCTTTGCTGCCTTGCATCGCCGCCATCGCGTGTGTCCAGCTGCGACGAAGATCGGTCGTCAAGCATCCATTCGAGGTAATACACCTCTGTTCTTCACAGATCTATTCCTCCATCTTTATCTAATTTCATCTCGATCTTCGTGCCACGATTAGCGTGTCTAAACCCATCATTAGAAACTTTAATCATTCATCTTACACGCACACTTGCAATCAAGTCTCAAATCGTTTCAACTCAACTCGAATCGCGTTCCTTTTCTCAAGAATTCTGCACGCAATCCTCATTAAGTCTGGAAATAACCATTTTTGAGCTTGTAAATTTATAATCCTTTGGCCGATTCTTCGTGAATCGAGCACATACATTTCATATTTGCAGGTTCATCTTTAATCAGGAGCGAACTCAAGTTAATTGGAGTCTTCAACATCAAGAAAATCGCAACTCAAAAGAAGCCGCAACAAACTCCTTCAGCTCCAGCTCAACGAGATCCCCAACTTCATCGAGCTTCCACCGCCGTGCTGCGTCACCTCTGCCTGACGACCACCGCGGGCGAGCTCGAGAGTTAGAGGAGCTAACCCTCTGGCCCCGCTGGAGATCCCAGTCCCACGCCATTCGCCTGAGAAAATTCGGTGAAGAAGCGACCTTCGTCAAGTCCCCAACAACCTCAAGAACAGTTGAAGAACTCGCGAGGTACAGGCTTGCGACACGTGGAGGCAGCGGACGGCTCAGTTCGCGTTTCACGATATAATCTCGGCTGTCGAAAGTGAACCGATGGAAGATTTGCATATTACACCCAAAAGACTTCCAGAAATTCAAGCGCGCTCCAGAAGTTTCCATAAATACATTTAGGTCCCCGCGTAGGGACCTAAATGTAAGTTTCTTTAGTTTTCTTTGAGAACAGTCCCTGCCGAGGACCAATTTGCAATATTTTTTGTTAATTTTACTTGCAATTATACCCCTGGCCTGTAGGGGAGTTTTGGACCTAGTTTTGACACATTTTTTTGTAGTTATTTTTAGGGTAGTTACACAACTACCCCGGCAAGTTTTTTTTCATTAATGTTTTGTGCATTTTTGTCATGTTTTTATTGTTTACTTCGTCGAAAATTGATCAGTTTTGATTTGCTTTTGTATGATTGTTCGAGCCCGTTGCTCGTCCAGTATTACATACTATATAGTATCATATATTTTCACCAATATTCCACCTATTATATCATAAATAAATTATGTGAAAAATACCACTTTGAAAAATAAATAAAAATTAGAAAAGAGTAAAATCAAATAAAAATTAAAATTCAAAAATTCCATAAAAATTGTAGCTTTCTCCGTGATCGCTTTAAGAAGAAATAAAATAATCACAAAAATATTTTCTCTTAAAAAATTCAAAATACCCTATTCTGCCTCCTTGTGTTCGACCCAAGAACACTTCTCAAGTTAAATAATTAGTGTAAGGTTTTTCCTAAAACCAATCTTTATTTGATCGACTAGGATCCTTTTGCGGCTTTTTCTACGCCGACAACCTCTTCTTATAAAAAGCCGTAAACTGATTATGATCGTCGTGGCAGGAAGTTGGGATTTTGAAATTTTATTTAGAGTATAACTTTTACTGCATAATATTTTCATATGAAATCAATTTTGTATTTTTCTATGTATTATTTTATACAACTTTCATGTACAAAATTTTTTTATTTGAGTATAAAAAGTAGATAATAAAATGGGTCCCAAAAATGAATAAATACTGAATAATTAGATAGAATTTTTATTGTATTATTGGCCCTTGTCTTCCCCTAATTTATTCCTTATCGACCTTGTCGTCAAGATGCCTAGGTCTCAGGGTTTAGGGTCATAAAATACCTTTAGAATGTTATTGCTTATATTTTATTTTCTTTATTCTATAATTTTGGTATTAAAAACTAAAATTTATGCAGTATTTATACAACAAAGCATATATATTAATTTGTGTAAATCAAGAGTATTTACATGCATTAGCTAGGACTTTTAAGGTTAAAATTATAGAATAAAGGTGATGAAATGGAGATACATCACCTCCCTATACTTGCCTTTGCTAGTTCCTAGCAAACACTTATGCAATAAGTGCATAAAATAAAAAAATTAATAATTGAAAAAGAAAGAAAGTGGATTGACTGTAATTGTGAAACTTGACTTCATAAAATCAAAGTTTGGAGCTAAGTCGGACCTTTGGAATTTTAGTAGGGTCGGAACCTTAATTGGGAAACAGATTTGAAATACAACAACCATCGAGAATCCCAAAACTCTTCTCAAGTATCCTTAATAACAAGGTCTTAATACTTCAACTCATACCTCATGACTATGAATCTGACTCGTACAATATATGTGATAGTGTCTCCCCTCAACTGAGATGACAAAGAAGTTGACATCCCTAGCATGACAACCCAATGATTCCCAAATCTAGCAACTTTTTCCATGAGGAGCGGGGTATTCCCATCTAAGTTCAAGTGGCAACCGGCTCAAGAGTAGGGGGTGAAGAGAAGAATGGGTGTTAGCCAGTGTCGCTATCTATCCTTGGATGCTTGACAAGTGTAACCAAGTCATCCAGTTGCTGGCTCACATATCATAACTTCGAAGAACAAGCTTGATTGTTGACTATACAATTATGTACACTCCGGCATGCATTTTATTTTCCATCAGGCCTGTCCACTTTTTTGGAGTTTTTGCTTTTTGCTTTTTTTTTGAAATAATATATACAACAGTATTTACATAAGGACTTTTTCCTCTTGAGACAGTAGACTATCCCTCATTTGGATCATTATTGCAACCCGTACTCTCCTGTCTTTAGACGTCTCTACTACTAGAAGGGTTAGGGTGCACTTCCCTCCCTAGACGAGGACAAATGTTTCCACTTGTGTGAGACTCATACCGGCAAATCCAATCCCCTCACCACTCCAACTGAGTTTAGACGAGTGAAAGGTGCAGATGTCCAAGTTAGGTCATTATCAACAAGAGTCGTGTGTGTGCTCTGAAATACTCTACTTAGGCAGTCAAGAATCCATTGAACCAAGTCTCACAACTCTCAAATAATTAAGTTAACTAGACCTAAAGTACCTAAATTCCAGTTCCTATAAGGTTCCTGTGATTAGGTAGATTTAAGTACCAACCAATCTCCAATCTTCAAATTTTACTTAGACTTGTTCAATTGTTAAACTCAATCTAAAAAATGTGAACGCTATGCACATATAATGTAAAATGAAATGGAAAGATTTTTGTGATGCAATTTTCAAAGTTTGAGATTTTTATGGATTTTTGAAAAAAGATGATGCAAATGCAAATTTTTTGGTATTTTTCAAAAAAAAATTGCCAATGTTTTTTTATTTTTATTTTTTCAAATGTTTTTTGTTATTTTTGAAAACAAAATATTTTGGCTTAGAAAATAGGTACAAATATTTACATGGGGTTGCATCCTATACTTACAAGAGTTAGGTTTTTACGAATTTTTAAGTGATAAATGATCATTTTTATGGATATGTATATAAAGTTCACAAAGAATTTCAGTGTGATGTATATATTCCTCAAACATATTTGAAAATCATTTTTCAAAAAAATTTAAAAACTATAGTCCAAAATAATATTTACAAATATTTTTTACAAACATTCACACACATTTGAAAATCATTTTGCAAAGGTTTTTCAAAATGTATATATGGATTTTAAAAAAAATTTGCAACCATTTTCAAATTTATTTGCAAATAGTTTTTCAAAAGTTTTTATTTCACACAAAGAAAACAAGTTTTACAAACAAAATATTTTTACAAAGGTTAAAAATATTTTCAAAATATTTTCCAAATAGTTTTCACAAGATTTTTATTCAAAAAGATTTTCAAACTATTTTTCAAATATTTTACAAAAAGTATTTTCACCTAATTTATTAATCAATGTATACAAAAAAATTGAGGAATAATATGCATCTTTTTATTATGTGATTTTAATGAATTTAATGAGATATATGTAGTATTTTATAAAATATTTTAGCCATAATTATTATTTCAAAATATGAAAGTATTGCTAAAGTATATATGCAATATATACGACCCATCTATACTTAGCTTGAGCTATGTCCTCATAGAATAGAGAGAAAAATAGAAGACATAACTTGGTCTGAGTATAGAAAAGCTGAAAGAATAAACACATGAACAAATAAGCAAATGAGAAGTCGACCATTCCCCCTATACTTAGGATCAAATAATCCTCAGTATAGGAGACTGTACATAAAGCAGGGTGGGTCAAGGGTAGGAATGAATATATCGCACTCAGACTGTCTCCTCCCAAACTTTGGGTAAGATATCCCTAAGTATAGAAAGGACGAGGAGACTGGGGAGAGGATCAAAGAATGAAATTTCTCGTGGTGTACACCCCCCTATAATTAGGACTACGTACATCCTAAGTGTAGAATACCGACAAAAAGGGGTGATACACACACTTTTTTTGATAAGGAAAACTGAAAACAAAAAGAATAAAAGAAGAAAAATATGAAAGCTTAAAGGAAGAGCTTTTGAGTGGCATTATCTAAATCTTTTGATGTTGCTACTGTTGTGGATGTTTCTTCAGTGCACATCACTTGGATAGAGCCGACAACGACCAAGAAAGTGGCATGCTCGAGGTAGGGCTTCAGTGGTTGACCATTGACGATAAATGGTTGTGCGTCAGGAGACAATTCTGATATAGTAATACTTCCATTGTCATGCACTTCTTAAACTTTGAACGGACCTGTCATTTTCTCTTTAATTTTCCCGGGAAGATCTTCAACTTTGCATCGAATAACCACTTTTTATGTATTGTTTAAGGTCTTTTGTCTGATTTGTCGGTCATGTCAGTGTTTGCCCTTCTCCTTGTACATCAATGTATTATTATATGCATAGTCTCTGAATTCCAGGAGCCTGTTCAGATCATCTCTCCTCTTCTAACCACCTTATTGGGAGTCCAAATTACAAATGCTAACTGCCCACAATGATTCATGAATCAATTCCAATGGCAAGTGGCATGCCTTTCTATATATAAGACAATAGGGTGACACGCCCAATGGAGACCTGTAAGAAGTTCGGTACACCCAAAGGACTGAGTCCAAAAGCTGGGACCAATTTTTCCTGTCCAGCTTTACAAGCTTCTGAAGTATCATCTTGATTTCTCTGTTGGATAATTCCGCCATACCATTGGTTTGAGGATGGTAAGGAGATGTGAATCAGTGCTCGATATCGTACTCCTTTATTAATTTTTGAACCTCTTTGTTAATGAAGTGACTACCCCCATATAATATAAGTATCTTTGGAATCCTGAACTATGAAATGATATTTTCTTTCAGAAAACAACATATTATATAGTTGTCTACGGCTTGAACAGGGATAGCTTCAACCTAGTGACTCCCCATAATCAACGGCAAGAAGGATGTACTCGAACCCCTGACTGTTAGGAAAGGGTCCCTTGAAATCAATGCCCCAAGCATCGAATATGTCTACAATCTGAATGATCATTAAGGGCATGGAATCTTTAGTTGATGGGGTACCTTTCAGTCGCTGACAGTCAATGCAGCGTTTGACAAATGTTGTGGCATCCTTGCCATTCTATCTACAGAATGGTGTCTGCCAGATTTGAGCGAGTGACAATACTCGAGGACACTATGAGGCTCTTCCTGAGGAATGCACCTACGCTAAATACAATCCTCTCCTTCCCTAAGTAAGAGAGGATCTTCCCAATATTAGAAATGGGTAGTTGACAAGAATTTGTCCATATGAATCTTTGTCCCATCTTGTGGGACTACATCAGAAACTAGGTAGTTCACAATATCGACAACCAGATTTGACCCGTCAGGAGTAGTGGCTGTAATAGGTGCGTTGCTCAGTGGAGTCTCTTGCTGCTCAATTCTAGAGAGGTGATTTGCTACCACATTCTGAACTCCAGGCTTGTCTTTCATTTCCAAATCAAACTCCTGAAATATAAGGATCCATCCAATTAATCTAGGCTTGGCATCCTTCTTCTGTTGTAAGTATCGGATAACATAGTGGTCAGAGCATCGTGACTTTTGATCCAAGGAGATAGGATCTGAACTTCTCAAGGGAAAATGTCACAACCTGCAGTTCTTTCTCTATCACAGTGTAGTTTCTCTAAGCTTCATCTAGTGTTTTACTGATATAGTGAATGACATAGGGCGCCTTGTCTTTTCTTTGTACTATAACATCCCCAACTACAAAATCTGATGCATCTGTCATGATCTCAAAAGGAAGAGACCAATCTGGCAACTGTAGGACTCGAGCTTGCATGATGAGTTCCTTCAACTAATTAAATGAAAGGAGAACTTTTTGGTCAACTTTGAACTCAGTCTCCTTGCAAAGCAATCCTGTAAGAGGTCGGACAATGCGACTGAAATCACTGGTGAATCGCCTGTATAATTCCACAAGCCCTAGAAATGACCTCACATTCTTGTCTGTCTGAGGTTGTTATAGATTTGCAAGCATGTCCACCTTTGTTGGATTGACTTCAATTGCCACATACGGAAATGACATGACACAACACAATTCCCTCTATGACCATGAAGTGGATCTTTTCCCATGATAGTACCAGATTGACTTCATGGTATTTCTGTAGTACTATGTCTAGGTGCTCGAGACAATAATCGAAGCTGTCACCATAGACGAAGAAATCGTCCATAAACACCTCGAGAAAACTACATACCATATCGACGAAGATTGCAAGCATGCATCTCTGAAATGTCGTTGGTGCGTTGCACAGTCCAAAAAGCATTCTCCTGAAAGCATAGGTACCGAACGGGCAAGTGAAGATCGTTTTCTCTAGATGTTCAGGGGTGTTTGCCACTTGGTTGTACCCAGAGTACCCATCGAAAAACAGAAGAACTTCTTGCCAGCCAGTCTTTCCAATACATAATCAATGAACAACAAAGTGAAGTGGTCCTTCTTAGTTGTTGCATTGAGGTGACGATAGTCAACACATACACGCCAAGATCTCATTACCCGAGTAGGTATCTCATCTCCTCTGTCATTTGTAACCATAGTGAGCCATGTTTTCTTGGAAACTATGTGTAGTGGGCTCACCCATTTGGAGTTGGAGATGGTATAAATGAAGCTTGCTTCACACCAATTCGTGATTTCTTATATGACGACGTCCTTCGGATTTAGGTTCAGTCTTCTTTAAAACTCTCGGGAAGGCTTGGCATCTTCTTCCATATAGATATGGCGTGAGTACAGAGTTGGATTTATCCAACGGAGATCTGAAACATGCCAACCAAGTTCCTTTCGATTTTTCTCTAGAACATCGAGGAGTCGAGACTTGCTCTGGGGTCAGCTAGCTACTAATAATGACCATATACATGTTTTCTGCACCCGCAAGGAAAGCATACTTAAGCCCTGCCAGAAGTGGCTTTAATTCCGATTCTAGTCTAGTCGGCTTCTCGATCACTTATGAAACTGTGCTGGTTGGAGGATGATCTACATGGATTTTGGTGGAGTAGCTTACCTCAGTGTCTGATTAGTCTTTTTACAATGTGTCGAACAGATATGTAATGAACTCATTGTGTTCAGGTTGGAGTGAATCATTTGAATCAAAGAGATGAATCAACAAATTGGATTCTATCTTCCAAGTGTCGTTGAAGATTGCATCGATTGTGCTTTCCAAGTCCACCTAAATAAAAAGGATTTCATGTGTCCATGGGCCATTCAAACGAGAGAGGTGTGTCTCTGATCTCTGCAATGAAGTCACAGTCTGCTTCAAACGGTGCTGCATGACTTTCATCAGTTACGATTTTAGGCTTGTTAGGCATGTTTATTGTAATTATGTTGTTGCTCGAGCTGAAAGGGATCTTTCCATACCCTTTATCAACCACGGCATCTGAAGTGCGCAGGGATGGCTAGCCTATAATAATAGGATTCTGGAGTAAGGATGCAGGAGTGTCCATTTCAAGGACCACAAAGTCAACTGGAAATTGTATGTCTTGCACCTTTACCACAACATCTTCCAAAAGACCTCAGGGTCGTTTATTGGATCGATCCACAAATAGAAGGATCATTCATGTCTGCTTAAGAGGACCTAGCATGAATTCTTTCAATAATGAAGAGGAAAGGAGGTTGATGGAAGAACCGCTATTAAGCAAGGTTTGCTCGAAGACTTGATCAAAAATCTTGCAACTGATCAAAGGTGCTCCTTTGTCTTTCTTCTTTTGTTGAAGATTGCTGATGGCTGCAACTGTGGCCATGGTAAGAACGTGTTTCTCTACCTGTATGTGTATGTTGTTTCGTGCTGGCCGACGCTTGTTAGCACATGCCTCCTTCAAACCTTTCTTTACAGCTGGCATGTATCCCATGCATTTCACCAAAAGAATCTTAACAGTCAGATTATTAATAATGTCCACAACTCCAGGATCAGATAATGAACTTTTTCTCTTTGAAATTTTTCGAAATTTTTTATTTCTTCAGGAAAAAGAATATTCACAATATTGAAATTAATATAGAGTTCTTTTTAACAACAAAGACCTTATCCACGATATTTTGTACATACGGATCCCAAAAAGGAGTACAAGCTGGAGACGAAGATGCTGGTGCTGGTGGACAAGTAAAAAGCGCAACCTCCGATCCATCGGCTGACATAGGATCGACTGTTGTTGGCGGCTCCTCCATAGTTGGCTCGGCTTCACGTCGACTGCGAACATCTTTTTGAATTTTCTGATTTTTTTGTGTTTTTATTGATGGTGGTGGAGATGAATGGCAGTTGGCATGGCTCCTCCTCCTCCTTCCTTATTTGTTCTTGTGGCTGGCGCGACTAATGCAGAAGATGATGATTCACCTGTCAAAGTTTTATTCTTCCCATGGCTTGTGGTAGATGGAGGCAAAGTCCTACCGCTCTTGAGAGTGACAACATTAGATAAAGCAATATTACAATAATCTGATTCTACAGGCACGGAGTGGACATCACATTCTACCCCCTCTTTACGTTTAAAGCTAGTGGGATTTGCTTTGACTTGCATCGAAATGGAAGTTTTGGTGGCGGTCAGGTCATCTAGATTCTTTTTCTAGATGTTAGGCCTTTTACAAGTTGGTCCAAGCAATCTGGGGTAGGGTTCATAGGACTTGCCTCAGAAGGTTCAGCATCCATGCCACGTTGTGGCTGATTGTTGCGAGAATGAGGCTGAGACTGCTGGGGGATTGAGGAGATGAATGAGCTAGTACTGTTGATAGGAGGGAGGAGGGTAATGCTGAGGTGGTGCAGCTGCGTACTGGTGGTACATATGGGGCTGGAGGTACTGCGGTTGTACATACTGTTGATTCTGCCTCCATTGATGTTGGTACTGTGGAGTCTAGTGGTACTAAGGTGGAGGTTGAGAGGACTGTCCATAAAGACCACCATGAGGTTAATGGTTAGCCCTGTTGGTTGGTGGTTTGCCCTGTGGGAATCTGGTTGGACGGTTTAGCTGTGCATCATTGCTTCATACACGGTTGACTTCCTGAATCAATGGTGGTGGTGAGAATGCTGGATCGGAAGGGGGAAGGAAGTCTTGCTAGTATACCACTATCTGCTGCTGCGGCGGGCCCTGATTAGGCTCCTGAACGTAGTACACGTGCTAGATTGCCGGTGGCTGCTGACTCGACTGAGACTGTTGTTACGATGATGGCCCGTCCTTCTTCTCTTCAAGAGTCTCTGTAGATGGTGTTGCTAACTGGATAGAAATGATGGTACTTACCAACAACTCCAAAGTCTTAGTGATCTGATCCAGCTTATCTAAGTTTTACGTCCGCTTTTCGATTACAGCAAGATTCTTGAGATCCTCTGATCGTTTCTCAGTTATGTCAACCTTCAAGAGATGGACCTCAATGATGTTGAGGTTGGAGATCTCATCTCTCTCTCTCCCTCATGAGATGTTGCCATGTGTACTTTCTTCCGGAGGATCTGTGGTTATTTTCTAATATGCGCGGGATGAAGATAGGGCGGCCTCTCCTTCGGTCATTTCATCAAAAATCTTCCAAACTATGACTTCATCCTTGTTAAAATGAGATCCCCCACAGGCTGCGTTGATGAGCCTTTGGCTCTCTACATTCAGGCCCCCGGAAAAGTGTTAGAGCAGATTGATCCTCATTATCTCATGATGGGTGCACTTCTCCTGCAGGTCCGTGAATCGCTCTCAGGCTTCATATATTGTTTTGTGGGAAGCCTCGGAGAAGTTGTTCATCCTGTCTCACATTTGGTTGAGCTGAGCGAGAGTATAGAATTTGTGAAGAAAGACAGATTTTAGTTCCTCTCAATTCGTTACAAGCTTTCCCAAATGATTGACCCAGTACAGGGCCTTGTATTGCAAACTGAAGGGGTACGCCATCATCTTCGCTATGTCCAAGGGGACATTGGAATTGGATTGTTCGATAGATGCGTGAGAACTACTGTAGGTGAATGTACGACTCCTCATTGGAGTTCCCGTGAAATGATGGTAGAAGAGCAAGGAACAGAGGCTTGAGCTCAAAGTGAGCATGCACCAGTGGAATGAGGATCCACTCGGTCATATGGCTATCTCCAGGATTGTATGTCTCCTTCAGCATGGGTTTTGCCTCCCCTATTCCAGTTCTTCCTTGTCTGGGTCATCACGGGGTCGTCTCCTCTTCCTCCTGCTAGTTTATCTCCTCCTCATGTTGGTTTATTCATCACATCATTCAGCATATCTTTAAATGTAGTCTATGCTAAGGCTTGATCGATCAGCTAGTGTTGTTGCTGTATGGCTTGGATGGAAGCCAACAACTAAGCATCCATCTGGTCTTGATCTGGCATTTGTCCCTGCTCAGGCTGGGGAGGTGGTTATTGTCCTTTGCCCTTTCCTTGGGAGCCATTTCTGGGTTTGAGTCCGAGGAGATGAATTCGGTATTGGGATCTAAGACTAGGGTTGGCTTCTATCTAAAATATGAAAAACTCCCAATCATACCACTTGAAATTGAATACTAGCTGCTAAGATGAATCTAGAATTGGGGAATCCTAGAGTGTTGTGAATGAAAAAAAAGTAGACTGAATTCGACACTCATTCACAACGGAGAATGTGGGATAAAAGTGATCCTTGTTTATTGGGTGGGTAAAGAAAAGAAGATGAGGAGTTTGTAGATCGACTCGCAATATCCGGACCGGGTTCTTGAGAATCACCTCAAATTATTGACGATGTCGAGTCCATGGAATCGATGTGGCGTTGTTAGAGTCCTGACTGAACCATCCATGGATCGCCATCGTGAAGCAAAAAGGAGATCGATGTGGGAGGAAAGCTATGGTGGTCAATGAGGAATAAAACATAGTGTAAAATATTAGAAAGGCTCGAATTGAGTAGGGGTCAAAGAGGAAGACACATATGACAAAATTTACGCAAATGTGAGGGTCTTGATCTTTGAACCTTAATATAGATCCATACAAACATAATACAAAATTAGGTTCACCAACTCATGCCATGTTACGCCATGAAGGATCGACTATTTATTATCTTTCTAGTTTTAGAGTTGTTATTTCAAGCATATCTTTAAACAAGTCCTTATCATGATAACCCTATAGGATAGAGAGTGCTACCATAAAAGGATCTCGTACTTGTCCTCCTCCTTTGGGAACTGTAGTCTGCACTTTTTGAGGTCCTTGTAACCCTTTCTAGATCCCTACATAGCCATTGAAATAGAGAGAGGAAGCCTATAGGAGAAACCACTACTTCGGTCCCCGCTTGGAACGGAATCATCCGTGAGCATGCAAGAACCTACTCTGACATAAACCGATGAGACAGACACACCTGTGAGGGCGTGGCTTAAGCTCTGTACTTTAGACCATGTCAATGTTCCACACAAGGCAGTAGCACCATCGCTGACAAGGCCCTACTCGGTCATGTACTAAAAAAGCGCTATTACTTCAGAAATCCTGGCAATACACAAGGCAGTTACAGACTTGGTTTTTGGCTCCAATCATTAGCGGATCGTGCCTCGCTCGTGGGAGGGGTTTTCTCCCCTCCTAAGGTACCATAAAATAGTGAGGACTTTAAGAACCCATGACAATGAAAGTCCATTACGAATTTCAATTAGGTCAAAGTTTATTTAGCAGTCCCTTTTTTTAATTTTTTAGGTTATCATTTTTTTGAATTTTTTAGATACAAGCACCTAACATTTTTGTAGGTTTTCATTTATATCCTAGATGACCAAAATCAGAGGTAATTAGTGAAAAAGTCATGCCAGTCATTTCGATGATGGAAATCTCACCATTGAATCTAATGATGCATGTTGAGTTAGAGGACTTACAATGCTTCCCAGCTCTCTTCGTATGGTTTGCAAAACAAAATTTTTAAAACTAACTACATGGCGTTGTGCAATTGACAAAATCGCCCGAAACAGTTGCTGCTAATAATAGAGAAGAACCAGTTAATACTTACTCAGAAATGAGACCAAGGTCCGGTCTTTGATGTCGATTGGTGCCTACCACAATGGGTCCTGCAAGTGTTGTATACAACCTCTCTCGGCGTGCGATCTCAAATCCAGATAACTAACATTTATTAATTTGACTCGATCCAAACATAAGAAGCTATAAGTAAATGCATTCTGATTAGGGTTTGGACCTAATTACCAAGGCAAGCAACCTAAGTCTAGGGGCTTCATGCACACAAACAATTAAAAAAAAAGGTGGAAAACTCAAAACAACGTGAAACAAAATAAAAGAAGGTGATAAAAAACACCAAAAATTGTGATGAGGCCCTTTAGTGAACATCCACCTGGGCACTAGACCTCATTGTGGAGAGTAATGTCCCAGTCTGAATTATTACAAATTATAAATGTCTCTCTCTCTCTCTCACCAATAAATAAATAAATAATCTAAGCTCTCTCTATGCTAAGTCTCTTCTCCTTGCTTCCTTGTAGCCTCTACAATTGGTCAAAGTGTGAAGGCCAGTCTCCACTAAGCTTGGTTGAATCGACCTTCTAAGAAGTTGTCCTCGTGTGGCGGGCCCTCGCAACAAAGTCACAAAGAAATTTATATTAGCACAAATAATCAAATAATCAAAATGATCTATATACAAAGAATAATTGAATGGATATGTGCAAAATAAAATCAATTATTAATTACATCAATAAATCAATGAGTAAGCAATAATGATTGTACAAGATAAAAAACAAAAAAGGCTACGCTCAGTGCTCCCCGGCAATGACGCCATTTGATAACTGAGATTTTACGAGGGTCTAAAGTAGTCTACACAAGGTGAGAACTACAGTATCGTTGAAGCGACTGCTCAAGAAACACCAATTAATCAACAATTAACCCACAATGCGAATAAAACAATATATAGAAAAAATATGAAGTTAAAATTTATTATAACTCTACAACAAATATGTGTATATGTACATGTATGTGTAGAGGTCGAACCACAGAGAGCAAAATCGGTAGCCTACGGTTATTTTTAACCAAAGAGCATTATTTGCATGCATGCCATTCACTATCTACATACACATATACATATATTTATTTGTGGGTTTTTTATTTTTACTATATATATTTATATATTTCTATTTTATATTTTTATATTTTGTTTTTAATTTTATATTTTTATATTTTTATTTTTGGATTTTATATTTTGTATTTTATTTTTCTCTAGAATAAGTAATATCTAATAGGGAAAATGGGCTGCCCCACCCCATTTTTCGCAAATATTTTTTATTTTTTGGAAATATATCACCATGTATACTCATCCCTATATCCCTCCGATATGCCATTCAAATTTTGTCAGAAACAGAGACTCCTACGGCCTCCATACAGACGTCATTTTTTTAACGGTCGCAGGATTTTTTAAATTGACAATGTCTAGATGGAGGTCGTAGGAGTCTCTGTTTCTAACGAAATTCGAATGGCATATAGGAGGGATAAGGGATGAATATACATGGCGATAGTTTTTAAAAAAATGACAAAAATGGGGCAGGGCAGCCATGATGGCTGCCCCCATGGGGAACCCCCATTAACCCCTATATAATATAGTAGACTATATATATAATAAAGGATAACATAGGTACAAATATAACTAAAAATATATAAAATTTCTATAAATATTATTTTTGGTTTTAAATACATTTTTACAATTTTTTGATTTTTTTAGTAAATTTTGCTACTTTTTGTATATTTTTAAAGTCAGAAATGGCTTAAAACAAGGATAAAATGATAGGCCAAAATTAAAATGGAAATTAAAAATATAAAATTAAGTCCAAAATTTTCCAAATCAATTTTACTATATAGATAATAATATAGAGAGAATTATAAAATAATAAAATATATTTTTGGAGTTTTTTTAGGAATTTTATATATTTTTATCAAGGTTTCTGGGGTTTTTCAATTTTTAAGAGTTTTATTTTTCTATTTTTAGTGATTTTTGGTATGATGGTTAGAAATGCATAAACCAAAAAAATATATTTTTTGGGATTTTTTAGAAATGTCTTTCTAATTTTTTGTATTTTATGAGCCAGACAGGGGTAAAAACGTGCTCATTTCATTACTAATGAATAACAAACGACTCAAAATTGCAAAATACAAACATGGTGTGAATTTACAAGCAATCAAGAGCCTACACCTATATTTTGTGATTTTTGGGGCTCAATAGCTATTTCAAATAAATCTAACAAGTACATAAAAATACATTTGCTGGCAGGGGCATACATGTAAACAAAATAAACTCCATGGGCCTCTATGCGATTTGTCCAAAAATATACAATGTATATTACATTTTATGGGACTATTTTACAATTACAAAAAGCACTAGGGTAAACTTGCATTTTGCCAGCTCACGTGGGACTATATGTGAGCTGAGCTAGACAGGACCTATTTGTAATTTCTAAAAACATAAGGGGTCTTCATACAAAATTCCCTTTTTTTTATGCTTTACATTTTATTTACACGACTAATAATTAAATACAAAAATGGATGGGCTAGATTTTGCAATTTACCCCATATGTGTGCCATCGTGCGATTGAGATTCCTTCACTTAAACACATGTCCGTGTATGGTGCAACGATGTCACTTCGTCGATCTGCAGTGCGGATTTGATCTTGGGCTTCATCAGAAGGCTGGATTGTTGCATTATTAAATGATCAATATTAAAATTGGGCGACCGTCTTGATCCTACGGTCACTGCTATCCACGAAGAGCAGGGAAGAAGGACCTTTTCCCGATCTTCATTCTTGATTTCCTTCCTCCCCTGAGCTTCTACATCATTCCTAAGCAGCTCTATAGACTCGGGATGGTCTTACATAGTCGGGGGCAACCTTAAAATGGTATGGGGCTCACTGATTGAGCCCTGGAGGTCGGATCTTCCTGGAGGTACTTTGGAACCTCAAGTTTGCCCCAAAGGGGGTCCTTCGCTTACGGTTCCTGCGTCAACAAACTCGCGTGTCGAGGGCAAAGTGCTTCGATCAGGTTAGGCATGGAATAGGACGGATATGGGGCAAATGGGGATGTGCTCCGACGGAGGTGGCAGAGGGAGAATGACTGCTTCGATCCAAGGAGACTCGAAGGTAATTGAAAGGTATGGGACGCGAAGAAATGGTTAGGGAACGTGAAGGATGTGATGAGAAGTCGGGGGTAGGTCGAATCAAAGATAAACCAGGCCAAAGCTCGAAAGCTCTGATGAGGAGATTTTTGCTAATCTACTCTACATATGAATTAAAATGCTAAACTAAAAACTGGAATCGAAAGACGGGAATTAAAACTACCTAAAACAGTAGATATATCATCTCTTATACCTGAGAGGGAGCTCATGGAGCATGGTGGTCGGAGCACCACCGTGGACCGCAACCTCGTCCTTGCTACGCCATCTCCAAGCACGAGGAGGTTCATAGCTATCACATGAACCTCAACACACACACAAGAACACCTCGCGAAGCTCATAGGGGGATCAAAAAGGGAAGGCAAAGCTTGGAGCTTTATTTATAGACAAACAACACACCCTTATTGATGGGTGATTTTAAAAGAATCTAAATGATGTACAATCAATCTGATGTTATGGCGTGAATCATGGAGGATCAGAGAGGAGATCTTATAAAGGGTTTGAGGGCGGAGGAGCAACAGGGTGATTAGGAATAATCGGAGAAGGCGGGCCGCTTAACAATGATCAGAAGAAGGGATGAAGAGTTGACTAGCGGTCAACGAATGAAACGACCCCATTAGTCCACCCAGGATGCTAAAAGATAAAATAGTATATTTATTCAAAAGTTTATTAATTAAAAATAGTAAATGTTTTTAATAGTTTTTTAGTAGAAAATAATTACTCTGCTTTATGTTGTATTTTAATATGATTTTTAATTTTTTTTGGAGTTATTTATTACAAGTTAATTTTAAGGGTGTATTTATAGGTATATTAATCTATGTTTTTGTCTATTTTATTTTTATTTTGTATATATTATTTTATTATGTTATTCTCTTATTTTATATATTTATAACTTAATTTTATAAATATAATTATATATTTATATTATATTTTTATGATAATATATATACTTTAAAAATATATATATATTATGTAGGTATAAATGCATGTATTTTATACATGTATACAGACCTATTATTTATTTTGAAGTGTTTTCTTTAGTTTTATTTTATCTTTATATCTTTAATAAAATATTGATAATATTTACAAGATTATAAAAACATAAAGAATAAATAATGAAAGAATGAATTTCACTTTTACTTATTTACATGTATTAACATAGGTATTTTAGCTATATATTTTATATACTTATTTTATTTTAATGTTTTATTGATGATTTTATTGTGGTTTTAATATGTACATGAGTTGTAGATAATATTTACAAAATTATAAAATTATAAAAATATAAAAATAATAAAGAATAAGTAAAATGAATATTTTAATCGGGTGTATTGTACAATGAGGGTCCAAAACCTAACTTTCACACCATAACCCTAAAAATATGAAACCACCTTTATTAAATAGCTTATTAAAAGTTATATACAATTAAAGTAATTTTAATACAATTTAAGTTTTTATTTGAGAGATATGGGTCTGGGAAGTTGGTATTTTGGAATCTTATTTAGAGTATAACTTTTATACTGTATAATATTTTTATATGAAATCAATTTTGTATTTTCTATGGATTATTACCTACAACTTTCATGTAAAAAGATCTTTATTTGATGTATAAAATTAAGAAAATAAAATGGGTCAAAAAACTAATAAATAATGAATAAATAGATAGAATTTTTATTATTTTATTAGCCCTTATCTTCCCCTACTTTATTCCTTATCGAACTAGTCATCAAGATGCCTAGATCTCGGGGTTTAGGATCATAAATAATATTTGAAATTCTATTCTTTTTCTTTTCTTTTCTTTATTATATCATTTTGGCATTAAAAACTATACTTTACATAATATTTATACAACAAAGCATGAATGTTAATTTGTGCAAAGTAAGGGTATTTACATGCATTAGCTAGGGTTTTTAAGGACAAAATGATAGAATAAAGGTGATGAAATGGAGATTCATAATGAGTGTCATGTGAGCTCAGTGCAGCAAAAGCAAGACAGTATGGTTGTTTCGACAAAGCGAAGCATTGGCTGCATAAGAAGGCAAGTGCATTGGTTGTAGTTGAAGTTCACTTGAGGTTTGCAAGTTTGTAACAGAACCTGACATAGTCGCCGATGACAGGGTGACTAATTAGCTTACACAGCTATGTGACAAATAGTCGACGATTAGCATAATTAATATGGGGTTGGGATTTGTATTTGAATGGTTCCGAGGGTTAGTGGGAGACTTTGGACTTGTAATCCCATGGAAACCCATTAATGCAATAAAAGTTATTGTTTTATCATGTCCATATTAAATGAATGAATAACTGTATTAATGCACTTTACTATTAAGCTTTTTTTGTACAATTAATGATATGTACCATGGTCATATTGAATACCATGCAGCTGGGAAGACACAATTGACATCAAACAAGTGATATTCAAAAAAGATCTCAAATTTGAGAAAGAGAGGGCAATCTTTCTCTAAAGACCATTTTCCGACCGACTTCTTAATGCAGGTCATCTGCATAAGAATGGAGATTTGGAAGTGATGGAATAATCAAGCCAAAGTGTTGACTCGATGAAGTTGAGAAAATTTAAGACCTGAATCATGACTGTCACGATCAGGCACATATCTTTTGGCCTGAGATAGATATGCATCTATATGCTTGCGTATGCATATTTGATAGACCAATATGTTGGTGACCTAGCCAAGGTCCATATGCCTATACGTTGGTGTGCATATGAAGTCATATGAGATGTATGATCTCTCGAAGGAATCATACATGCCCATACTTGATGAATCGGGAAACAGAGCTCACTCATGAGATATTTTGGGTCGAAATGAATTCCATGCATGGTGGTCTTGTTTATGAAAAAAGATATGAATTTGAGATATTAATATATACTTTTGGAAGGTATATGATTAATATTGTCGCCTAATTATCAAATGAGAAATCTATTAATACATTCCAAAGAAGACAGTCAGACCAGGGTATGAACTTTGAATTTATCAAAGTCTTCTACTACGAAGGATGAATGACAATTGAGAATACTCAGGGTTACATATGTTGTAATGGATCATCTATCATGATACTTCCATTCCGATGGAGTGATGAAACAATATGGATTTTAGTGCATATAATTAGCTAGATGATTTGTGATTTAATTAGATTAAATAACAATTCATTTGAATCCAATTTGCAATTCTAATTCCAATTTCAATGTCGAAATATTGGAAACAGAAATGGTCATGGAAATGGAAATATACAAGCTTCTTTAACGCATTTCTTAGCTCTAATTGGTTTGGACTATGATTATAAATAGACATGGAAGTTGGATCCAGCTCACCGACACTTTCTCCAGCTCATGGAGAGTATGATGTGTTCCGTTGAGCTCATTGTATGTAAAGTGTTACAGCATGAGCTCAACATTCATAGGTGACGGATTTTTGCAAAAATGGCATGAATCATTAAATTGGATAGTTATCCACATTTCAAGTCACTATACATGGATGGTATGATCTCCCCGATATTATCACCAAGTATTTGCATTTGTATCTAGTACTCATATATATTGACGTCAATATTCTAATAACAAGAATAGTTATTATTGTATATGGATAGCTTTGTGAATAAGATTCGTAAATATATGTCATTAATTAATGTAAATAGTGATTCACAATAATTAATATTTATATGGATATGATTGATATAAATATTTATGTAATATGATTTACATAATATTTTTAAGGTATGAAATTATGTGAATTTGATTCACATTAAATTTGTAGATGCAAATCAGATTTATATTTTTTTGAACTCATCAATATGATTCATAACCTTTGAGGATTAATTCCATAATTTCTCTAATTTTTATAATGGGATTATCAAGTTAATTAATTAATAGATAAAAAGATAATAACTTTAACTAATTTTAGTTAATCTAAGTTGTTGCTTATTTATTGTTAATTAGTTAATATTAATTGGTGATAAAAAGGAGAACGTCATTATTGAATTAGGACTTGCTCTCCAAGGAACTACAAGACACATGTTGGACATGTGGTGTCAGTATAAAAGGAGGGTAAGGCCCTCTCTCTTGTAACACAATTTTGGAGAGCAACAATCCTTAGAAATTTCATGCTCCTTGAGATATAGAAGAGTCTTAAGAGACTACATCACTCATGCGTCTCTTCTTGTTGCTCTGGTCGACATCTGGGTTCATGGAAAGTAACGCGATTCATCTTTGCATCCACAAGAGAGACTTCTGCAGATCGAACTTTATACAGGAGATTTCTTCTTTTAGAAAATCACACTTCGAGAGGTAACCCTGATCTATCTCCATTATTCATTGTGAATATTAGAAATTATTTTGGAAATTATTTCCTTAGAATTTATAATTTCTGAATGCATAAATTGTCGTGCTACATTTTTCTAGTTCATATCATGAACTAACATTGTTTTGGCAAAAAGTTTGCTAAATATTCTGTGTTTTCATGATGCGTAGCAAATAAAATTTTTATTCACTTCATTCAGAACTTGCCTGACCCAGAACTATTTATAGACATATTCAAATTGATAAACTTATCTCCGAGATTCATCTTGCATATAATACTATTTGCTAAAAATATCAAAAAATTCATGAGTAAGAATGGTGAGTTTTTTCATTTTCATGCCAATTTACAATGGGTACATATTCTTAATAAAACATCCCTATTCATTTATAAGATTTTTATTAGTTCTTTTTAATGTAATTGTTCTTACAATGTAAAAATTAAAATATAAAGAAAAATAAATAACATAAAATAAAATAAAAAATGAATATACATCATTAAATCTTTGGTTAAAAATTGAAAATACCAATTTTTCAGTGAAATTCCCATTCCATATGAACTCAAAACTGAGAAGACTTACCTTTACATTTCATGTTGTAAAATTCTCTATCCAATGAAGATGGTTTTTCTGATAATGGTTCTAATATGCTACATATTACTTTTGGGGCCATACGGTATATGTATAATTGCGTTTATCTATCATGCATGAGTCATCTGTATTTATTCTTGTTTTTCTACAAATTGTACTTTTTACATAATTGTATATATATTATATGTGGTAAAAACAATTAAAATTCAAACATAAAATGCTTACAAAAAATAATAAAAAAATAAAACCAATAAAATTGTAGGTAAAATGACATATATTGTTCATAATTCTATTTACTATTTTAAATAATGATTGAAATAAGTTGAATAAAAAAGGTACAATTAAGTATAAAATAAAGATTTAAAATTTGGTGTTTGTAGATTTCTGGTATAATATACCTTTGTATATGGTTTCTTACATGTTTTCTATACTTTTTTTAATAATATTTCTATATGTATTATTTAGCTTTACATAGATAACTAATTTACCAATATTTTATCTTTTAATTATTAATGAATTTCAGATCAATTAATGTGCCTAAATTATATGGAAATCCCTTCATAAATAGCAAATTTTCACTCCCATTTTTCTGGTACTTCGCATTATGCTCATTGTATACAGATTGCACTGCAAAGTCCTTAAAAGTCCATAAGAGGTTTTTACATAAAAACTCTAAAGATTCAAAGAGGTGGAATCACAATTCAGCTTGTCTTCTTTATTAACTTGTGTAAATGGACAATCCTACAACCTAATCGAACAATTTTTACTTCACAATTTCATGCTAATAATTGAAATTGATTTTTATATGACCAATTATTCAATATGGTAAACATCACTAAATATATGATAACATATATTCTAATTAATGACATTTTTATCATAACAAGCATACATCTCCCTCTTTAATCATCCCTTCCATTTGCATCTCCCTATAATGTTCCCTCCACTTATGTATTCTCTAATCGCTTGTGCATCTTTCCCATTTTGTGCGTGGATAAATCCCTTTGCATATCATCAGTACCCACCACATATTTGCATCAGAGAACCAATCTCTTCTCCATAATAATTCTTCAGCCGTAAATGGACCCCACTCCTATTAATAATCAGATCTTCCCAATAAATCTCCCCAGTGGAGAATCAATTCCCATCATTCGAACTCCCAACTACCCTCCTAATTTCTCTTAAATAATGGGCGGGCCCTTTCCCTCACAGTTTCACCAACAATATAATCATCTCTAACGTTGTAAACCAACCGAACCTTACGAACTTGCCTAGGTTCATTCGTTCGTTTAGCATTTTTAGAGGTTCGATTCGGTTCAGTTCCATAAGATGAAAATGGTGTTTAGGTTCGATTCGGCTCGATCCTAATTCGTGAAGGTTCGATTTGGTTCATTTCATTTTCGATTAACATTGAAACTCCTTTTAATATAAGTATTTTGGGAACGTGGAATGATTACAACCCTTCAATATGTCGTGATCAAGGGTCCTGAACTTTTACACATATACCTTATTTGCATCATGGTGCAAATTCCTCATTCCTCATATACTTTTTTGAGGAAAAATATATATACAAGTATGTATAATATATATTGTGTATCGAACTTTTAGCGAATCGAATATACGTGAACCTACCATTTCGTTTCGATTCTTGTAAATAAACGAGTCCAATCCTATGTCAAAGTTTGACTCATTTATTTCTGAACCGATTTTAAATCGAACCTTTAACAAATCAAACTTGAGCGATATCAAATTCAAGATTTTTCTGACACCCCTTCTCATCTCACATTTTCTCATATTTGTAATATTCGCATGCTAGAAAGTTGAGCCGTGCTTCGATGCGACATTAGAATAAGATGTTGACATTGGATAACATGGATGGAGATTATAAAATATAATCCTTGAGAAGCACGCATGTCCTGAGATTGTGCATAGTTTCCTTAGTACCATGGAGTCGACGCCTGAGTACAGAGAAATAATAACGGAAACTGATGTATGAATAGTTAATGAAACGATAAAGACGAAGTCACTAAAGAATAAGGTAAAAAAAACATAATATTAATACTTGGAATTGCTCGGAGATTGATTTCTTGCTTTTATAACAACATCAAATCTCAAAAGAATATTGATCATGGAATATATTGTGTTGAGAATATATTTTAAAATTGAAAATATCATACATGTCTAATTTATGTCATTATTGTTTATTAATTTTTAATGAACATTGTAATTAGTTCAAAAATGAAAAATAAATTCCCATTCACATTCTATTATGAGAATTTTTATTTCATTTTCATTCTCGCTACTATCATTCGATTCACATGTCCATGGTTCATACATGAAAAGATTGGATTCGAAATAATGCAATCAGAAAGAAAGTTGGCATAACTCCGATAAAGGATAAGATGAGAGATAACTGCTTAAGATGGTATGAGTATTTGTAAAGGAGGTTAGTTGATACATCAATTAAAAGATGCGAGATTTAGATGTTGAACTGGTTAAAAAGGATAAGGAAGGCCTAAGAAGTGTTAGAAAGAGACAACATGAAGGAATATTAGTTATTTGGATTTAAGCTCGAGAATGACCCGAAATAGATCGGAATAAAGGTTAAAAATCCATGTAACTGATCCTCCTCCTAATTTCTCTTAATTAATGTGCGGACCCTTTCCCTCACCTTTTTCATCAACACTATACTCACTTGACATTTTCTCATATTTATAGTTATCGCATGCTAGAAAGTTGATCCGTGCTTCGATGCTACATTGTCATTAGAATAGCATGTTGACATAGTATAACATGGATGAAGATTATATAATATAATCCTTGACAAGCACGCATGTCTGAAATTGTGCATAGTTTTCTTAGTACGATGGAGTCGATGTCTGTGTAGAGAGATCACAATGAATTAATGAAATGATAGCGAAGAAGTAATTAAAGAATAAGGAAAAATAATAATACTTGAAACTGTTTGGAGATTGGGTTTCTACTTTTAGAACAACATCAAATCTGAAAAAAATATTGATCATGGAACATATTATTGAGAATAATTTTTAAAAAATAAAAATGACATACATGTCTACTTCATATCATTGTTATTTCTTAATTTTAATGAAATTGTAAATTCCGCGGATCAGTTCTAAAATGAAAATCAAATTCCTATTCACATTTTATTCCGAGAAAAACGATTTTTTATTTCATTTTCATTTCTATTGCTATCATTCTCTGTACATGTCTATGGTTCATACACGAAAAGATCATATTTAGAATGATGCAACCAGAAGGAAAGTTGGCGTAGCTCCTATAGAGGATAAGATGAGAGAAAACCACTTAAGATGGTTTGACCATTTGCGAAAGAGATCGGTTGATGCACCATTTAGAATATGCAATATTTGAGATGTGGAGTCGGCTAAGAGAAGTGTTGTAAAGAGATTATCCGAAGGGATCTTAGTTAATTGGATTTAATGCCGAGAACGACCCAAAATGGACCTGAATGGAGGCAAAAAATCCATGTAGCTCACCCTACTTAATTGTGTGAAAAGGCTTTGTTGTTGTTGTTTAGTACTTTTGTATGATGAAACAACTAATGTTCATTTGCATTATATTCACCAAATATTATACATTTGTTTAATATTTTAAAACTAATTTAAAAGATGAGAGATGATTGGTTATAATATTCTATATAGTATAAACTGTTGGGAAGAGATAAAATTCTATGGATATATATCTTAAACTTTTTAGTAGAGAATCAATTGAAAAATAAGAATATATGCTCAGATACTCTTACTTACAATTAGGGATTTTTATCCGACGGACCCTACAATCTTTGTCAATTACCTCCACGACCTTTGAAACAACCTCATTCCACCTCGACCCTGGAAAATTGCTACGTCTTACCCACAACTCCTACCTTTAATTTGAGGCTTCCTGGATTAACTAGTTTGGGTTTAGGATTCGGTTAATCAAACTATAACATATCCAATGGTAGGATTTTTCCTCTCTCGCTCCTTCCTTTTCCTCTTCTCTTTTTTCCTCTTCCTTTCCCTATCGACGGTGGATCACGAGGAAGGCGGGCCATTGGAGCACGAGGAGGGAGCATTGGAGCATCTCAGGGTCTATGCATCCCACGAAGAACTCCTGCACAACACCCCATGGACGGTGCGCTGAGAGGGGTCGAGGTCACGGCGACATAGGGGAAGCCTGGGCGGTGCAGAGACTGAGGGGTGAGGGGAATTTGGGCCGAGGTCGGTAGTAAGGGGACAAGGGGTCATGGAGGAGGCCTGGGCGGGGTAGAGGAGGAGGGGATGAGGGGTGAGGTTGATCTAGGCGGAGGTCGGTGGGAGGAGGCCTGGGTGGAAGGTGGAGGGGGTGAGGGTTGGTCTAGGTAGAGTTTGAGCGGAGGGGAGGTTAGGGCAGGGGAGTTCGGAAAGAGGCGAAGTCGAGCGGAGGGGAGGAGGGGAGATTGAGCGGAGGGGAGCTCAGGGGGGGAGGTTGGGCGGTGGGGAGGTTAGGGGAGGGGAGGCCGGGCAAAGGCGAGGTCAAGGAAGGGCATGTTGGGTGGTGGGGAGGTCAGGGGAGGGGAGGTCGGGCAGAGGGGAGGAGGCAAGGTCGAGCGGAGGGGAGGAGGGGATGTCGTGGTGGAGGTCTGGAGGCGTAAGGGAGAAGGGATAGGATTTTTGTAATTTTGAGAAATAATCTGGGTATTATGGAAAAGAAATTCATGAAATCCAATAAGTTTTAATAGTCAAATCAATGGGGATTGACCAAAGGGTCTGTAGGGTAAGAGTTAGCAATTTTACGGGGTCGAGGGGGGAATTAGGATTGTTCAACGGTCGTGGAGATAATTGAAAAAGATTTTAGGGTTTACCAGATAAAAATCCCTTACAAATATTGTGTCTTGTCCTCTAAAATGCTGCATGATGATTCCTTAACAGACATTCAATCTTACAGACAATCACTGAACTTAATTAGAAAGGGTGTCTGATGTATCTTGAATGTCGTCTTAGTTTTTCACGTCATTTTAGGATCAAGAGACATATATTCAAATTAAGTATACATATCAAGATTGTTCATCATCATTGCTTTATTATAAGTTCATATTGCGATATCAAACAAACCTTAGCATATCAAGTAACATAAGAAAGGGAAAGGATGCAATGAAAAAGGATGGAGGAGAATAACTTCATGGTACTTATTCCTAGATATTCGAAGAGACCACGTCCACTAAAGATACCAAATAGCTTATAGGTGTAGACATGGGAGTACGCACTGACGAATCTGCATTTCATCACCTTTTTTCTTTTATTTTGGCTTGTAAACCCTAGTTAAATTAATGTATATACCGCTAATTTGTTAGAATAAATAGTATGTAAATTGCACAAAATACTGCATAAATAACATTGTAAATACTTTATTTATTACCAAAATAAAAGAATAAACAAATAAAAAGAAAAATGGTGAAGTGTCAAGGACACTGAATGACCATAAACCATGAAATTCAGTCATCATAATGACTTAGTCGACAAGGAATAAAGTAGGGAAAGATAGGGAAGATGAATTGTATAGAAATCACATCAAAAACCTCAATTTTAATTCATCAATAAATCATTTTTGGGACTTATTTTATTCTTTTTTATTTATGCCTTAAATAAAGGAACATTGTACATGAAAGTTTTAGATAAAAATACATATAAAATTACAAAATTTATCTCACACAAAAATAATACAAATTGTACGTTCTACACTAAGAATAGAAAACCAAAAACCAAACTTCCTAGGCCCATACATTCTCCATATGAACTTAAAATTTATCAAAATCACTTTAATTGTATATAACATTTTATTAACCAAAAATGAAGTGATTACATTCAATTTAGAGCTAAGATGTGAAAGTTAGGTTTTTGACATCTATTATACATTATACTTGAATAAAATACTCATTTTATATATTTTTTATATTTTCCATTATTTTATATTTTTATAAGTAAATATTATCTATACTATGTACATATAAAGAATGAAATAAAACTATAAGAAACTTACTGAAATGAATAAATTTACTAAAATACATAGGTAAATATATTTTACGTATGCCTATATAAAAAATTCCCCTATTTATTTAAGCATACATATTATATCAGAAAAATATAATAAAACTATATTTATGTGTCTCTAAATAAGAAATAAATATATAAATTATGTATATAAAATAATTTTTTTGAAAGGATGTATATAAAATAATGAAATTGAAATGAGAAAATAAAAATTAAATACCCAATATATGGGTAAAGATACCTTTGATTATACATGAAAATATTGCCTTATAATAAATCATATCGAATAAATAATTAAAAATATAAATTAAATATTACATAAAATAAGAAATATTTTTTCATCCAAAATTAATAAAATCATTTATTATTATTTATTTATTTAATAAAGCATTTCGGCCTTGGATATTTTTGGTTTCTCCACGTGGACCAACCAGAATCACAACCTTGTTGACCTGGGTCAACTACCCCCTCTCTCTTCCTGGCGTATCAAACATGTCAACCGCCCAACTTCTCCCCCTTTTTCCAGCTGATATGTCACTCTAATCAATCTGATCACACATGCAAATCAACCGCCAATAGGCCTAATACACGCCTAATCCTTAAACCCTTTGTACATACCATCGATTCTCTAGAATTCACCGCTCAATAAAACCATCATCTCAGTTTATAAATAATCCTCCTCGCCTTCCAACACCATTTGATCCCTCTTCTAGCCATTAATCCCCCTGCCTTATGTATGTGTGTGTTCTCAGTGATAGAAAGAGCATCCCCTAGGTGACAAGCAGAGCAAAGGAGGAGAGGAAGCGGTCCAAGGTGGAGCTCCGACGACACATATGTTCCCAGGTTTCCAGGTACGAGCTGCCCCCTTTTTATCCATTCTTAGGTTTATTTAGTTATATTTTCCCATACCAGCATTTTATTTTGTAATTATTCATATTAGACGCATTTCAATTCCTTTTATAGCTGGAGCTCTTCGCTCCTGCCTTGTTCCGCCATGCAATCGACTCATTCCAACCTGCCTTCCATGTCAATCTCCTGCCCCCTTGCCTTCTGCATCTCTTCCACCCTTTGACCCATCCCGATCGTTATTGGATCAACGATCTAGAGCTCCATCTCTGCCCTCTGCCAAAGCTCTTCCATCCTATCCCATTCGACACGCAATATCTTCAAGTTGGGCCAAGGCGAGTCGCTTCAAGCCTAGAGTTCTTCTTCTGCAGGTACGGGCCACAAAGGATCCTAAGAGGGCCGATTACAGTTTAGGAGAAGATTCCTAGGTGCCCAATTCATTAGCAAGGTCCAGACCTCTCCCTAGTTAGGCTCGGACCCTCTTGATGGCATCAGTCAAGGAGGAGTCCTTCCTAGAAGCCGTGTAGCCGTTCACTGACAAAGAAGGTGGTCGGGATGAGGAGCTACGCACGATCGAAGGGAGGACATGGAAGTGTTCTTCCCTATTCTTCCTCATACCTCCAAACTCGTTGGATCTCAGGAGATGCTCAGATCTAATATGGGTCATCGAAATCAAGCGAACCAGTGCATCTGTTTAATCCTCTGTTCAAATGTGCCCACGTAGCACGCTCATGACCATTGGATTGTGCCAAATAAAGGGCTAAATTGTACAGATACCACGTGCTTTATTTTCTTTTATTTTTAATCCTATAAATAATGTTCACATTATAAAGAAACATGTGAAATTTACATGAACCCCCTGTTCTGAATTGTATTTGCTTAGGGGTCCGTGCCAGCTTACCTCACATGGGCGACCACTTGAGGTTTGTGGGAAATTTGCAAGGGTACATCCTCGATTTTGTAATTATAAATTATACAATAAAATTTTAATTCCAGTTGTAAACGTTTGGCAAATTTGCATGTAAATCACTACCTTATATTTTAATTGCAAATATGCCCTTTCTAGATTAAACATTTTTGTGCATGATTGTTTAATTTTTATAAATATAACCCATGATCTAAAAAATTATGGAAAATAGGATAAGGTACATGGATGCTTTATCTTTCATTCTATATAATTAGTTTTCTATTTTATTACTTTGCCTATTTATTAAAAATAAAAAAAGAGCGCATCTTATTCTTGCTTGCGCCCAATAAAATATAAAACCTTTTTAAAAAATTCTGAAAAAAAAATTTTATTTATTATAGTATTCTATAACTTCAGACCAAAAAGTCCTAAAAATAGAAATAGAAAATCACTACAAAATAAAAGGATCCAAAATCCTTATAAAAATTATAAAAAAAACTTCTAAAAATCCAAAAATATTCATTTCTATCTCCGGAATTTCTTTATATTCTTTATTATTTATTAAAAATAGTTTTAGAAAATTTTGATTTTATTTAATATATTTAAATTCAAAAACCATCTGGCCTATTTATTAGGTCCCTAGTTTTGTATATTTTGGACTTTATAAATGCATACAAATTAGCAAAAATTCTTGAAAGCTACTATTATATCTTTCATTATATTGATTTGATTTTTTTCAGTATTTATAATTATAGTACCCCAAATTGTATTATATACATATATATACCTATATATACAATTTATATTATTATTAACAATTATAAATACCTTATAAATATTTTTAATACCCTTAAAAATATAAACGGACCATACATTAGGGAATATTTTATATTTTGTATATTTAATATCTATTATATATATGCCTTATATTATGTATACATTATCTTATACATATATTAATTTACTATTATATATACAATGTTATATAATATTACAATTACAAATAAATTTAAAATAAAAAAATAAAAAAAATAAAAAAGTAAAAATCAGATAAAAATTTGTACAACCAAAATCCCACAGAAAAAACTTAGTAGACACTTGTTTACATAATTCGCTTTGATTAGAAATTCTCTCTGTGGTTCGACCTCTACATGGTTACATATTATACACCTTTGTTTGTAGAGTAAAATAAATTGTACTTCACATTTTTGTTATTCATTAATTAGTCATATGTTGCGGGTACTTGTTGATCTGTTTCTTTGTCCCTGTGAGTAGTCGCCACATCGACTGCGCTCCCACCTTGTATGGAGTGCAAGACCCTCCTCACCTGATCAAGTTTGGCTAATCACCCACATGCTCCAAAAATAGGAAAAGAAGAAGTCTATGTGTCGATATGTGTAGCGATACAAAGATAGATAGATAGATAGGAAAAAATTGAGAGAAAAGAGTATGTTGGAGAATCAAAACAATGTCACCATGTGTTGACACAAGGTAGCTTCTATGTAGGATCCAACTCTAGAAGTATTCACTCAAAAAAGGGAGATATGAGAAAATAAAATGTAAACACACATTTATGCTTAAATTATTTTTGTTTATAATCATTGTAATTTGACCACTAAAAAGCTGCAAGATGGTTCACTAAAAGACATCCCATCTTACAAAAAATCGTTAAACCTAATAAAAAAAGATGTCTAACGGGCCCTGACAGATTTCTCTAATTTAAAAAGTAGAAATATATATGGAGCTATGGGAGGATTGGATCAAGATGGAGTGACCATGTGGAAAAGAACGGGAGCATATCCTTATATAGTCCACCATTTGTTTTAGCAACTATCTATAAATATGTTTGTTTATAGAATATAAACAGATTATAATATATAGATACATATATATTTCATATTTTTATAGTACTTTTTTGATCTAGTAATTCAAAATTGGTAAATAACAGAAGTTTCTACTACGGAAATAAACAATAAAACGTGTAAGTAAAAGTCCTTGCATCCATGTAATCAAAAAAAAGAAATAATATAATGTACCACACAGAGAATATTTCGAAAACAATTGAAACCAACAACACAAAGTTAATCAAGGAATATGGAAAATCATAAGATAGTGGATAACATTACTGCTTCAAGTAAACAAACATACACCATATATCAACCGACACGAGAAAAAATTCATGAAATCTATAGAGATGGTATACATGAAACATGCAGAAGATACAAACGAAGTTAGTATCGGCTGATTGTCTCAAAGGAGTCACGAAGAAAATACAAAATATAGTTGCAATCACGAAGAAAATACAAAAGATAATTGCACTTTCAAGAGAAGAAGAAAAAGGGTACAACATAAAAAAACTAATTGAAATACCTGGAAGTGCTCGGAGATATCTTTTTCACCTCAGGAGAACAATATAGAAAGAACTGTGCTAACAGATAGTAATATCTGATAACTTTGTAATTTAAGATTAACAATTACAACATAACACACATTATGTTGTAGAGAATACGAAAAGGGTTAGAACACATCATGTTGTATAAAGAAAGTTCTACTAATGGGCAATAAAACTTTTTATTCAATCAAACAAAAAAAATTGAAGAAAATAACATAACATCTATAAAATTTTCTAGAATTATTTGAAATCAGAAACAGTTCAGATAAAAGAATACGAAAAATCATTAAGTAGGGAGACCAATCCAGTTCTACAACAAGTAATAAGTTATCCTATTGAACTTAAAGTATATAGTATAATATAGATTAACTTAGAACCACTTGCTTATAAAGTATTTCTCATCAAATCTTTAACACTCAATACAAGAAACACAATAATTTGTACCTACGAAGATGACACTACAAGAAAAATGAGTTGTGGTCACGGAATGTGGCTACAAAAACTTGTGGCCATGATAATTCCGTGGCCACTAGTTTCTCGTAGCTACATTTCAGTGGCTAAAGTTTTCATACAAGAGCTGTGGTCGTGACCAGTTCTGTGGTCACTTGTAGTAGCCATGTCATATTCATGGCTAGAGAACTCTCACGACAAGACTTGTAGTTGTCTATTGGCCACGATGTGTTGTGGCTAGAACTCAATTCTGTGGCCACATGCCCACATCTGTGGGCATAGTTCTGCAGCCAAAAACTTGTTTTCCTTGTAGTGTGGTGTCAAAATGATGGAAAATGGTCCCTAAGTAATCAGAAATGGTGTTTGTGACCACACGTGGTTGCAAATACTATGCTCTTATGTGAAGCCCTGCAAACCCTTCTCTGTCCTGGTCGTGGACGTAGTATGATCGCCAAGTACAACCACATTGGTCCCAAGTGGTCGCACCTTGGGCTCGATCTTGAAAAGAAAAAGACGGGTTTTTATCTCCATAAGAGGGCCCACCTATGAACGCAAAACTTGATTATAACAGAAAAAATTGAAATATCTGGCCCGTATCACCTGGTCGAGCGCTCATCCACTGTACTCGTAGTGGTCTCGTCCTCTTCCCAAATCTCCTCCTCCTTCTTCTTCATTTTCTTCTCCCATCAATCTCCTTCTTCTTCCATCTCATTTTTCATCCTCTTATTTTTCACTCCTCCTACTTGTATTCATCTCCTTTCTTCATCATCTCCACATCATGCTCCTCCTCCTCCTCTTCCACATCCTCCTCCTTCTCTATGCTCCTCAAATTCGTCTCATTGATCCTCTTCCTATCCCACCACCTCCTTTCTCTTCTTCTCCTCACCCTCCTCCTCATACTCGATCTTCTTCTTGCTCCTATGATTTGTCTTCTCGAATATCTTCCTCTTCCTCCTTTCTATGATGTTCTCCTCGCCTCTTTCGCCTACTCCATTACCTTATCATCTTTGTACTTCTCCCTGCACTTGGACATGGTGGGATAAGATGAGCTCCTACATCACAGTGCATGTAGCATTATACTCATTCAAGAACATACACATTCACATAGACAAAAAGCACATACATATGTAAAACATGAAATCAACGAAGTCAAAATCACTTGCAACTAGAAGAAGTTAGATATAAATACATGTGTAGAAGTTAGGGTAAATGCATGTCTACTAATAGATTTCTAAATTACATACATATATACACACATGCATGTTCATTGTTCTTTAATAACTAAAAATATTGCACTTTGTACAAAACAAAAAAAAACATTGTTGCCCCCTATTTCCTCTACTTCTACGAGATCACATTTCCTTTATCCTTTCTTCTTGTTGTTTATCTCTACCTTTCTCTTCGTTCTTCTTCTTCCTCCCTCTTGTGAATAACAACTATGCGAGGAACCACCTATGGAGGCACATGACCTTCTTTATCTATATACTCATCTTCTTCCTCTTCCTCCTCATCTTCATCGTGATCCTCCTTGATGACATTCTTCTTTCCAGCCTTCGAGTGTTTCCTATAATATTACAAATACATGCATAAGAATAATGAATTTGCATGCAGTATGTAATACATTTCTTGACATAGATATGGGGTATCAAGGGTAGTAAGTCAAGCATTCGTAAGACCTAGTGTGGCGAGAACTTTGTCCATATCATCAATTATTTTGTCTTGTTTACCAAGATTTGTAGTCGGCCCCTATGGCGGCGTGTGTTACAAGGGGAGAACATCTTATTATGATTTATTCTTATTTTCAGATGGGGGATCTTGGAACCCAAAGCATTATGCATTTGTGTATTAGATGATTGCTCATGGGATAGAGGTCCTCTCCCCCCACTTGCATCATTATATTTTCCTGACTTCTCCCTTCCATCTCCAAGTGACAATAATTAGAGCACCCTACTGTCTGCACCTTACGGTGTTGAACAACGTATGCATGATGTGAATTCGGTAGAGCCCATCTGTCCACTGACTGTTGGACAACGTTCTCCCACATACGGGTAGGAGGCCTTGATGCCTACATGATACCTACAATTCATGGTATATGGGTATGATATACAAATTTTAGTTTGGTTACTAGCAATTCATTCAAAATTACTATACAGAATCCATGCATACACTTAAAGACCAACACAATGTTACGAACGAACGTTGCAAGATTTGAACAAGTTCCAAGATTGTGGGGATTAAGGATGGACTCACATGAGTCGACATAATTAGCAGAGAATTTTAGATGGGGTCTACTTGAGTTCCTTAATACTTTTTTCCTTATTTTATCCTTGTACAACATATATCTTGTATCATTACTTACTCAATACAAAATACATATGCCATCCTTCCCGATCAAACTAGAGAAATGTACCATCACTAGTTAACCCACCTAACAACTAAAAGGTTCACTTATAGAATTTACGTGGTAAGGAAGGTAGTTATCCTTAGCTAGATGAGTTCAAAAATTAGGAGAGGGAAAAGGAATTCAATCCTCCATTTTGAACCTTTGAGAGGTATATGTTCTTATCATATCTATTCATGATTTAATGATATGGTACATTATATTGTGCATCGACATGTAGGTGGAATAAATATTGTGATATGTTCACTTGTGCTGGCTTTGAGAGACGTTCTGCAATTTGATGGGCTAATATGGGGAAGCAGGAGATCAGATCCACCAATAGACTTAAAAGCTTTGGGATGGTGCCTTGTGAATGGTACGTGTAAACTAGATCTTAAATGTGTCTCTCCATTATTTAGACACTTTTGCTGATATTAATCCTACTAGGAAGCGACTTCCCAATGTAAGTTGACTCTTAGGGAGTGGTGGGCCAAGACATACATGCATAGGAATGTGTGGTCAATGGACACAACTCAGTTCATTGCTGTGAGTATTTTCAGATATGATTCATAATAGCAAAGTCCAAGTTTACTTACTAACTATTCATCTTAACAAGATCACCATGATGCACTTTTTGAGGAGAAGTACATGCTCATTCCTTCAGGAGAGCAACCACGATTCAATCTCAAGCTTTAGTAGGAGGTTATAGATGGACGACAGGTGGGGTCATATAGGAGGCAAGCCTTTATTTCCAAAAAAGAAGATTATTACATTTAATAAAACTAGAACCATATATATCAAAATGATACCATATGCAATGAGTATGGAGCGGTATGCCGATGGTCGACTACCATCTCTAGAACCCTCCACTCGCCTTCTAGAGCCAGAACATCCAGATGAAGAACCACCTCAGGTGACTGCCATCCCTGCATATATAAACATACTTATATTAGATAAGAGATACAATGCATAGCTTTTGCATTCTTGTTTGTGCCCCAGTGGATATAGCATCTTTTGTCCCACCTAAATTTTTTGGGGTCTTGAAAAACGTTGCACCAGTAGACCATCCCTCATCCAAAGCATTATTTCAATCCATCTCCAGTCTTTAGATATCATTATTATCAAAAGAAGTGGGTTAGAGTACCGATGTCAACAATCCCTAAGAATTGTTCCTGAGCCACCCTTGAGGAAGCAGCCTTGCATCATCCTGACTTAGACTCCAAGATTTTTCAATAGTCCATCTGAGTTGTGTTAAGTGCTGGGTGCAAGGTTTCTAGTCAAGCCACTGTCTCAAGAGTCTTACAGACGATATGAAGGATTTTATTTAGGCACATTAAATTGACTCATGAACATAGTCCTATGGAATCTAAATAATTAAGTCAAGGTGACCTAAAACGTCTCCACTTCTAGTTCTCAATGGATTCCTCTAAAATTAAGTGCATTAAGGTCTATTCCAAGCTCCAATCTTCAGACTTTATGTAAAGACGTTCAATAGTCTAGGTCATTCCGAAAAATTCGAATACTATGTACAATACAAGAAAAAAATTTTCTGAAATATTTTTTTGATTTTGGAACTTTATGGATTTTTGAAAAACTTTTGCCAATTGTTATGTAATTTTTGAAAAAAAGTTTTGCAACTGTTTTTGGAAGTTTTAATTTTGCATATTTGTAGGGAATTTTGAAAACAAAAGTTTTTTGAAAGAAGAAATTGGTAAATATATTTACATGGGAGTGCATCCTATTATTTACAAGGGTTAGGATTTAGGAATTTACAGGAGGTATTTAAAAATATTTACAGGATAGTGTGTTAGGTTTGTAGATGATTTGAATCGTGTACATAGTTCTCAAAATAATTTGAAACGATTTTTGAAAATATTATGAAAACTTAATTTTGTAAACTACTTTTGACAATTTTTGCAAAAAAAATTACAAACTTTGAAAAGCATTTTGTAAAGAATTTTCAAACAATATATATAGATTTTTTAAATTATTTTGCAACCTTTTTTCAAATAATTTTCAATTATATTTTCAAAATATTTTATTTCACACAAAGAAAAAAAATTTTACAAACAAAATATTTTTTAAAAGGTTGAAAATGTTTTACAAAATATTTTTCCAACACTTTTCAAAACATTTTTTCAAAAAGATTTTTAAACCATTTTCCAAGTATTTGCAAAATATTTTTACTCGATTTATTAATCGATATAAACAAAGAGTTTTAATGAATTTTATATCAATAATTTCTTTATGATTATTTAAACTTTTTTTAGCCATACTTATTGAAAATACGAAAGTACGAGTTATGGCTAAAATATATACAACGTATATATTGACCTCCTATACTTAGCTTGAGTTATGTCCTCATAGATCAAAGAGAAAAGGGAGACATAACTTGTACTAAGTGTAGAGAAGGCTATACTACAACGACTCAATAAAGAATAAGAAGTCAACCGTCCCCCTTATACTTAAGATAAAGTAACCCTAAGTATAGCAGATCATATTCTTCATGCAGGGTGGGTTGAAGGTGGGAAAGAATAAACGAGTCAACAAATCATAGGCTCAACCTGTCTCCCCCTATACTTAGGGTGAAATATTACCAAGTATAGAAAGATTGTCATGAATTAAGGAGACATGTGAGGGATCAAAGAAGGAGTAACCCGAGGATGCTCACCCCCCCATACTTAGGATGGAGCATATCCTACGTAGATCATAGATGAATGGGGTGAGAGCATCACCAAAGAGATAGATTTAAGAATGAAAATGAAAAGAAGAAAATGATTAACTAATCAAAAATATTTTTGATGGCCTCCTCTAATTGTGCCAATGCTGCGGCTTTGAGTTCTTCATTATAGACCACCTACACTGAATCAACCATGGACATAAACATAACATGTTCAAGATAAGGCTTAGGTAACTACTAGTTGATCCCAAATTGTTGTGCGTCAGTTGATAAATCAGATATAACAATGCTCCCATTGTCACGTACATGCTTTACTATGGAAGGCCATGTGCACTTTCTTTTCAACTTCCCTGGGAATAGTCTGACCTTTGCATCAAACAACCAAACCTTCTGACCTGGTTCAAAAGCCTTGTGGTGGATGTGCTTGTCATGCCACTTCTTGACCTTCTCCTTATACATCAGGCTGTTGTCGTATGCATACTTGCATAATTCGAGCAGTCTATTCAGATCCAACTTTCTATTCTTTCAAGCCTTCTTGGAATCCACATTACAGATGATAACTTCCCATAAAGATTTGTGAATTAGTTATACGGACAAATGGCATGGCTTGTCATACACCAAGCGATAGGGAGAAATTCCTAGAGGTGACTTGTAGGTGATCCGATAGGTGCAAAGAAAGAAATCAAGCAACTGTGATCAGTTCTTCCTATCGAGATGTACAAGTTTCTACAAAATTCTCTTTATCTCCCTATTTGAACATTCGGCAAGGTCATTGGATTGTGGGTGGTATCAACATGGATTACATCTTGGTCTACATAGATTGTGATATCCAAGTCTTTGGATACATAGATTCGGACTTCTAATCTGATATAAATGATCACAAGTCAACTTCAAAGTTTGTATTCTTGTTAAACGGTTGTTTTGTGAGCTAGAGAAGCAAGAAGTAGGACACTACGATTGATTCAACAACAGAAGCTGAATATATTGTCACATCAGATGCTGCAAAGGAGGCATTGTGATTACATAAGTTCATCCTGGAACTTGGTATAGTTTTCTTTGATATTCTTATCCCACTGCCCTGTTGTAACACGGGAGTCATAACTCAGGCGAAGGAACCAAGGTGGCAATAAAATAACATACACGTTGAAAGGAAATAAAAATCATACAGGAGATTCAAAAGCATGGTGACATCATCATCACCAACATGACCTCTATCGACATTGCTGTTGATCCCCTTACCTAACCGTTACCCAATAGATTTTCGACCAGCATGAAATGAGCATGGGTTTAAAGATTGTACATGAATGGTTCTGAGGACTAGTGGGATATTGTTAGCCATGTGAGCCTAGAGAGGACTATTTCCACGATAAATGTTATTGTAATCTTTGATATATTAATAAAGATTATTGATTTATTTCACTCCTTATCTGAGATTAAATGAATGAATGCACTTATAAGGTCCCTTTGTACAATTAGGGTTATGTACCATGGCCATCTTAATAATATACAATTGTTGATTCAATTGTTGAATCATAGAGGCTAGTGCTTGGATATATCTAAAGAGTTAGAATGAGGACACATCAATTCATCATCAAATGATTGTGAAGAGAAGATCTTCATCATAAAAAGTAGACGGAAATCCTTCTTTTAAGGCTAATATTTGACTAACCTCTTGACGTAGGTCCTCTATATATGAATAGATAATTGGAGGTGTCATATAATCTAGGTCAAGGAGTTGACTTATAGAGATCAAGATAACCAATACCTATGTCGTATGCAATCACGCTAGGCACACATCCTCTAACTGGAGACAGATGTATTGCTATAGGTCTAAGTAAGAACATTAGGCATACCTAGGTTGATGGCCTAATTAAGTTTATACTTCGGAGAGCTGGTATGCATATGAGGGCATATGAGTAATACGATCTCACTAAAGGTTTATACAGGTTCACTACTGTATCAGAAGACATCAGCTCACTCATAAGTATTGGGATCGATTAAATTCCATGAATGGTCATCTTGCTTTGGAAGCATGCCAAGAATTTGTAGGTATGATATATGCTTTTGGAAAGCATATGCTAAATACTAACTCCCAATGATCGAATGAGAAACTTAATGACAAAACCCTGTAGAAGACAGTCTAAACATGATCTGAAACTTCATGTTTATTCTAGTTCTTCGAATATACAAGATGTACGGGAATTAGGAGTACACGAGGGAGATTTGATCGTAAATAATTGCTTGAAGTTGTTCTTCACTGCATTCCAGTGTTGTTCTCCATATATGGATTGGTAACGATTTACCACTCCCACTACATTGCAGATATCTGGCCTTGTACACATCATGTCATATAGCAGGCTTCCCATTGCTGATGAGTAAGGGCATACAGTCACGACTTTCTTATCCTCAACACTTTGAGGAGCCATCCCTTTAGATAGGTGTATATCGTGTATTAAGGAAAGGAAGCTTTTCTTGGAATTCGCCATATGGAAACGTTCTGATGTCTTCTTAATGTGTCCATGTTGTGATAATCCAAAATCCTATTTTCTCTATTTTTGAACATCTTCAAACCCAATATATAAGAGGCTTCTCTAAGATCTTTAATCTCGAAGGTATGGAGCAACTAGATCATAACACTAGTCATTATCCATGTATCATTCCCAATAATAAGGATGCCATCTATGTAAAACATGATAAACACAATGGCACTCCCACTAAGCTTCTTGTTAACACATGGTTCATCGTGCTTCTGAACAAAATCATAACTCTTTATGGTTTCATTAGATTTGATGTTCCAACTATAAGAAGCTTGTTTGAGCCCATAGATGGATTTCTTCATCTATCATATTTTTCCTTCCTTGGTTATGAAGCCCTGGGGCTACTCCATATAGATATCCTCCTCGAGGTATCCATTGAAGAATGAAGTCTTGTTGTTTATCTGCCAGATGTCGTAGTCAAGATATGCAGCTATAGCTAGTAGTTCCCTAATGGATTTAAGCAAGTCACATGAGAGAATGCGCATTGTAGTCCATGCCTTCTCTCCATGTGTATCCCATGGCTACGAGCCATGCCTAGAAGGTCTCTACCTTCCCATCTAATCCCCTCTTTCTCTTGAAGATCAATATACACCCTATGGGTTTTACCCCTCTAGGTGGATCCTCTAGGGTTCATACATCATTTTTGTACATGGACTCTATTTTAGATTCATTGCTAGCATCCATCTATCCATGTCATGATCTGCGAGTGCTTTATAAAATGAAGTTGGATCATTGTCAATTTCAACCAACACATGGAATCTATACCTTTTAGGTGGTACAACCACCCTCGAACTCCTTCGAAGAGGTATATATGTTTCATCTTCATTCACATCTTCAGTTTTTGGTTCAGGAAGCTCAACATCCTCTAGGGATTCAATGAGTTCTTCTACTTCATTTTTATCTTTACTCATAAAGAAGTCATCCTCTAAGAATTTTGCATCTCTAGAGGTGAAATTCTTTTGAGTATCAGGGCTGTAAAGTTGGTATCAAATACCGTCTTTTACATACCCAATGAAGTATCACTCTTTAGTGTGAGATTCTAGTTGCATCCACATTCTTTGATTTGACCAAGCAAACTCAAATCATCAAATGTCTAATACTAGGTTTGGTTCCAAACCAAAGCTCACGAGGGGTTTTTGGTACGTATTTGCTAGGAATCTTATTTAGTTTATATAATGCAGTCTCTACTACACATCCCTAGAAACTAAGAGGTAAATATGCTTTACTCATCATTGAACGAACCATATCCATGATGGTCCTGTTGCGTATTTCAACAACTCCATATAAATGGGGAGTTCTAGGAGGAGTGAGATTGAATACAATTCCTCTCTCTTTGAGGTATTCTTTGAATTCATATGAGAGGTACTCGCCACCCCAGTAAGATCAAATCTATTTAATCTTACTATCAGTTTGGCTCTCAACCAAATCCATGAATTCTTTAAACATTTCAAAGGTTCCAGGTTTATGATGTAATAGAAAGATAAACCAGAATGTTTATCAATAAACGTAAAATATTTTGATATCCATTTCGAATCGCGGTACTGTGGGGACCACATACATCAATATGTATAAAGTCAAAAATACCCTCGCCTCGTATAACCTTCTTATGAAAAGGTGCTTTGGTCATTTACCTTGAATGCAATGTTCATAGGTAGATAAAGTTTGGACCTATAGAAAAATCTAAGGGTCCATCCTTTATTAGTCTATTAATCATATCAACAGATAATTGACCAAGTCTTTGAGGCCAAGTCATATTCGAATGATTTCAGTCCTCTTTGGTTCTTTTAGAGTTTTTATTAGTGGTAGTAAATTCATGACAGATTCATCAATGCACAATTCATAGTCCACCAAAAGATAGAATACCACCTACAATATATTTATCGTAATGATTTACGATAAGGTTCTCACATAATAAGAATGAATATCCATTTCTAACTAACTTAAATGCATAAATTAAGTTCCTTCTAACATGTGGAACATAAAGACATTCTTTGAGTAAAAGGACCTTCCCACAAGATAATGATAGTCTCCACATCTCGACTACAACTGCTGCAATAGTTGGATCTGATCCCATCTAGATGACTATCTCCCCCTTACCAAGATTCCTAGTTTCTTAAAATAGATGCAACAAATTGCATACATGAACATAAGCACCAGAATCAATGATCTAACTACCTTCTAATCCTATAAGAAAATTGGTTTCAATGATGAAATTTGATTTTATATCGACTGGGGATTTACCTATCTCACTGGTTTTCAAGTATTTTGGGTAGTTATGCTTCGATGCTATTAGGGTAGAAGCATAATAGGATGATCCAACAACTAGACTCTTCTTTTTCTTCTGGGCCAGACCCTTCCGATCCCCATGCTTTCGACCACACTTCCTTTTGACTTGTGAAACCATTACACTGCTAGTGGGATTCTCTTTCTTCATGACATACTTAGTGGACTTCAATAAAGAAAGGAGCTTAACATTAGTTAACTCCAACTTGTTCATGTGGTATGAACCACAAAGTTTTTAAAAGACTTGGGCAGAGATAGTAGAATGAAGTCAGACTGCATATCTACATCCATCTATGTCCCAAGGGTGTCCAATTCTGAGATATAATCTAATATTTTTATTACGTTCTCTCAAACCGATGTCCCCTCCTGCATCTTGCAGCGGATAAGTTCTTTCAGGATACTGTAACTCTAAGTGTGGTTCACGCCATCTATTATCTCGTTCAGATTCATCATTCTATCTTGGATTGTGTCCAAGTCCATATGTTGTTTCTGAAGAACATTGGACAAAGACCCCAGAATATAAAACCTAGTAAATGATTGATTTTCATCATATTTTTTATTGTACTTAATTCCTTCTAATGTTGTAAGGTTTGCATACTTCTTCTTAGTGAGTACATATCCGATGCGCTCCACAGAAAGAAATAATTCCAAATTACGGATCTAGTCCAAATAATTTGGTTCGATCAATTGATCGAACTTCAAAATCCTATTGTGCGAGTTCATAGATTTCATATCTGAGATTAAGAGTGTTCTATATTAGAACATATATATAATTTTATATTTAAATTTAAATTCCTAAATAAGGTTTTTTAATAAAATTAGTCATGCCTTTTAAACTCTAAAAGTCCATTTCCTTATTGATGAATCTGCATTTCATCATCTTTATTCATGTATTTTAGCTTAAGATCCCTTATAAAACTCCTAGAAATATCAATAAATCCATTCTTTTATTAACTAACATTCTTCTATAAATATTGTATATTTATCACTATTTTAACCTAAAATAAATAAATAATGAAATAAAGAAAAAAAATAAAGAAAATCAAGAATGTATATATGTTATAAATACTTGCTAACTCTTATCCCTAGAGAATGTCAAGACTTGACATGATCAACAAGCAATAAAGTAGATGGAGATAAGGCCCAAAACGATGAAAAATTTGAAAAATCAAGTATGTCTTGTATATATTCATTATCTGCATAATACTATCTATAATAGACATTCTTTTCTTTAATTTATTCATCACCAAATACTTTTTAAATAAAAATGATTTCTTCTTGAAAATTATGCATAAAAATATTTTGTAAATAATAAAAATAACTGCAATAAAAATCACTGTATATTGTATAAATAACAACACTCTCGAAAAACCACAAAGCTCAACTTGCAAGTTAAATATATCATCCTTCAAAACTCCGAATTCATCAAACTAACTTTCATTGTAATTCAAAATAAATAATATTTCAAATGGAGGTGGTTTTGTATAAATTAGAGTTAAGGTGTGAAATGTCGCTAATTGGGGTACTATTGTATATAATACCTATTTCTATTATGTACATTATTTAATTATTTATTTTCTTGAACATATTTGTAAATATTGTTTTCTAATTAATTGCAAATATTTTATTTGACTTATATAAAATGCAAATAAAAATCACAAAATCAAATATCAATAAAATTAAAATCATGTATACATTGTATAAGTATCACTATGTATATATTGTACATATACCTATTTATTTAACCTAATATATTACCTCCTAAATATCAAATAAAAATTTCATTAAAACCCTTGTAAAATATTGTAGATTAATAAAATATTAAATCATGTATATTTAAATAAATAGTTAATTAAAAGTCAAAACCTTGTATATATAGGTACGCATACCTTAAAATAACACCTGGTATTTATTTTCACACATGTATATAACATATTTAATTAATTAAAAATCTCCTAAATTAACTTTATTTTATACTTAACATTTTTATTAATTTATTGAATTTTTTAAATTCATTTTCGATTTTTAATTCATTTATTTACTTTTTATTGCTTTTTTGTCATCTAGCCTATTTTGATGTTTTCCTCCGTGCGTTCTGATTGGTAATCCCGAGTCTGTTGAACTGGGTCAACTCCTCATGCCACACCTTTTATCCTTTCATCTCTCGTGCCACCTATTCTTCACAGATTTTCCCTCGTGCTGCAGTCTCTAACAACCCTTGCGTTCTTCTCCTATTTTCTAGCCCAATTAACCCTTCCCATCGCCAACCCTTCAAATCCTAAGATCATGCCTCGATCCTTACGTAATTTGAATAAAAAACACACCAGAGTCACTTCCTATTTATACTTCTTGATTCTTTGATGTGTGAGTTGATCAGTTTTCATTGATTTTTTTGCCAACGATTGACCTATGGAGATGGCTATGGTGACAGGGTGGCTGCTCCTCGATTTGTAGTGTGAGAGATTGAGTGAAGAACAAGATTCACCACAATCACTAGAGCTCCGTCAGGATTGTAGAGCTTCTATGCCTGACGCATCGAATCGAGGCGAAAACCTCCCCTCTTTCCATCCTTAGGTTGATTAGGTAAATTTCTTTCGAATTTTTCTTTCATTTTGCTTTGTTTCTCCGGTTAGTCCCTAGACTTTATCCTTCTGTTCATCCTCTGATCCGAAAGATCGGAGGTGTTCTGTCATTAATAAATCACTCCGACTATGCCAACACATTCATCTCGACGTTCTTCATCTCTTCCACTATTTGACCTTCCTTAGATCATCACGGATATGAGGATTGACATCCTTTCTGGCCACCATTACCGGATGTCCTCACTCCCTTCATCATTTCCAACCTTTTATGCCTCAATAAGTCTGTCGGAGCATCTCCTCTGAGTTTGTGTTTGATTGCAGGTAGTACGGGTGCATTTGAGAGCGTGAACCAACATATGCAGGTCCACCTTGAACAAACCACATTCTGTCTTCCAGATCTTGCTTGGGTCGTTTCCGACTGCCGTGAAAGCCTTGGATCAATAAAGGGGAAGCATATGAGCAAACTACACCATTCAGGAGTTTTCATGGACGAAGATCGGCTGAGCATTGGCTGATCGTAGTTCAATGCTAACAACCTTCTTCCCAGTTCTTCCTGGTGTCTTCTCGTCCGCACGATTAAGAACGAGCATCCAGATCGGATCGAGGCCGTTGAAAAATCCCCAAAAGCTAGATGTGGATCGAAACCTGTCGATCAAATCTCATCCATCCACTTACGTGTCAATCTCAACATCCGATCCGTAGATCTGCACCATCCAACTATCCAAGGTGACACATATTTTAAGGGTAAAATTACACTGAACCCTTGCATTTATTTATATTGCAAATAAGTCATGTAAGGACATGTGTCTGTTTGTCTTTTATTGAACTTTGTATTATTATCCCTTGTTTTTATTTTATTTACATTCAATTCATGTTTGAACTTCAGAGCGTGCCTTGCATGTGATCTTTGGTTAAATTGTAATGAATAGCCTGTAGTTTTTATGTTATTAAGTGGCCCCTTAAAATAAAATATTTTCATTTTGGTCCTTTCCAATGAAGCTCACGTGCCTAAGGATGTGGTTTTGTGGACATTTTATGTATTTATCCTGGACCCTTTATATGTGTTAACATTCAGTCTGCAACTATAAATATTTGCATATATACCCTTGTAAACCTGCATATTATTTTGCATGTTAAAAATCAAATAAAAATTAGCAAACACCTTTAAAAATTCTAGAAAAATCATGTTATGCTTCTGTTAAGTACATCTTTCATCCATAATTTTTATTTCACATTTTCATAATTTTTATTATTTTAATAATGCAAAAACATCATAAAAATTCCCTATTTGGATTTAAAAATCAATAAAAAATATAAAAACTTTCTCAAAAATTCTAAAAAAAATCCTGTCTATTTATTTTCATCACTTTTAATTTATGTACCATTTTAAAATTTTTATTCCTGATAACAACCAAAAAAACTTATAAAATACTCAAAATCTTAAAAAATGAATAGAAATTCATAAAATTCCAAAAATATTATAAAAAACCTATCTGGAATATATAAAAAATCTATTTCTTCTTGTATATATTTCATCTATTTTTGATCTTATTTGTTATTTTCAAAATCCAAAACATTCACTTTGTGTCCTATTTTCTTTATTTTCTATTTTTGATTTTTTAAGGCCTTAAAAAATTCAATTTTTTTTGAAAAATCCCAAAAACATAAAAAATGGTCAACTAATCATGTTTTAAATTTCTGTGTATTTTTATCACTTTGTAAAAATCCCAAAGTTGTCTTTTTTCTTTCTTTTATAGTAACATCTTTTATTCATTTCTATTTTAAATACTTTAAAAATAAAAAACTTTTAGAAAATTAAAATCATAAAAAATATAAAATTAGAAAACTAAATAAAACAATATAAAATTAAAAATTCCTAAAAAATAAAAAAATACAAAACCAAGGGAAGTGTGCATAGAAATTCCTTCTTTATTTCATTGATTCTTTTATTGATTTAATAACCGTCAGGATTTTTGTAGCCTACCTGAGTTCTTTCGTCTATACAAGTAAAAATATCACTCATAGTTGTTGTGCTTGCATTCTTTCTTATTATTTGTTGGCTTGAGTTGCGTACAAAATACACATATTTTTGTTTAACACTTCATTGGGTTTCGACGACCACAATTTACTTATGTATAATTCCATTAAATAAAAACCCAAAAAGCTGTGTTCAACAAATGGCACCGTTGCCGGGGTGGCACGACCAAGGTAGTTAGGTTTTTCTCTTGACATGCTATTGTTAGTTGTAGATACCTATTTTTCTCTTTCTAGATTTTTCTATATTTTGTACCATTTATTTGATTGTTTATGTTGCTATCACATATTGTTTGTCCATATTTTTGTCATTTATTTCTTCATTTATTTTTCATATATTCTTGTGTATAATTTTATTTTATTTTTGTTCATATTGTTATAACTTTGTCCCTTAGACATTCTTGTGTTTCCTCTTTTTTGCGAGTGCCGATGAGTGAGGGCGACATTCTTAGGAGTGACGGTACGACCAAGTGAAGTAGAGGTGACTTGTTTCTTCATCAAGTTGCAAGAGAGCATAGGAGGATGAGAAGAATATTTGGAGATGTCCAATCACTTGCAACATTTTTTACATAGACATTTTTTGTTTAATTTAGCACTATTTTTATTCATTCATTATTCTTGTAAAAACTTGTAAATAATTATTTGGCATTTTCCTCTTTCTATGTTTTCTAAAAGGCCACTATATACCTTGTGTGTGCAGGGTTTGTTTCACCAAGTGTTGGTGCACTTAGGGGTCCTTACCGGGGTTGGTTTTTGTTTTCATCGACTTTCACTTTATTTGTTTTATCGTGGTTTTGTGTGCTTGAGCCCTTAGAAGTAGGTTTATTATCTTGCTTGAGCTAGGTAAATGGTCAGGTCCAAAGCCCCAAAGCAAGAATTTATGTACCTATAAAATAAAGTGTAGCTTGGACTTAGTAAAATTAACATGTTCATATCCGTTAAAAAAGTTATTGCTTGAACGGTTCTCGTGCATCATTTAGGTGAGTTTATTTTCTATCTTTTATTTTATGTGTGAATCACCCAGATTGTAGAGTGCTAGCGACAAGGTACACATCCTCTATCTCCTACATGCATCATTGATTTTTCTCACGGATTGGCCTTTCTGAATTCCTTCCCCGTTTTTATTCACATAATATCAAAAGGAAACTGGAAAATTTGGCAGATGATTTATTTGAAAAAATCTCAAAAAAGTTACAATGGTATAAAGTCTGGACAAGTAGAGAAAACTCGACCCTAAAACAAAAAGTAAGGACAAAATCATTGTTTTTGGGAGAGTAACCCCCTCATTATTTACATGTACTTTCCTCCAGACAAAGTGGATGGGCATGTACCATAAGGATGGAGCCCAAATACTTGGACTTGTGCCTTAAGTACCTGTACGTCACTTTTCGGTATGTAGTTTCAACTGTAAGCACTTGCCTCCGACCATAAAAAATCATTTTGGTGTGCTAATCCTCTTATATCCCTTTGGTCCTGATATTGAAACCGACAACCCAAGAAGGTGGTATCACTGTTTGGGGGAGGTCTGCGTATGCATGCTGGATGATAGAGGTAACTCACCTTGTATGTTTGGTAGTAAGCGACTTCTTCTAAATTCACTAAACTTGAAAAAAAAGATAAAAGATCGAACTCTTACGATCTTCACTTGTTTCCAATTGGTGAATCGGGGTTTGTATTGTGTTTGTTTGATAGTGTAAAGATTCTTCTACGTTCTTTCCGCCTTTTCTCATCCTCTTCTTGTGTTGACCTTTACATTCTCGCATCTTTTCTCTTAATTTGAAGATGTTGGATTGGTGCATTTCTCGTTCGGACTTTGCGAACTCATTTCACATTCTAAACCACTTATCTTCTAATAGGGAAGACTGACTTCCTGGTATTCCTCTTTCTCCACTTCACCATTCACCTCATCGATCAATCGATTGTTCAATATTTATTCTAATCTTGAACTATCGTTTGATACTCTGCCATTCTTGAGGACAAATTCAATGCCATGTACATTTTCAAAAAACGAGACAATGCACTTGATGCCTTCGAAAGGCAAAGGTCGCATGGCTGAGTAGAGCAAGATCAATAGCATGATGTTAGTCTCCTTATAAGCCATTCAGGTACAATTGACTGAACAGGCTGACATCCATGCCAAATTGAGAGACATGATCTTAGAGCTGAGGCAGGATAGACAAGAGAGGAGAGAGGAGAATAGAAACCTTGGAGGAGGTGGGAATGGGGAGATGTTTGTTGGAAGATTCATTGTAACCAATCCGATCAAGATCAATTATCTTATCTTGTTGGTTATGGTCAATCAAAATAATTATCTTTATTAAACATTTCACAGATTTTTAACAATTAATTGTTCCATGAGATTAACCATTAATCTCCATGAATTATTTGAATGACAATCACAAGATTCTTGTTTAAAATTGTTAAGCTTCCAATAGTGACACATGTTTACTAAAACTAACAAATCTTGAGCAAATGAACTCCAAACCAAGCAAACTAATTTTTTTTATTTGTCAATTTGATTTGCAACAGAATTCAAGTGATAGACATACATTTACATGCATTTTGAAAATCATGGTTATCTCTTGATTACGTTTTAAAATATCATTCCCATAACAGTGGATACATGTCCACAAAAACAACCATAACTTTAGTAAACGAATTGCAAATAATTTTTTGGGGAACACAATTCAAGTGTTAAACTCACATTTTAAGGTACTTAAACAGGGCTAAGAATCACACAAAATAGGATTGCGTGAACAAAATGCGATGAAACTTCACACAACAAAAAAAATGCAAATGTCATCTAAGGTTAATGGATCATATCTGAAACCGCTGACCTATGGCCCACCTGAAGAATACTCAAATATCCTTAATGGCATCACAAAAGCATGAAGATTACATCTTATTCGATCGCGAGCGACTAGTCGTACTGGTTGATAGGGGAAACTGAATTTAAAATTTTTTATGCCATGAAACCGCATGATCTGAGAACACTTCTCATATCGTTTCGTATAAACCACATGCATGTATTATGGTTACCTCTTAAAACACGGTTGCAATCGAGTCTATAAAGTAAGAGACCTCATGTCTCTAGTATGATCCGACGAAGGAGATGCTTGCGAGCGCGTTGATGAAACGCGTGCTCCTCACAATCCATGTTTATGATCAAAGCTTGATCTAATATCACAAGTCCGACAACTTCTTCGTGAGCGAGGCCCACCGAAGTAGACGAAGATCCACGAGCTATCGATCTGCCAGCATAATGACAATGTGGTGGATATGAGGATCTCTAGGTCAACAAGTGGACGACCACGTTGCTGAGAAAGAGAGGGGACAACCACGAGAAATTAGAGAAAGAGAGATTTTGTTGTATTGCACATTGTGTCAATAAAAGTATTGGGCTACCCTTCTGTTTATACTATTTTGGATGTCCATGGATGACAATCCATGTACTCACAAATTCAATGGTTGAGATTGATTTGTGCTTGCAATAAATGGCCATGATATTGTTGTGTTTTAATTACAAATAAAAAATAGTTTTAAAAAATTATATATATTTTATTATATTCAATAAATTTAAAATTAATTAAATTAACTCATATGGAATTATATGGAAAGGAGTGTGGCCAACTTCCATACATAGACATCATTGATATATTTTCTTGGTGTTTGTCCATACCATGTATGGTAAGGTGGCCATCTCCTTCCAGTTTGGTGAGATCTCATATCTCACCAAATAATCCACATATGCAACAACTACTATTGCAAAATCATTCACCAAAATATTCTTGAATTATTTTGTGATAATTTCAATCATGCCATTGATAAATTGTGAATCATATTCACACATGCAAAATAACATGTAAATTGCATTTACAATTAATTATTGAATGTGAATCGAATTCACATCAACTATTAATTCGTAAATACCAATTACAATTATCTCTATATAATATATTATAATATGGATAGTGCTATCCACATTAAACATATCCTTGATAATTAAAACACATTTAATCATCTCAGATGTCCATTCTCATTAGCACGGATAATATGAATCAAATTCACATCATTCATAATAATTAAATCACATTTAATTATCCATTTCACTCAATGCTCAGATACAATATCAACAATGGAATTATTCTTGTATCTCTTTTAAGAATAATGCATTCTCTCCGCGGATACTTGGAGATAAGGACATGGCGACTGTATGTTCTATGTATAGTGACTATGTATGTTGAGATCATATCTCAAATCTAGATCTCGGGGACCTCCCATTGATGTTTGATTAAATCAAAGTCATAGTTCTAATCTTCGCATTGTATCTGAATCACATTCAGATTAATGTCCAACATTTAGACTAAGATCAAATCACTTCTCTATAATAGGAGTCACTAAAATCCAGACATGTTTCATCGTTCCCTTGGAATGGAAGCGTCATGGTTATAGATGTGTTTATGATCACAACACCCTCAAGTATTCCTAATTCCTGTATGTCCTGCATACTGGAAGACCTAAAATAAACCCAAAGTTTTAGATCTATTTAGATTGTCTCCATTAGGTTTTTATCATTAAGTTTCTCATTGATCATTGGGAGTCGATATCGATCATCTACTTTCCAAAAGCATATATCATACCTAGGTATTGATCATATACTTTCCAAAGGCATATATCAAACCTAAAATTCAGTCAACCTTCCAAAGCAAGAAAACCTTAGACGTAATTTGATCCCAATATCTCAAGAGTGAGCTCATGTATTCTGGAAAAGTAAATGAACCTGTACGATCACTTTGGGAGATCGTAATACTCATATGCCCTTGTATGCACACCAGCGTACCGGTGTATAGACGTTGATTAGAACATCAACCTATCATTCTGCCAAATGTGCATACTCAAACATATAGTAACACATCCGTCTCCGGTCAGAGGATGCGTGCCAATATCGTGATAGCATATGAGATAGGTCTTTGGTTATCTCAATCTTGTTATGTCATCTCTTTGACCTAACTTATCTGACACCTCCGACTCTCTATTCTTATGCAGAGGACCTACATCAAGAGGTCAGACATATATCAACCAAAATAGAAAGGATTGCCATCTCCTACTAAGGCTGGAGATCATCTTATAATAATCACTTGATGGTGCTTGATGAGTCCTCAATCTAACTCTTTAGATATTCATCTGAGCACCAATCTCTATGATTCAAAAATTGAATCAAAGATTGTATGATCATCAATATGGCCATAGTATGTAACCCTAATTGTACTAAGGGACCTATTATAGAAATTAAGTATTCTTCATTTCAGAGCAGGGAATGATATTTGCAATAACATTTATTGCATAATGGCTCATCGTGGGCTTGCATATCCAACAATAACTTCGGTTGAAAGATCGATTATCATCTCAATTGCAAAATGATCAAATCACATTATCCTGACCTGAGGCAGCTATGGTGTCTAGTTAGGGATCGTTGTCGCAAATTGCTCCGTAAGTGGTCTGTCCCATATCTTGTGTGAACTGGCCATGACAGCAGGTCCATAAAGGATAATGCTAGAAATGATCATGAGGTATTTTTTAATTATAAAAATTTGAATAATACATTATTTAAGATTATACCATCCTCAATTAAAAATCAAGATTGTTTATTGGTTGTTTAAATTGGTTTGAGATTTGATTTAATATGATTAAATAAATTATATCGAATTAAACACTCAGTTATGAATAGAGTAGTGTTTCCCTTAGAAGAATTAATTATGTGAATACAATTCATAATAGTTAATAATTTTGAATGGGATATGGAGGAACATGTAAGTGACATCCATGGGGTCTTCCATTAAGGTGAAAGATTCCGTCGCCGGGGATTGTATGTAGGAGACGCCTCTCCAAAGTGACAACTCTTGCATACAAGCGCATATGGATCGTGCTCTTTGCTTCTCGAAAGAGTAAGGCCGCATGCTTAGTGACCCCAATATCGGTTACTCATATTATTGGTGCAATATCAGATTACGCATAGCAATACTTTTCCTTTTGAAGGTTAGTTCAATTAACGACGGGTCAAAATTGCCTTAGGGGTTGTGGGGTTGGGTGTTAAAGATCGAATTGGGAAATGCAAGTTGGAATTACAAGTAGGAATGAGTTCCTGTTTCTTTTTATCTGAGTTAAAGGTTCTAATATTACTGGGATCTAACAAAGATAAGAAAGGAGATGTGGTGACACACCAAGCAACTCGGGTTAAGTAAGAAATAAATCAAAGGTCATTGTGACACAAATCACTCAGCGCAGTCAATGAGAATCATAAACCACTCAAAGATAAATCAGCTAAATGTAAGCATTCTTTCTATTTTATTTTTTGGTATAGCGACCAGGGTCGAACACAAGTAGCACGATTGAAAAAATAAGTACTCAGATTTCTAAAAGAAAAGCATTTTTAGTGGTTTTTAAATTTTCAAATTTTTAATTTTCAATAAAATTGAAAAAAACACAAAGGATAAAAACACAAACAACACTCTTTTTAAATTTTTTAAAATAGTAAAAAATATTCTGAAAACTATAATAAAAACATTTCTGGATTTTATAGGTTTTAATTTATTTTTGTTAATTTTTAAGGATTTTTTAGGTGTTTTTGTAAATTTCTAAAAATCAAACAGTGATAAAAACACAAAACAGTGCACAACTAGGAATATTTGCAAATTAAAAATATTTAAATTGCCCAAAATTCTTGGATGATATTTTTATGATAAAATAGAAATAGAAACCTACAAATAGAAAATGGATTTTTGGATTTTCTTTGATTTTAAACAAATTTAATACGATTTTGGGTGTTTTGTAAATTTTTGGCTTTTATAAAGAATTTTCAAAAAAATTAATACTAGAAGTAAAACATAACCTATTAAAAAATTTTGTGGAATTTTTAAATCATTTTTCGAATTTTGATAATTTTTAGAATGAAACATGAGACTTTTTAGTGGGTTTTAAATTTTTAATAAAAGAAAATAAAATCAAATCAACACATAACAAATTACCATAAATATTACACACTAGCAGGAGCTTTTGTTAATTTTTAGGTCAGTTTTAGAGACAATTTAATATTTATTTCATCCAATAAAATAAAAGGAATTAAGAACAATTCACAGGGACCCAAATGTAAATAAGACAAGTTTCAGGGCCAATCATAACACAATATAAAACTCGAGGGCCAATGATGAATTTTGTCCAAGAAAGTTATGCGCTTCATGTGATCCAGACTCATAGGGGCATAAATACAAATCTCAAAACATTTCATTCATTGCATGACAACATTAAAGTTTAGGAAATAAACTACAAATATCCCACATTGTCACATGGGGATGCACTTGAAACCAACCAAACTGGATTAAAATGCAAATAAATAAAGTGTAGTGGTCTAACTACAAATGTTCTTAACTAACTATTACATTTATTATACTTAATGAAAAAGACATAAAAGAGCAGGGGAACAAGTGAAATATACCCGGTAGGGGCACATAGCACGTGGGTAGAAGGCCTACAAGCGTCAGGATGAGATGCTAAAGAAGGGCTCAGATCAGATCTGGGGTGGGACTCTAGATGGAGCGGCTATGAGGATGGATGGAAGAACAAGTGCCCGAAGAATTTTGTCTGAGCATGGAGGAAGATCCATAACTTCAATGAAGATGTTGAGGAGTCCAACATGATCGTGGAAGCACTCCGCATCGAGTGGCAGCTCATATGGGAAGGTGATCGGTTGGATGAGTAGGACGGTGGTCCTCCACCTACAGTTGCTCCGCCTGAGCAGTTGGGGTACAACTCGGGACTCTTCACGTGCGAGGATACCTACAAGGGAAACTAGGACTTGGGGGCGTATCTCCGGTCCTATTATTGCTTAGAAAACGTCAAGAAATGAGGGGGATTGGGTGCTCGATCTCCGGTGAATATGGAGGAAGGAGATCCGTCCCTAATCTCGCTCTAAGGAGCAAGCCTAAGGGGGAGAGGTTGTGTAGGAAGGATGACAGTGAGTCGCATGGTCGATCTATGCGGGTGAAGGTGGGTAACAGGGCTCCAGACCCAGTGGTCAATGCAAAGGAACCGACGATCATGGAAATAGGAAGTTCCAATCAAAAGAGAAAATACAGGTCATATGGGTGATACCTAAAGGGTATGATAAATGCAGGGACTCCAGGTGAGGGGAACAGTGAGGGTTAGAGCCTCAATCCTACTGCGGCAGGTAGAAGAGGCTTCATGCGATGGAGCTCCGTCCACGCTGTGAGCTGCGAGCCTCCAAGCATCTCCGACAGGTCCTAAGCTATTCTCCAGATGTTGGAAATGCGAGCCCATGGAGAGCCATTATGCAATAAATGTTATTGCGAATATCATTCCCTGATCTGAAATGAAGAATAAATAATTTGCATAATAGGTCCCTTAGTATAATTAGCGTTATGTACCATGGCCATCTTGATGATCATACAGTTGTTGATTCAATTATTGAATCATAGAGGTTGGTGCTTGGATGAATATCTAAAGAGTTAGATTGAGGACTCATCAAGCACTGTCAAATGATTATTAAGAGATGATCTCCAGCCTGAGAAGGAGATGGCAATCCTTTCTCTAAAGGCTGATATCTAACCGACCTCTTGATGCAGGTCCTCTGCATAGGAATAGAGATTCGGAGGTGTTAGATAAGTTAGGTCAAAGAGTTGACTTAACGAGATTGAGATAACCAAAGTCCTATGTCATATGCTGTCATGATATAGGCACTCATCCTCTGACCAGAGATAGATGTGTTACTATATGTCTGATTATGTACTTTTGGCAGACCAATAGGTTGATGACCTAATCAAGGTCTATACACCGGCGCGATGGTTTGCATATAAGGGCATATGAGTAATACGATCCCTCAAAGGGATCATACAGATTCATTACTAAACTGGAAGACATGAGATCACTCATGAGATATTGGGAAGAATCAAATTCCGTGCATGGTCGTCTCGCTTTGGAAGCTTGACTGAATTTGTAGGTTTGATATACTTTTGGAAAGTATATGATCAAGACCTAGGTATGATATATGCTTTTGGAAAGTATATGATCGATACCGACTCCCAATGATCGAATGCGAAACTTAATGATAAAACTCTGAAGTAGACAACACAAAATTGATCTTATACTTCAGGTTTATTCTGAGTCATCCAGTATGCAGGATGTACATGTATTGGGAATACCTGAGGGTGATGTGATCATAAACGATTGTATAACCATGACGCTTCCATTCATAGGGAGTGATGAAACGGGTCTGGATTTTAGTGACTCCTCTCAGTAGAGAAGTAATTTGATCTTAGTCCAATTGTTGGACATTGGTCTGAATGTGATTCAGATGTAATGAGAAGATTAGATTTGCGGTCTTGATTTAATCAAGCATCTATGGGAGGCTCGAGATCTGGATTTGAGATGTGATCTCAATATCCAAGTCACGTGGAACAATACAATCACCCTGTCTTTATCTCCAAGTATTCACGAAGAAAGCGCATTACCCTTGAAAGAGTTCGTGGATAATTCTATTGTTGAAATATGTATCCGAGCATTGAGAAAATGGATAATTAAATGTGATTTAATTATCATGAATAATATGAATTTGATTCATATTATAAGGAGACTTATCTTAGATAATTAAATGTGATTTAATTTTCAAAGACGTGAATAATGTGAATGTGATTCATATTATTCGTGCACGCGAGAATAGAGATCCAAGATGATTAAATGTGATTTAATTATCATGGATATGAATAATGTGGATAGCACTATCCATATTATTCATAATATATTATAAATGTGGTTTATAATGTATTAGAGAGAGCTAATTATAATTTATATTTGTTAATTAATTATTGATGTGTATTGGATACACATTGTGTAATTAATTGAAAATGTAAATTATATTTTGTTTTGGGTTGTGAATGTGATTAACAAATTTCCAATGGCAAGATTGTAATATTCTCAAAATTAATTATGAATTATTTTTGAAGAATAAATCACAATAAAAGTTGTTGGAAATTATGGGAGAAATTCATGGAGATATGCAATCTCATGAGATTGCATGAGATTGCCTCCACCATCAGGACATGGTGGACGGCTACACATTCCCACAAGGAATGTGGTAGCCGTCCCTCCCTTTCCTTATGGGGAGTAATCTTCATGCTAATTTCTCTGTAATTGCTTGATCTAATTTAGGATTGAATCATATTTGGTATATCAAATATATTTGATTTAAATTAGATTATTAGTTGTTGGTTTTTACCTACAACAATCTTGACCATTGTATTAGACATAAATCAATCTCATCTATTGATTTTATATGTCCCATGGATTGAGATCCATGGATCCCAAAACCCTATAAATAGAGAGGCAAACCATGCTCTCAAGGGCTATGCTTTGGAAGCACATCTCTCTCTCTCTTTCTCTCTACATACCTACTCTCTCTCCATCTCATATGGCCGTCCACCATGGATGCTCTAGAGGGAGTCTCCATCGTCGCAACGTTGTCGTTATGCTGCCCGATCGTTTTCTCGTGGATCTCTGTCTCCTTCAGTGTGCCTCGCTCGTGGAGAAGACGTTGGATCTCGTGTGTCGAGATCAGGAGATCCGTCGCTTGGATCATCAACATGGATTGCGAGAAGCACGCGATTCATCCCCACGCTCGCAAGCGTCTCCTCTGTCGGATTGGACTTGAGACCAGAGGTCTCTTCATTTAGAGACTCGATCGCAACCACGCTTCAAGAGGTAATCCTATTACTTTTTTGTGGTCTAGACGAAACGATCTGAGAACTATTCTTGGATCATGTGGTTTCGTCGCATGATTTTTTTTTAAATTCCGCTGCATAGAACAACTAGCGCGACTAGTCGTTCCTCGTCGTATTCGATACGATGCTTACTCTTCCGTGATGCGCTTGAGGATATAACCATATCCTTCACAAGATGGTTGTCACTTCACTGAATATAGCTAGGAAGGAATAGTGGTGCAAGGGCAAGCTAAGGAGCTGGAGGAGCGGAAGAGACAATATATAATATGTCGAGGGTCTGGAAAGATCAATATGTGGAGCAAAACCCTGAGCAGATCCGGCAGTGCCTCGGGATCTGCGAGGATCACGGATCCTTGGAGCACAGTCGGGTGTTGGAATCGAGGCAAAAGGAGGTCATGTGTGATTGGGAAAAATCCGAAAAGAAGCTCCAATGATGCGATGGAAGACCCGACCCAGCTAGGTAGAGATGTTGACCATGGTCAACAATCCTATGTTGCACAATCAGAAATTAGAATTTACAAAAATAAAAGGAAAATGAATATAAAATAGTAAATGATTTTAAAATAAAAAGTGTATAATATAAAAATATTTATTATTTTATAAAATATTTTTCTGTGATTTTTAATTATTTTTATGAAAAAAAGATAAGGTATATATAGTATACTATGTTATGTACATGTATGTTATACCTATGTATTAGGTACAAGTATTTTTATTTTATGATTTTTACAAAAAAATCTTTTTATTATATATTTAATTTACTTAGACAATAATTTTATGAGTAAAACTTAATTTTTTATTTTTATAATTTAAGTAAGGTTGTAAAATAAATTGGTATTTTATTATATACACGTGTCTTTTGTATAAGGAATTGTTTATATTTATTTTTATTTTGTTTTTCTAATTTTTATTTTATTTGCATATTACTTTTAGGGCTATATACAAGTGTGCAAAAAGAACGGGATATTCGTATTTTATCAAAAATTAATAAATAAATATTTTGTACAAGATAGGTGGTATGTACAATACATAGTGCACCCTTATCTTTGTCTACTTATTTTTTTTACAATCAGGTCAAAATTTGACCTTCTCTTAGGGTTTGGGTCACTTTGTATTTATTCTAAATACATCCTATTTTTTCTTTTCTCTTTATTTTTTTGGTAAATAAATGCTAATTATGAGATATTAATAATGAGATGAACAATGTTAAGTTATTGTATTTACAAGTGTTTATAGATGGTTTTGCTAAAAGAAAGAGCTAAAATAAAAGAATAAATAATGAGAACCGTAGATTCATCACCCCTATACTTTACCTTTGCTAGTCCCTTAGCAAGCAATTATTTTAAAATGAAGTGAAAAAGAAGAGAAGAAAAGAAAAAAGAACCAAGGTTGATTATTAAACTTATCTTCATTAAATTGGAGTATGGAGCTCAGTCAGACCTTTGGATTAGTAGTTTGGCGGAACCTTATTAAGACATGGGTTTAAGACTAAACAACCTCAAGTTACACGGTTCTATGGTCAGGACTCCTTAATAACTGAGTCAGAACAAGTCTACATACGCAAACTCTATGACTATGCATCTTTCCTTGTACCGTGTAAGTGATATGTAGCTCCCCAGCTCAGACATGGTAAAGAAACAACCTCCCTCAACAAGGTAATTCTGATGCCCCAGTCTAGTAACTCTTTCCTCGAGGAGCGGGTATTCCCTTCTAAGTTCAAGTTCAATCAGCTCAAAAAGAGGGGGAAAGAAAAGAATGGACCATTACCAGTGTAGCAACGTATCCCATGGAGTAAAGCCAGTGTAGCTAAGTCTCCCGCTGCAAGCTTCCATGAGATGGGAAGGTGAAATACATAAGCTTTGCTTATTTACTATGTACACTCCGACAGGCATTTTATTTTCAATCAGGCATGTCCCCCTTTTTTGGAGTTTTTCATATTTTTGCACTTTTTTTGATGTGCATATATAAAACATATTTACATGGTGCAACATATACACAAGGAGTTATTGATCCAGTAGACTATCCCTCTTTTAAAGCCTTATTGTAACCCACAAACTCATGTCTTTAGACCTCAATGCCACTAGAATGGGTTGAGGCGCACATCCCTCCCTAGCGGAAGATGAGAGGTTCCGGCAAACAGTACTACCCTCGTATGCTACCCCAAGCCAAAGGATTCCTCCTCCTCACCACCTCATACATGTTGAGCTACGTGTAAGGTATGTGTCTAAGTCAAGCCATTGTCTCCGAGAGTCATGCGTGCATTGTTAGGTGTTTTACTTAGATGCATCAAGATGACATGTGAACATAGCCTAGTGGGCTGTAAATGTTATTTACAAATAGCTCTCTCTTATATATTATAAATCACTTTTATAATATATATGAGTAATATGGATAGTGCCATCCACATTATTCACATCCATGATAATTAAATCTTATTTAATTGTCTTGGATCTCTATTCTCTTGTGCCCAAATAATATGAATCACATTCTTGTTATTCACATCTTTGATAATAAAATCACATTTAGTTATCTTAGATAACTCTCCCTATAATATGAATCAAATTCATATTATTCATGATAATTAAATCACATTAAACTATCCATTTCTCAATGCTCGGATACATTATCAATAATGAAATTATCCTTGAACTCTTTCAAGGATCATACGCTTTCTCCACGTATACTTGGAGATAAGGACAGGACGATTATACATTCCACGTATAGTGACTTGGATAAGGTGATCGAATCTCAAATCCAGATCTTACGGACCTCTCATAGATGTTTGATTAAATCAAAACCGTAAATCTAATCTTTTCATTGCATCTAAATCACATTCAAATCACGTCATACATTTGGACCAAGATCAGATTACTTCTCTATTGAGAGGAGTCACTAAAATCCAAGCCCATTTCATCATTCCCAAGGAATTGAAGCATCATGGCTATACAACATTTATGATCACATCACCCTTAGGTATTCCTAATACCTATACATCTAGTACACTGTAGAATAAACCCAAAGTTTTAGATCTATTTATACTATCTCCTTCAGGGTTTTATCATTAAGTTTCTCATTCGATCATTGGGAGTTGGTATCGACCATATACATTCCAAAAGCATATATCATACATTGGTATTGATCATATACTTTCCAAAAGTATATACAAAATTTACAAGTTCAGTCAACCTTCCAAAGCGAGACGACCGTGCACGGAATTTGATTCCCAATATGTCACGAGTGAGCTCATGTCTTCTAGTTTATTAAATGAACCTGTATGATCCCTTTGAGAGATCGTATTACACATTTGCCCTTATATGCATGGCAACGCACTGGTGTATAGACCATACTTAGGCCATCAACCTATCAGTCTGCAAATGTACATACTCAGACATATAGCAATACATCTGTCTCCGGTCAGAATCATGATAGCATATGATATAGGCTTTTTGTTATCTCGATCTCATCAAGTCAACTCTTTGACCTAACTAATCTGACACCACCAAATTTCTATTCCTATGTAGAGGACCTACATCAAGAGATCAGTCAGATAACAACCAAAATAGAAAGGATTGCCATATCCTACTCTGGCTGGAGATCGTCTCTTAATAATCATTTGATAGAGTCATCAATCTAACTCTTTAGATATTCATCCAAGCATTAGCCTCTATGATTCGACAATTGAATCAAAAATTGTATGATCATTAAGATAACCATGGTAATAACCTTAATAGTACTAAGGGACCTATTATACAAATTAGTTATTCTTCATTTCAGATCAGGGAATGCTATTTGTAATACCATTTATTGCATAATGGCTTGCTGTGGGATCGCATGTCCAACTATCTCCCACTACCCAAATTGTCGTTATTGGGCTAATATTTAAACCCACACTCTTGTGACAATCATGGGATATTTAGAAAAATGGCTATGTAAGTTGATTAATCACTTTGTTCCCGAGAGACTATGCGAAGTCCTTTTATGACACTTGCATATCTCATAGTAACAGTGTTCGCATCCAATGCGAATGTTGTATCTTATGCAACCAATACTGAATCTTATCAATTATGGTTTCTTTAACACTACAATTCAATTAACTTTATAACCAATATGTAAATTCAATTATCCTTATTAGAATTCTATCATCCAGTCTTATGTCTTATGAGGCATATGCAGTAAAGAACTTTTTAGACAATGATTTAGCATCAATCCTTGGACATATGTCTGTTGATGAGATCAACAGACTATTAAGAGTTGAAACTTTAGACCGTCTGAAATTTCAAATCTTACATACTTCTCTGCATTTTGTATTCAAAGTAGAAAGTATCCAATGCACTCTTCTCTGGGAATGGTGTAAGATGCCAAGGTATTAAAGATCAATACATATTGATGTATGTGGATCATCTAAATCATAATGAACATTAATGATATGTGATATCCATTGATGATTATTTATGATATGAGACTTCTTCTCTTCTCCTTAGAAACCCTTGAAATGTTCAAAGATTTCACAATTTTGGTTTAGAACCAAAGTCCGAAGATGAAATTAATTTGATCTAACCCATGTAGCAAGTAACCATTAGACAAATTCATGGAATGCCTTTTTAAGAAAGTAATATCATCCCAGTCTCAATCCTCCTAATACACCTAAACTCCATAGAGTTGTAGAGAGATACAATTGGATCATTCATGACATGATTCGATCAACGATGAATCTCAGCATAATTATCTCTCAATGTTCTGATATATATATAGTACAGAGTACAATATATATTCTTAATAATATTCCATGCAAATCATACCCGAACATCCTCACAAGCTATGATTTGGAACCCAGCCTAGTGTTGGACACTTGAGGATTTAGGGTTGCTTGGTCCATATCTTTGTCATGGATGTAAGTAAGCTGGAATCTAGCACCAGAGAGTACTACTTCATTAGGAAAATAAAGGATGGTATTGGATACCTACTTTATGACCTTGAGATTCTTAAAAGATTATATATATGAGAATGTGATTCTTAGAGGATGACTTTCTTGAGAATCAAGATGTAAATGAAGTGAAGGAACTCATTTAATCTTGAGAGGATAATGAGGCTTCTGAAATCAGAAACTAAAAGGACAATCAAGATGAAACACTAATACCTCTTCAAATGGGTTTGAGGATGGATTCCATGTGACAGTTAAGTCTGACAATAATCTGACTCATATGATGAAGCTTCTAACGATCATGTCATGGAAAGATGGATGTTAGCAATAAAGTCTAAAGTAGAATTCATATATATGTGTTGTATATGGACCCTCGAGGATCCACCTATAACGGTAAAACCTATTAGGTGTAAATGAATCTTCAAGAGAAAGAGGGAACCTGATGAGAGGGTAGAGACCTTCAAAGCGTGGCTCGTATCCACAAGAGACACATGAAGAGAACACATCGCTTGCGATGAGACTTGCTTTCCACTGACCATGCTTAAATTCATCAGATTATTGCTAACTATAGATATACAACTTGACTATGACATCTTCAAGATCTGAGTCAAGATTGCATTACTCCATATCTCTCCGAGGATATTCATATGAAGTAGCTCCAGTGCTTTATAGTTGAGGAAGGAAAGATGTGCAAGCTAAAGGAACTCCATCTATGGAATCAGATAAGCTTCTTGTTGTTGGAACATTAGATTTAACGAAAATATAAATGTTATGATTTCGGATAAAATCTTGATTAACCATGTGAAGCTTAGTGGGAGTTCCATTGTGTTCATCGTGCTAAATGTAGATGATATCCTAATCATCTGGAATGATATAAGGATGATAAAAATGTTTTATAATATGGTAGATCCATACTTTGAGATAAGATACCTTAGTTATGAAGCTGTTCAGAAGAGAATAGAAGAGGGTATTGGGACCGTCACATTAATGGTATACCTTGGACATGTTCCATTTTCTGGAAAATTCCAAGAAAGGCTTCTTTCCCATAAGATATGGTATTTGCATATCTAAAGAGATAGTACCTCAAAGAGTTGAGGATGTGAATGCCAATGCTACATGCTCTAGTGCATTAGCTATGGGAAGATATGTGTATGCTAGATGTGTACAAAAGCTAGATGTTTGTCATGCAGTGGGAGTAGTAAATTGTTACTAATCCTAATATGAAGATAAAACACTTAGTTGCAGTAATAACAATATCTTCAAAGATGACAATTTTTTGAGATAGTGATCTCAAAGTCGTATCTTCAAGAACTTAAGACTTAATAGATAATAATATGAGGAACCGATATTGGGGTCACTACACATACAGCCTTACTCTTTCGAGAAGCAAAGAGCTCGATCCAGATGCGCTTGTATGTAGGAGCTGTCAACTTCTGACAGGAGTCTCTGACATACAATCCCTGGCGACGAAACCCTTCACCATGATGGGAGACCATGGATGTCACTTACATTATCCTCTATATCATGTGCAAATTCTAATCAATTATTATAAATCATATTCGCATAATTAATTCTTCCAAGGGAAATACTACTCTATTCATAATAGAGAGTTTAATTTTAATTAGATCAAATTAATCTAATCATATTAAATCAATTATCAATCTAATAAATCAACAAATAAATTTTGATTATTACTTGAATGGTGGAATAATCTCAAAATACATATTATTCGAATTTTAATAACTAGAAAAATACATCATGATCACTTCAAGCATTATCCTTTCCTTAACCATTGTCACGGCCAGTACCGATGGGAGTTGGACAAACCGCTCACGAAGCAACCTACTACCCCAACGCTCCCCAACTAGACACCGTATCTGCCTCATGTCAGGATAATATTATTTGATCATTTTGTATTTAAGATGATAATAGGTCTTTCAACCGAAGTTGTACCATATAATATTTATCAAAATCATTTTGATTATAAGGAGATTTTCTAAACAAATCCCCAATCCTATTCAAGCAACTATGTTTGTTGGAATTGTGGTAACCAATTTGTGATCAAGAACAATTATCTTATCATATTTTGTTATGGCAATGTCATTTAAAGAAATAATCATCATAAAATATTTCACTACTATTCGTCAATAATGATATTAGGAAATTAAACATTAATTTCCACTAATTTATTAAATGACAATCACATTGTTCTTGATTCAGAAAATAATTTTCAGCAATAACCCACACTTATTAAAATTAGCATATCTCAATTAAATTAAATCCAAATTAAGAAAAATAAGTTTCTTTAGTTTGATAATTTTATTTACAACAGAACCCAAGTAATTTGCATGCATTTCTAGGCGTTTCAAAACCGCAATTAACTCTTTAATTACGTAAAGATTCGCCATCCCTAAAGTAGTGGATACATGTTCACTAAAAAGATCATAACTCGAGCAATCAGATTCCAAATCACACAAACTCAAGTCCTATGATTTCCTTATTTAATGGTAAACATTATACAAGTGATAATTTCACGTTGAAACACTTTGAAAAGGGAGTAAAATCACACAAACTTGGTTGCAAGAAGAAAATACGATAAAACATCTCACAACCAAAAAATGTAAAAGTCATCTTAGTTTTATGGATCATATCCAAAATCTCTGACATATGGCTCTGATACCACTTGAAGGATATGGTAAAATCCTTAAGAACATCACGGAAGCGTGAGAATCACATCATATGCGAGTGGGAGTGAGTAGCCGAACTAGTTGCTCAGGGCAACAGAATTTAAAACATTTTGAAACAATGAAAACAGTTGATCCAAGAACACTTCTTGGATCGTTTCATCTAAATCACAAAGAAGTATTAGGTTTATCTCTTAAAGCGTGGTTGGATAAGTATCTAAACGAAGAGACCTCTGAAAAACGTCCCACCACCCTAGTTAATTTGGTCAAATTAATGCTCAAATTAATTAAGAAAGTTCGTTGCAATCGGATAATGAGAGCAGTTCAAAAACCACTTTTAATTAAAATAAGTTAATCTCGAGTGGCAATTTTTTTTACTTGGGCAAGCCCAAGGTCGAACTCAGGGAGGCAGTTGTCTCCTTAGGTAAATTATTATCAAAGTCTAAGATTTGATTTTCGGGGAAGAATTTTTTGGTCTTTTTCGGTTTTTTATGCAAGACACATGCAAGATCTAGCCAGTTTACAAGTTAATTCCAAAAGGTGATCAAATGATATCCAAAAATTACGAAACTTAGCTAGATGATGAAATTGATGAAACTAGGCTACATTATTTTTTTTTTGGAATTTTCTGACACTAAATAAAATTATTGTGAAATAAAAATGAATGCAGAGTGACTTTAACTAAATTAATTTTAATAAAAATCAAATCACAAGATTTTCGGGAATAACAATTATCCTAGATAAATCTGAAGGTGAGGAATCCAGGAAAATTATCAAACCTTAATTTTGATGTGAAATGAACCTATTAAAAATTAATTAAGGAAATCACTAAATGAATTATTTAGCCTCGGAATGCATGCAATTGAGATGGAATTTTTATGCAAGGTAAAGCTAATTATCCTAAGATCTAATGTGATTTTTGGGGTCTTTTTTGAGTCACAGAGAAACTACTATCAATTAAAAGGCGAAAATGGGAAAAATATAACAAAAATGAACCAATTAATTAATAGGAAAAATCTAATGATATAACAAAAATATGCCACATGTCACATAATGAAGAGGATAATGTAAGCTATACAATGCAATTTTCCAAACTGAAAAATGAATTAATATGAATGCGTAAATATGCGTGCAAAGACATGGGTGTAAATGCAATTACAGGAATAAAACTTGCTGAAAATAAAATGTGCTGACATGGAATAATATGCAATTATCTATAATGCAAAGGGGGTGAATGCAATTTCTGCACGGGACACGTGCTCCTCACGTGGGGTCGCCTAGCAGGGATTGGAATGTAATTTTGGAAACCTTTAGGGGCCCCAGTGCAAAATAACCCAGGACGCACGTACGGATCACGTGGGAAGTCCTAGGCTCGGTGGACTTCAGAGGCTCGGAGCGAGGCTCGGGCTGCTCTGGAGGTTCGGATCTAGCTCGGAGAAGCTTTGGGTGATCCGAGCCTAGCGGTCGGGGAGGAGGCTCGGATCGGGCGACGTGGATGGATCTGGATCGTGGGATCAAGGCTGATCCAATGGCCTCGAGATGATGACGCGTGGTATGTCTCGATCCGTTAGATCATTGATCGATCCAACGGTGATGGACTCTCTCCTGAGGTGACTACATGGACGATCAGTTACCGTTGGATCTGGATTGATCCAACGGCACCTGGAGCTCGGAGATGGCGATGACATGGTGCTATCTGGAGGCGTAGAATCTGCCTGATCCTACGGTTGCGGGGCGAGGTGACGTGGATGGCTCCTGGCCGTTCAATCAAGAGGATCGAACGGCTGCTGGCTGTCGTCCCCAATGGCCCTCCGCCTCCAGCGACGGAGCGGGCTGGGCTCCGGCGAAGCTGGCCTAGCTATGTTCCATCCTCCCGTCATCGGCGAAGGACGCTGGAGGCTCTGGCGTAGCTCGAAAGGATCGTGAAGGGGCGGTGAAGCGTCCGGCAATGTTGGCCGAGGTTGGAGGACGCTGGAGTCCACTGGCGATGGAGCTCGAAGAAGCACCGGTGAGGTCTCCGACCAATCAAGATGGAAGTACGTGCAAGGGGGTTAGAAGATAGCCGAAGCGTGTGTTGTGTCCGTGGAGTGCTGTAGAGTGAAGTGTGAGGCCTATGAAGCGGTGAGGGTGATCTGGTGGTCGAGCTCCTCTCTGGTGGCGGAGCTGGCGTCGGTGGAGGATGAAGTGCATCGTCTGAGGAAGCTAATGGTAGCACGAAGATCAGAGCTCTGATGCAGATCTCGGAGGATGCTTGGCGGAGCGAGAAGGTGCTCGTGGAGGGCGAATTAAATCGGAGAAAAAGACGGAAAAAGAAGAAGAAGATCAGGGGAGAGATGGAGGAGTCTACCTAGGGTCAGAAGCTCCGGGGGAGCTTCCAGGTCTTCGCTCAAAGGCTGGTAGGAGGACCTGAGCTTGTGCAGCATCTAGAGGAGCTGCGACACGGCAGTGGTCGGCCGTGGATATAGCCGTAGGTTTACTCGATCGTCGCTTGACCTAGGATCAAATCGCTATCACGAATCTGACGGTGGGAGCTTGGAGTCACTCTCCGTGGTGGCGGATGGGGGTGATAGTGGCCGGAGGTGGCCGATTTATAGGATGAGGGTGACGGCAGGGATGGCGAGGAGGTGGTGTTCGTGGATGTCGTGGAGCGAATCTGAGGGTTGTCATGGAGATCGAGGGGGCTGGCAAGGATGAGGGATGAGTGGGCTCCATCGTGGTGGTGTCAGTGGTAGGAGAAGGTGGTCAGCGTGGAGCTGAAAATAGAAAGGCGGCGGCCCCTTGTGCACGGTGGAGAACGTGGGCGCGGGGTGTGGGGAGGTTGACGACGACGTCTCGACCGTTGGATCTCGTGATCCAACGGTCCAGATGGAAGTGCAGATCGACGCCTGAGATCTGATCGAGGGCGCGACATCGGAGGGCTCGCACCACACCACGTGGCATGCATAGGATGCAACGCGAAGGGACATGCGAGATTAAATCTGATCTACGATCTGGGATGAGATCTGGGACTTGATCTAACGGTGGTGGAGTTAAGGCATACGTGGATATCCTCAAGCCGTTGGATTAAGAAGGGATCCTACGGCTGGCGGTGAGGGCGGATGAGTCAAAGGGAGAGGGCCACGTGGCGCAATCAGAGGGTGGCACGTGGCCATCTGTGAGTGGCTGAAGAGAAAAAATAAGATTAAAGGGAGAAGGAGGTCGAGTTTGGAAAAGCTCAAAAAATGAAAGTTGTAGATCTCGATGAGATCTACAAGTTCTTGTTGACCAAAAATGGAGATGAGGTCAAATATGATAAAAAATAAAAAAAATACAAATATACATATGTATAGTATACAAGGAGGCCCAAAAACCTAACTTTTGCCTACGAGCTCCGAATTGAATGATATTAGTCTCATTTTAAAGCTCTCTGGAAGTGTATTCATCTGAAGGTGAGTAGACCTAATTTGGAGTTGGTAAGAGAGAGATATGGACACTCTAAGGTCTAGGTGGTTTGGGGCTTTATTGGGTATTTTACAAAAGAGAACTCTGGCCTTCTTCCCTATATTATTAAGTAATGGTGTACACACTATAAGGAAGGTGTTGTTTTATTTTAGAGGGGATACAATACAAATGAATAGGTGGATATTTTACAGTGGATTTTACACAAGGAATGGCTTCTTATTTAAATGCCAAGTTGAATGCTAAGATGCATATTTTGTGGATTGATGCATGAATGCTATTTATGCAAGATAAAGGGAAATATGAATCCAAATACCCGAGGACAAGGCTCTATTTTCAACTTTAAGAGTGATGAATCACAGATTCATCAACCCCCTATACTTAAGCCTTGCTCGTTCCTGAGCAACTAAAATGAAATGCAGAGGTGAAATGATTTTGGGTTCCATACCAAGGTCATGAAGAAAAGATGAAAATGGAGCTAGACTCAACCTTTGGATTAATTGTGTGGCGGAACCTTATTGGGATCTGAATTTAAGACCTAACAGACTTCAAGTTCCACAAGTCTTCTTTTCAAGACTCCTCAATAGTCAAGTCTGAACAAATCCTCAAACGTAAATTTCTGATGACTATGATTTTTACTTATACTGTGTAAGTGAAATGTAACTCTCCACATCAGAAATGGCTCAGAACCAGTCTCCTCTAACAAGGTAACTCAAATAACCTGGTCCAATAACTCTTTCCTCGAGGAGCGGGGTATTCCCTTCTAAGTTCAAGTGCAACCAGCTCAAGAGGAGGGGGTAGAGAAAAGAATGGATGGTAGATAGTGTATCTACCTATCCCAGGATGCATGACCAATGTAGCGAAGTCATCCAGCTGCTAATATACATTCTTCAACAGGTATTTTATTTTCACTTGGACCTGTCTGATTTTTTGGAGTTTTTGCATTTTTTCATCTTTTTTTTTTCTTTTTTTTGAACTATATACAAGGTGCAGCATGTACATCAGGAGTTTTTCCTCTTGAGCCAGTAGACTATCCCTCTTTTGAAGCATTATTGCAATGCACAACATCCAGTCTTTAGACGTCAACAACACTAGACTAGGTTGAGATGCACTATCCTCCATAGAGGAGGACAGATGTCTCCACCCGTGTGCTACCCCAAGCTAAAGGATTCTACCTCCTCACCACCTCATCAATGAAGAGCTACATGCATGGTGCTTGTCCAAGTTAGGTAATTATCTAAAAGAATCATGCGTGTGTACGAGATATTCTATTTGGACTAATCAAGATGACATGTGAACATAGACTTGCTGACTCAAAGAATTAACTCACTTAACCTGAGAAATCTTAACTCCAATTCCTATAAGGTTCCTCTTAAATTAGGTTGATTAAGGTCAAATCAAGTCCTTCCTCAACATCTACTCATAACTTGGTTCAGAACCCACTAGCTTTTCACCTTGCATATGCATGATATGCAGATGCGATGCAGATGACATGCTATGTAGATGAATGAAATGCAAGACTCTTTTTTTTGAATGCGAAGATGATATGCAAGAGTAAATAAGAAGCCTATTTTTTTGTTTTTTTAATTATTTAGTATACCTCCGATGTTACAACAGTATTATACAGATTATACAAGTGTCTTCTACAAAAAATGTATCTCCAAATTTTACCCAGCCAGTAATTATTGCAAAATATATACAAAGATACGTGAAAGTACGAGCTAAAGTATATATGTAATATATACATGCCCCCTATACATAGAGTGTGCTATGTCCTCAGAGCACGGAAAGCGAGGAAAAAGACATAGCTCGTGCTAAGCGTAAGAGAGCCAAAGAGAACGAGAAATGTAAAGAAGTCATCCTGCTCCCCTATACTTAGGCTCTGGCAGCCTAAGTGTAGAAGAAGGTAAAAAAAATGGGGCAGACGAGGTCAAGAAGAGAAGTGGATGAATATACAATACGGGCATCGGTCCCCCCTATACTTAGGCTCAGGTCAGCCTAAGTATAGGATGGAAGTGAGTATGAGGACCAATGTGATCTGTATGATGTACAGAGAGTCGACTCAAGTGGCTCATCCCCCCTATACTTAGGATCTCGTCATCCTAAGTATAGTCCAAGATGGTGATCAATGAAGCTGGGATGAGTTGCAAGAGTCGCGGGGGAGAAAGGACAGAATGTACAGGAATGATTGTATATACAAGTGAGTCGGTCTGAATCTTTCAAGATGTTGTCGATAGCTAGAGCTTACTGCTGCAAGGTCTCATGCGCGACTCGAGGTGTATCTGCTGAGTCAGTTTCGCGCATGAATACAATCTCCTCAACATGGACTAACTGCTCATTGGACTTGACGAAGTGTTTCAACAGTTGTCCATTCACAAGGAATGTCGGTGCATCATATGTGAGATCTGAGATCTCGACACATCCACTATCGTGCACCGTACGGATGACAAATGGGCCTGTCCACTTGGACTTCAACTTGCCTTGGATGATCTTTAGCCTAGCATTAAACAAATATACCTTCTGTCCAGGAACAAAGGTCTTTCGTCTGATATATCTATCGTGCCAATGCTTAACCTTGTCCTTATACACCAAACTGGTGTCGTATGTGCGGTTTCTGATTTCCACAAGCTCATTCAGATCCATATCTGTCTGCTTCTGCCCAAGGTGTGTGTTCCAATTGACCTTCTTGATTGCCCATTCTGATTTATTCACTAACTTTGTGGGCAAATGGCACGGCTTTCCGAATAGCATTCGGAATGGTGAGGTTCCTTACGGTGTCTTGTAAACTGTCCTATACGCCCACAGAACATGATCCAAGATCTGAGACCAATCCTTCCTATCTGGGCGGACAAGCTTTTGTAATATAGTCTTCACCTCCTGATTCGACACCTCAGCTATACCATTGGTCTGTGGGTGGTAAGGACTAGTGACCCCGTGTTCGATGCCGTAGTCATTCAAGAGTTTCTTCACCTCCCGATTTACAAAGTGGCTACCCCCATCTGATATCATCATTTTGGCAATCCCGAACCTAGAGATGATGTGCTCTTTGATGAATTTATAGATAGTCCTGATGTCTGCGGCTCGGGTCGAGATAGCCTCCACCCACCTGGATAAGTAGTCTACCACAAGAAGGATATACTCGAATCCATGGCTAATAGAGAATGGGCCCATGAAATAGATGCCCCAGGCGTCAAAGACATCACAAATGATGATAGGATGAATCGACATCTCATCCTTGGAACCAACGGTTCCTCCCATTCTCTGGCATACTGGGCACGACTTCGCAAAGGTGATGGCATCGTGAAACAGAGTCGGCCAGTAAAAGCCACACTGAAGTACCTTCCATGCGGTCCTCTTCCCGGAGTGGTGTCCTCCTACCTCCAGGCTGTGGAATAAAGAAAGGACACTCTGGTATTCCTCATGAGGAATACACCATCTCTAGACACAATCCGGTCCTTCAAAGAAAAGGATCGGATCAACCCAATGGTAGTGTCTAGCATCCGGCTTCAGTCGGTTGATGTGGCTCTTGGGCCAACCTTCGGGAACCTTCTTGGAGACAAGATAGTTCATGATGTTGGCATACCATGGGAGTGAGTCGACAACAAAAATCGACTCATCAGGGAAAGAGTCTCGAATTGGTAAATTCTTGGAAGTATTGATATCTTTGAGACGAGAGAGATGATCGTCTACTACATTCTTCTTTCCAGGTTTATCACGGATATCCAAATCAAACTCTTGGATAAGAAAAATCCACCGAAGAAGATGTGCCTTCACGTCCTTCTTTTCCATCAAGTATCGTAGCGTCTTGTGGTCAGTGAACACGATTACCTTGGATCCAATTAAATGAGATCTGAACTTGTCCAAGGCAAACACTACCGCAAGCATCTCCTTTTCCGTAACTGTATAGTTACGCTGAGCGGTATCAAGCACTTTGCTTGCGTAGTGAATTACAAACAGGACGCCATCCCTCCTTTGTCCTAACACAACCCCAATAGCAAAATCTGAGGCGTCCGTCATGATCTCAAAAGGTAGAGACCAATCTGGGGCTTGTAGGATCGGGGCGTCCATGATCATTCCTTGTAATAGCTTAAAGGATTGAAGACATTTGTGATCAACAACAAACTCCATGTCTTTGCCTAAAAGCTCAGTTAGAGGTCGGGCAATCTTAGAAAAATCCTTGATGAATCTCCGATAAAATCCGACATGCCCGAGGAACGACCGCAACTGCTTGATGTTGGTTGGTGGTTGGAGTCATCTGATCACATCAACCTTGGCAGGGTCAACCTCCATTCCTCTCTTGGAGATGACGTGCCCCAACACAATACCCTC